>CM029276.1:5737296-6224796 GCA_016920895.1 Vaccinium myrtillus
TCATGAATTTTGGTGGTCCAACTTTTGATTTTTAGGTGTTTGGATTCAAATTTGGGGGATCAAATGTAAATTTTAGTAGCTTTAGATGCATAAGTGCATACCGTACACTCCCTTTAAGGGGTGTGTGTGGTAACTGTGTCCCTTCCAACTTTGTTTCTCAAATTTTCAATTGTATTGTCTATGGAAAAACATAGTGTACATTTGTGGTTTATTTTTTTCCAAAACCTCAAGAGAAACCCCAGTGGAAAAACTATTTGCAAAACTTTTTTTTTTTCGAAATTTATTTTCAGATTTAAAAAAAAAACACTATTTTCAAAACTTTATTTTTTTAAAATAACGGTTTACTAAAAACAAGTTTTTCATCCAAAATATTTTTTCAAAATTTTCGTATTTAAAACAAAAACAACTTTTAGGGTACGTATATATAGGGGTACTACTGCTATAGTTATTTCACGCAAAAAGCAAGGGAGGGCGGTGAAATTTCAGAAAGTATAGGGAAGGTCTTTGTATTTCTGAGAAATCTCAGTGGGGGTAAGTGAATTTTACCCTGTTACATTGATTTATTAACAACTTCAAAGCCAATAATTGGAGTTTTTAATCAAGCACTTAAGTTATCAACTGGCACTTCTGCTTTCTGCGTGCAACATAAGTCTTGAAAAGTGTATATATATATATATATATACACTCCTTATCTAGTCCGGGAGTCCCGGATCCGGGACTCCACCTTCCCGATATTTTTTTGACGATCCGAGCCGTCCAATGTGTTCAAAAGGTGTTTTCCAAGGCCCACGCGGGGAATCTTAAAAAAAAAATACCGGGAAGGGCTTGATCCAAGCGGTTTTAAAACCGTAAATATGCGCTTTTTGCGAAAACCGCTGAACTGATCAAGCCCTTCCCGGTATTTTTTTTTGAAGATTTCCCGCGTGGGCCTTGGAAAACACCTTTTGAACACATTGGACGGCTCGGATTTCCCAAAAACAATTGGGAAAAGCATCAAAACGCTTCGGTCCGGGAAATCCGGGATCCTTGACAGGATCGCCGGTGTATATATATATATATTGAAATATCTGGTTTTAAATTAATGTATAACTATGCTTCATTGACGGAGCCATTCATCCAACTCAGCACTTAAGTATTGCACTGCACTACCGTCTGGAAAATGACTTGGTTAAATTCCACAAAATGCATATTTGAGACAAGATTTTAGGTCGTATTTGGAACAAAAGAGTATGGTGCTCAGGGACTTGATATTTTTCATCAAAACATCTATCAAATAAAGCAGCAGACGAATAATTACATGTACAGAACTCCCTTCATCTATAGCTACATTCGTCAAAAGTTGTGACCAATTTGCCTTATTGTCCGAAAAGTTATTGAAAGACTATGAAACATGTGGTCTATAGGTCGAGACGGTAGTGCAGTACTCGTAGCCATCCCACTTATAAATTCTTCCTGCAATATTCAAGAGGAAAAAAACATTCAACACCATCAAAGAAGCAGTTTTAACTCTGTGTCTCTCCATTGCTGATTAGTCTACCGTTTGGTCGCTACTAACAAAAATCGAAACAAATCCATACCCTTAACGGGAAAGAACTTCTAACTTTTTAAGCATCAACTCATCCAATGATCTTGCAAGAAAAAGATAAAGATGGTCTCAAAAACTACTACGACAAAAAGTACCACTGTTAAATTAATTATAAGCATAAATATTGCAAATATGTTTGGATTCTTTTAATTAGTGTAATTCTGATTGAAAACAAAACTAAAACTCATTTGTTTGCTATGAACGTTTTGAACATATGAAAAGAAAATAAGAATGATTTAGAGACGAGATTATATATGCATGAATGAACATATGAAAAGAAACATATCAATGTTTTATCTAGTAAGGCAATCATGAAAACAACAAAGAACTTACCAGGAAAATTGAATCTAACTTTGATGACCTCTTCTCCAACCAATCTGTCTTACCCTTACCACCTTCCTGCGTGGTTCTTCTCTGACGATTCTTGTAAACCATCTCGGTCTTCCAATCAAGAACATTACAAATCCCATAGTCACTCCTATTATAAATCCGCATCCATACCCCATCAGCACAATCCTCCAAGTAAATCCACTCGCAAAGTCGTCGTCGTCCTCATCTTGGGATATCGGCTGTGCTTGTGCATCACTAGCTCCACATTTCTTTGACAATGGTAATCCACATAACCCCGGATTTCCAACGTAAGAATTATTCTCAAATGTGTCAAATTGTTTGCCATTCGGTATGGGACCAACGAAATGGTTCTTCGAAAGGTTTAAGACCGCAAGGAATGTCAAACTTGTGAGTTCCCCTGGAATTTTCCCGGTGAGTTGGTTTGAAGAGAGGTCTAACGATTCCAACATTGTAATATTTCCTAACAATGGCGGAAGATGACCGGAAAGGCTATTTTGAGATAGATTCAGCAATCGAAGCCCTTGAAGCTTTCCAATGTCATTTGGAATCTCTCCTCTGAAATTGTTGCATGAGAAGTCAATTGTTGTGAAGACAGTGAGGATATGTTCTAGTTCAACTACATACCCCTTCAGGACCAACTCCACTGAATCTCGATAAATAATACCTTGAGAAAATTCATTTTCCATGTATTGCACCAACATTTTCGATTTATCCAAATTCATCATGGCTTTGAACTTGAGGAAATATCCTTTTGGCAAAAGCCCGGTGAAGTTATTGCGCGAAAGGTCGAAAATTCGAAGCTTAGGGAAGGGAGTATTAGTTCCTAAAGTGCCTATAGGACCATGAAATCCGTTTGATTTCAAGACAAGAACTTGCAAATCTGGAAGAGACTCTAGCCAGTGAGGGAATTCACCACTTAGATTGTTGTTCCCGAGATCTAGAACTTCCAGGCTTCTACAATTGGCCAAAGATCGCGGAACTGGTCCTTGTAAATGATTTCCATATAAATTGAGACTCCTCAACCAACTGTCATTTGCAAATGTTGTTGGGATTGCCCCATGGAAGGCATTCATCCGTAGATCTAACACCTCGAGATCATTGCTGACATTTCCCAAACATTGTGGAATCACCCCAGTAAAGTTGTTATTAGACAAAACAAGAATCGCTAGGGAACTCAAATTGCAAATCGATGAAGGGATCTCTCCGGTGAGTTTATTATGGGAAATATCCAAGAAATACAAGTAAGTCCTCTCTAGTACCCACTTTGGAATCTCTCCATGAATCTTGTTGCTGGATAGATCTAGTACTTCGAGAAAATTCTCTACTAAGTTTTTTAAGAAATCTAGGAACTCGGTTATATTGCAAGATGACAAACCCAACGACAAAAGATTGGGCCAGGTAGCATTGGCATTACTACCAATTCTTACGGAGAGATTATTTTTTGAAAGATGAAGAACCCGAAGGTTTGAGAATTTTTGTAGCTCCACATCACCACTCAGATTATTTGATTGAAGGTAGAGGTCGCTCAAGTTCACAAGACCTGAAATTGATTGCGGAATGGGACCACTCAGCTTATTATAGCTCAAGTCAATCCACACCAACGGCGAATCACGTTGGAATTCATGAATTTGTCCCGTCAACTGGTTAGAACTAAGGTCTAACGCTATCAACGACGGAATAGTAAACAACCACGATGGTAGTGTGCCGTTGAGGGAGCTGTTGGATAAGTAGAGCTCTTGTAGCTTTCGAAATCCAGTTATGTTGGAGGGAATAGGCCCCGTAAGTGCAGTATTCGAAATGTCTAAAGAAATGAGTTGTGTTAGGTTGGACACCCAAAGTGGAAATGGAACGGCACCGAAATTATTGGTGCTGAGCCCTAAATACTCCAACTTTAGAAGCTTTGCAAAGAAATCAGGAATTTCACCATTGCGATTGTTGCCCTGAAAAAATAAGTCAGTTGGTTAAGATTGTTGGAATAGTAATCTTAATTGTGTGGGGTTTGTGTCCATGAGTTGAGAGACCAAAGAGATAGATGGGAATTGTCGGTGCATTAGTGTGGCAGTGAAGAGTAGGTATAGGATGAGTGATTGTGGTTTATTGTCTTATTCTATATATACATATGTATGTGTATCTTGCAAACTGTGGGAAAAAGAAAGAAAAAAGAGAGAGAGGCAGGGACGTGGGAACTATTACATGAGAGAGTAAAAGTGTGAGATGTTTGTGAGAGATGTCAGTGAGAGTATTTATATATTTTTAAAATTTTATGCAATAAGAATAAGTGTGTTTGTGTGTAATTTCTTATTTTCCCATCAAAGACTTGAGAGAGTAGACGGACCTGACTAGGGGAATGACCAGTGAAACCGTTTCTCGATAAATATAGGAGAGTGATCCTCGTGAGGTTTCCAAGCGACTCGGGAAGAGGCCCAGAGAATTGGTTGCCAGCGAGATTCAGGTGATTTAAAAACCGAAGATTGCCAATTGAATTGGGTAGTTTTCCAGACATACGTGTGTATCGGAGAACCAACTTCTCTAGGGAACTATTACAGCCCCACTTCACTTTGAGTAGATTACCAGTCATGTTGTAGTTATACCGCAAGTCGAGATTTTGCAACTTTGGAAGTTGAAAAATTTGATACGGTAAGTCCCCAAGCAATCCGGTCTCCATAAGGCCGATTGTTGCTAAAGAAGACAAATTCAGCAAGGAATCGGGTAAACCCGAAGATATGTTTACTCCGTTGAGCATCAAGTTTTCCAGTTGGGTCAGGTTCATGAGCAGTGTTTTGAAATTGTGAGGTTCTAGTCTTAGTCTTACATCATAAGAAGAAAGATCAAGTGAAACGAGCCTGGATAGGTGGGCGATTTCCGATGGGATGGAGCCTGAGAGAAAGGAATAGGAGAGGTTGAGATGGGATAAGCTCGTAAAGCGGCTGAAAGAGGGTGAAACGGGGGAGAAGTTGAAGTGGTTGAAGGCGAGATTGAGTTGTTGGAGGTGAGAGAGTTGGAAAAGAGTGGTATTGGGATGGATGGTGCCATAGAGTTTGCTACAACTTAGGTCGAGCCCGGTCACGTGACCTGTGGACACATCGCACGTGACCCCATCCCACGAGCAACAATCGGTAGTCTCATTCCAAGACAGTATCTTTGCGTATGATGGATAACCATAATATTTACACCACTGAGAAGGGAGAAAAGCTTCGGAACTGTTAATGGTGAACATCTGTTTAAATTGGAGCAGTGAAGATCTCTCGTTGTGAGAACACAAATGATTCGCCGAAGGAAATGAAGAGAGAGGGGATGAAGAAGCAGATTGATAGTGGAAGAAAAAGAAGAGAAAATGGAAGAGCCATATGATCAAACTCTCCATTTTGTTTTTAGAGAGAGAGAGGAAAACTGGTGAGTGCCTTTGGGTTATGGTATTGTTAGTATTTCAACTTGAATTTGTTTTCCCGTTAAAAAAGAAAAACTGGAAATTTGTTTTCAACGATTGACTTGACTTACACATCCCACCACTCATTTCTCATCAAACGAGTCCAACTTGAATAACTTGTTTGTTACTACTAGCTGATTTGGACTTCCGTCAATTTGATTCCTCCGATACGTGGAAAATAATTCTTCTTGCAATATATTTCCATTGCAATTAAGACAAAAGTTGTGGAAATTGGATTCAATCGGGCAGCTGTGAACGGCCATGCTCAACCCAATCCAAGTAGTACATTATTGAATTAGGTTTTCGTGAGTCGACTTAGGCCTTTTTCGGGTAGGGGGTTCTACTGCGCACAAATGGACCCTATTCTCGGCCTGAAAAATTATTCATGTCATTCATGTTAAAAATTTGAAGGCCAGGTAATCGTGTTCCATTCATGTCTCTGCCCTATGTCCGACCAGTACTGTGGTTTGTTGCATGAGTTTCTTCTCCAAATTTTAGTAACTTGATTTTTGGGCGCCGAATAAGCTTATAAGGAAAAGTTCAGAAATTTAAAATGTACTTCTGATATTATAGCTTACAAATAGTACTTCGTCCATCTCTTTTTAAATGTCTCTTTTGGGAAACATGTATTTTGTTGCACGGAAAAAAATATATTTCCGTATAATTCAACAAAATTAAAGTGCTTAAAATAAAATATTTTAAAAACTTTTGTAGAGAAATATATTTGTGTAGGTTTTGAAAATGAACGTAATCTTATAGTGGACACTTAAAATGGGATGGAAAGAGTATACCATTTGTAAGAATTTTTTCAAAGTTAAAGATTATAATTCCCATATGAAAATAAATGTTGGATGCGGCCTGGACCCAAGCCCTACTATAATTTTTCCCTGCCGGCCCAAGTATTGGATTTTCACTTAGAAAATCTGTTTACCCTTGGCTGCCTTGAGTCTTTGCTTGCTTTATTCATTCCC
Organism: Vaccinium myrtillus; assembly: GCA_016920895.1. Lineage (NCBI taxonomy): Eukaryota > Viridiplantae > Streptophyta > Magnoliopsida > Ericales > Ericaceae > Vaccinium > Vaccinium myrtillus. Next base: position 5,743,631 of record CM029276.1, read on the forward strand.
GGTGGTCTAAAAGAGAGAGTCCAAGCCCTCTTACTATGTTCATCACTCTGGCCGATCAAACGAGATTTAATTGAACCGATCATGAGTTGAGTCTGGAAGTTGAATTACCCTCTTGAGTTTAACACACGGTTGTTCAAATTTGACTTGAAAACTTAACAAACTTAAAGACGCGTTAGACCTTCGCTTGTTTATGATAAGAGTCGATCTAACCCATTCAGCAAGTTGAGCTTGAATAACTTGTTCATTTAAACTGCTCTACTTGAAGAAAACTGAAGACGACATTTTGTCATGTATTTGGAGAAAAGTCTTGCTCGTGGAGAATACTTCATGGCGCATTACCATTGATGGACATATCAAGAAAATCGAGAAGGATGGTCTTTCTAGAAAAGTTTTGCTTGTGGAGAAAAGTCTTGATAAGATGACAATTTTGTACTGAACGTAACAAATAATTCATGGCACATTACCATTGATTGGACAAATCAAGAAAATTGAGAAGGATGGTCTTTCTAGTCTCCCCATAAGACAAAACTTGTGGTAGTTGAATTCAATCAAGCAGCCGTGAACGACCAGACTCAACCAAACTGGGTCTTAATTTATTGAGTGGGGGCACTATTATGATGCACAAATGGGCATTACTCTAGGCTCAAAGATTTTATTGAAGCCGTTCGTTTTGTTTGGTTTGTCGTGCAAGAGTATACAGTGATCGGACATCAATATATGAATGAAACATGTTTAGTCTTGAAAAAATTTAAAGGCTACAAAACTTCCAAATAATCAAATTTCGTTCATGTCTCTACCCTATGTGTGATCAGTAATCGTTTGGACTGCTTTTATGAATTTGAGATTGGCTCATTTGTGCATCAGAGCAAAGGCCTGCCATGTCCTAAATCCTAATCACAACAGGGTTCAGTCCGAAGCTTATATTGTACGTGCACATAACGATCCCATGAAGGAAAGTTTTAGAAAATTAATGTGCTTCATAATGCATTCCAGCTTGATTTGTTCAGATAACGAACAAAACTCGAACGAATTTTCAACGACCCAAATAGGAGTCGAGCTCGAGTAGTCTTTGTTTTGCTTCACAACCGCGTGTATATGTAACTGGAGAACAAAACAGGAGTTTGGTTAAACCGAGAGGATCGTAGTTTATTTAGCGGGTTAAGTCTTCAAAATTTCTCCATTTCAACAATTTAGCTTCTTCAAATTAAACAAACCAAAAACTGAAAATTACGCCGATAATTAATGGTCGAAACTTTAATGCCAATCTGGAACATCTTCTGAAACATTGCTTTCTGGTCCTGTAAAAACAAAACAAGACCATTCATTTTTCTGTTCTTAAAAGAAAACATATTAATTGATGCCAATTGAAGTATCAATTGAGAAAGAAAAAAAAAAAGGAACTATCAATTCATTTTGAAACAATGGCGTTATACTTGTATTCAATATGCCTAATTGTTTTATACTTGTAGTCAAGGTGCGCGTAAGTTGTGCCGCAAACCTGAATTATCAAAAAGTTATTTCAGTTGCATTAATGTTCAAAAAATAATTCTATTGCTGTGCTTTCATGAAGTTGGAGTTAATTAAGATTCAAATTTGTTCAGATCCTAAAATCACATATACTCAGCCCCCAAAGTTGAACTCCAATTGGGCCAGAAACAACTCATTAGAGTTGGCCCCAACCCCAGGATGAAATAAGTTGATCGCAAGGCCCATTTTATCTTAGGCTGAAATGACCGTATGATTAGATTGTGGCCCTATAGTCTTGGATCCAAGCCCATTACATATACTATCTTTTTGAACAGTAGGTAATTCCATTTCACAGACCCCAAGACAATACAAGAATATCACGATACATGTATGAACCAAAAACTATCAACATCTAAACTCGAGCACATGTACTAGCAACATCTAACGAAACATAATGTGAAAACAGACCGACTAGAGGTCGTCGGGTATAGAGGCCCATTATATTAGTACTTTAGTGCATGAAAAACTCAAAACTCAAGTTTTAAAGCATCAACTTTCTCGATTTCAATATGCAATTAATTTTGGATCCATTAATTTAAGTGGCGGCTAATAGTCTTTTTTAGAGGTGAAAGACTATGAAAAAGGAAAAAACAATGGAAATTACTTGAATATATATAAAGGTTAGAAAGAAGAGTACAACGTGATGAAAGAGGTAATAAACGTATAATTACTTAATTTTAACACGGATTTTCTTTAAATTTCTCATATACCTTTTAAGAAGAAAGAACAATTTGTATACGGTACATGCATGGTTAGTACTCCTATACATCTCAAGTTGTTGGTTCTGTAAGGATTTCAATGCAATTTTAAAAATGTTCATATATTTCATTCTGTAATATATTATTTGATAGATTTCAATTATATAGTTCTATTATACAAAGTTTTTAAAATTTCTAAAAATATTTGATAGGCGCGTAATATCACAGATATAAGCGCCTAAGTAGGGTGAATTAGCGCATTAGAGGCGCGGTTTTATTTCATTTTCCACTTGATTCGGTGTTGTCTCTTGTTTTTGGTGGTTGTGTTTGTTGTGTAGGAAACAGGCCGAAAAGGAGCACGGAAAGTGACACAAGGCATCGGGCATGTGGGGAATCGGTGGGACCCAAGCAAGGACGACCAAAAAGGTGAAAAGTCAACTTAGAGGCTCGGTATCGATACAGGGAATGTCCTGTATCGATACCAAAGCACCAACCAGAAGACAGAACGTCTGGGTATCGATACAGGACTTCTCCTGTATCGATACCGAGACCCTTATTTTGCCCGGTGGACCATGCCACGTGTGTTGACTTCGGGGGAGGATAAATACCCCGTTTTGACTCCGAATTAGGGTTCGAAGATTGTTAGATTTTTCTTACCTTTTCGCAGCCGCCTTACCTTTTGGAGATTGAACTTTCCGATTATTTTTGCATCGAAGTTTTGGAGTTTTTCCGCTGATTCTCGCTTTGCTTTGGTAACGTTCCTATTCCTTACTTTAATCTCAGTTCGCGGGAGTTTGTCCGCGTTCTGAGACTTGAATCTCTTGTTTTAATTCGAATTTAATTATCAGAGCATGGTTTATTTTAAAGTTCAGTTATTTGTCATGATTAGTATGAGTGAGTAGTTTTTCAAGTATGGTCACGGGGTGATTAACACGCCGTGGCCAGGGCTGGGTATATTCTTGCTCTGGTTTTCACGATTAAGAATGGAAAAAGCAATTTTAGGTTATGAAAGAACATTTGTTAGACGAATCCGGGCATTGTCGGAGCCCATGTAACGCGGGGAACGGGGGACCAAAACTTGTTCTTTGTTGTACATGGGTAAACGGCGACCGCGATGATTCGCATCTTTCGGGGTATCTTTCTCTCTCTAAAGTCAAATGTTTTGGAACAACGAATGGAGCATAAAATATCCGGACCTGGTCACCGGGTTATGAACCCTACGACCGTACTTCCTTTTAAATAATTTAAGCAAAATCAATTTTTCTCTTAATTTAGTTAATTCACCAAACCAAATCACAAAGGGTGGCCACCTAAGAGCCGTGTTAAACATTAGCATCCCGAGTTTTTAGTCAGCACTTTCCACCTTCTCTGTGGATTTGATTCCGGTCTTACCGGGTATTGTGCTACACTGATATCCGCCCTGCGCTTGGGGCAACCCAGTAATTTAGGTATAGGATTTCGGTCAAGCATTTTTGGCGCCGTTGCCGGGGAAGGCAAGAGGTGTTAAGAATTCGGGTAGTTAGTGTTTAGTTCATTTTAATTTTAATCTTATCTTTCTTAACTTTAAAAAAAAAAAATAGTTAGGTAAATTTTGAGTTGTTATTTTTAGGATTGAGTCAAGATAGGTAAAGGAAAGAAGGGTTCACCAAAAGGGGACCCACTCTTTTTCCGAGACCCGTCTAAGCGTCTTTGTAGGATAGATAAAGAGTCGTTGGTGGAAATTCCACTAGCAGGGGCTTCTAGTCAGTTTGAGCCCTTAGCAGTCCAGCCAGGAGCACTCCCACTTGAGTGGCATCCCACTCAGTCGGAGTCTTCCGAGAGTGAACCTGAGACCGTCCCGAACCTGTTCTTAGAATTTCCCAATCCACTTTTTGACTTAGAGAGTGAGCCACCGATGGCAGAACAGAGGTCCATGCGCGACTATATGCATCCCACGAGGACTACTCCTCGCGGCCCAATAGTACTGCCCACGGAGACAGTGGAGGCACGCAATGCCTTCACTGTCAAACCGGGAACCCATAATGCTCTTCCTCTTTTCTATGGGAGGGAAAATGAGGACCCATACGAGCATATCCGCCATTTTGAGGGGTTGGTGCGCACCCTCGCCACCACTGCTCAGTGGGAAAACGCTTGCCTTAAGCTTTTCCCTGCTTCTCTGAAAGACAGTGCGGATAAGTGGCTCAGAATGCAGAAGGAGCAATCCCTCAGGACATGGGCCGCTGTTAGAGAGTTGTTCTATAGGAAGTACTTCTCCGAGAGTAAGACACAGCACCTGACTCGCCAAATCCAATCTTTCAGACAAAAAGAAGGCGAGTCGTTTTTGAGGTGCTGGGAGAGGTTTAAGGAGTTGTTATTGTCCTTACCCCACCATGGGTATGAGAAACACCAATTGGTGACATCTTTCCAGCTGGGCCTAAATATTGCGACGGCCCAGCAAATTGAGTACCTATGTAGGGATGGGGATTTCCTAGACAAAGCCCCAGATGAGGCATGGGATTTCTTAGAGGAGTTGGCCGAGAAGCATAGAAGTTGGGAACCTTCCGACTTAGCTGACAGGGCCATGGCTGCACAGGGACCCAGTGGGTCCGGTATTTTTCCTTTGAGCGTGAGAGAACACACTGTCCAGTCCCAGTTGGACAAATTGGCTAAACAGATGGAGGACTTGCGACTGAAGCAAGTCCACCAGGTAAATGATGTGAGAGTTGAGGAGGTGTGTGCTTTATGTGAGTGTCCGGGGCATTCAGTTACTGCTTGCCCCGCTTTTCCGATAGTTAAAGAGGTCTTCCAAAACAACCAAGCTGAGGTGAATGCGGTGAACCAACGTTGGGATCCGTTCTCAAATACCTATAATCCGGGCTGGGCTCACAACCCACTCCTGAGTTATAGAGATCCCAAAGCACCAGTGCCACCCCAGGCACAGCCTCAGCAACAGGTGCAACCATACCGGCCTCAGCAAGGCCAAATGTCCCAATATCGCTATCCCTCACAGAATCAGCAGGGGTACGGTCCTTCATACTCTGGACCACCCCCTGGCATAAATCATCCACCGAGGGATAAGCAGACTGATGATATGATAAAAGCTCTCATGCAGTCTCAGTTGAGTTTCACTGAGCAGACCAAGCAGGCCATAGGTGACATTAGGTCCCAATTGACTCAGTTGACGGCAGTAGTTGGGCAAAACCAACAGGAGAGGGGAAAATTTCCCTCTCAACCTCAAGCCAATGCTGTCGGTTCTAATTATTTGGGAGATGGTTCAGGTTCGAGTAATCCGAACCCCAGTCTGGAGGAAGCAAAGGCGGTCACCACTCTCAGAAGTGGGAAGGTGATCGATAAGACTATTCCTCTGAAACAGAAGTCGGTTCCACCCCTGGTTCCGGTCGCTGTTCCAGTAGTAGTCCCGGATGTGGGGAAGGGTACTGAGGAAGAGAGAGAACTAGAGTCACCTGAGGTAGTGGTGCCTGCTCCTGCGGCCCCCACGACTACTTTGCCACCCGTTGCACCATATCCCCATCGTTTGGTGGCAAAGCCTAGCGTCAAGGCGCACTTCCAGATTCTTGAGCTGTTCAAGAAAGTCCAGTTTCCTATCTCCTTGATGGAAGCCATTGACGCTATTCCTCAGTTTGCGAAAGTGCTTAAAGAGTTGTGCACGTCAAAACGGAGAACTAAGAGTCAGTGCAACGTGCTACTGACGGAGCAAGTGAGCTCCATTCTCCAAGCTGATATTCCGATTAAGCGGAAAGATCCGGGTTGTCCCACTATCCCTATAGCCATTGCAGGCCAGAGTTTTGAGAAGGCCTTACTAGATTTGGGAGCGAGTGTCAACTTGCTCCCATATTCGGTGTACTTGAGACTAGGCCTAGGTGACCTTAAAGCCACACCGGTTACGCTACAGCTAGCTGACCGGAGTGTGAGAATTCCTAAGGGGGTAGTGGAGGATGTTCTGATTCAGGTGGGGGAGTTTTTGTTCCCCGTGGATTTCATTGTCTTGGACACGTGTCCAATCCCGGAAGTCTTTGAGAAGACTCCCATTATCCTTGGCCGTCCATTTTTAGCCACCTCCAGCGCTGTTATGAACTGCAAAACTGGACAAGTCCAATTATCATTTGGGGACTTGAAGATGGAGGTGAATGTTTACAATGTCGACAGTCGAGTCGAGGATGATGAGGAGGTCTATGAGGTTAGTTTGATCGACACGCTAGTGCAAGAGCATGTCGAGAGTATGTTGTATAAGGATCCTCTGGAGATAGCCCTGACCGCCCATGAGGCGTCATTTTTAGATTCTCCAGAGGTAGGGAGTTTGATGGAGATGCTAGCAGTAGAGGATATATGCGGCGCCGTTTGGGACCCAGTTCTCGAACCGTTGGACGCCCCATTACCTAAAGCTCTCCCATCATCGGTCCAGCCGCCGAAGCCTGAATTGAAGCCTTTACCGGATACGTTGAAATATGCCTTTCTTAAAGGCGATGATACGTTTCCAGTAGTGATCTCCTCCTCCTTGGAGGTGGATCAAGAGGCTAAATTACTTGCCCTGCTGAGAGAGCATATAGGGGCGATAGGCTGGACGATAGCAGACCTTCAGGGTATTAGTCCTACGGTGTGTACACACCGCATTTTTCTTGATGAGGATGTGAAGCCTTCTAGGCAACCTCAGCGCCGTCTGAACCCCAATATGAAGGAGGTGGTTAGGACGGAAGTGCTTAAGCTGCTGGATGCGGGTATCATTTACCCGATTGCCCATAGTGAGTGGGTAAGTCCTGTGCAGGTTGTGCCTAAGAAGGCAGGAGTGACAGTAGTGAGAAATGAGGAGGGAGAGTTAGTGCCAACCCGTGTTCAGACCGGGTGGCGTGTTTGCATAGACTACCGGAAGCTCAATGCGAGCACCCGGAAGGATCATTTTCCCCTCCCATTCATTGACCAGATTTTGGAGAGAGTCGCGGGCAGAGCGTTCTATTGCTTCCTGGATGGATACTCTGGCTACAATCAGATTGAGGTAGCCATGGAGGACCAGGAAAAGACTACTTTTACGTGCCCGTATGGTACTTTTGCCTACCGTCGCATGCCATTTGGCTTGTGCAATGCTCCCGGCACCTTTTCAAGGTGTATGATGGGAATTTTCAGCGACATGGTAGAGAAAATAGTAGAGGTTTTTATGGATGACTTTTCAGTTTTTGGGGATTCGTTTGACGGATGCCTCGAGAACTTAGGAAAAGTCTTGACTAGGTGCGAGGAGAAGCGCCTTGTGCTGAATTGGGAGAAGTGCCACTTCATGGTGACCCAAGGGATTGTGTTGGGACACATTGTCTCATCCAAGGGTATTGAGGTGGACAAGGCGAAGATAGACTTAATTGCCAATCTTCCCACTCCAAAGAAGACTCATTAAGGATATCCGATCATTTCTAGGTCACGCCGGTTTTTATCGGCGATTTATTAAGGATTTCAGCGCTATCTCCCGGCCTTTGTGTCATTTGTTGGCGAAGGACACACCCTTTGTGTGGTCCGATGCTTGTGAGGGGCATTCCGAAATTGAAGCGGAGTCTCACAACTCCGCCAATCGTTCGATCCCAGTTGGAGTTTGCCGTTTGAGCTTATGTGTGACGCGTCGACTATGCGATCGGCGCGATTTTAGGTCGAGGCGAGGAAAGATCCCTATGTGATTTATTATGCGAGCAAGACATTGAATGAGGCACAATCAATTACACCACCACCGAAAGGAATTGTTAGCGGTGGTGTTTGCCTTAGATAAATTTCGGTCCTACTTGGTGGGGTCGCAGATTGTGGTTTATACCGATCATGCGGCCTTGAGGTATTTGATGACCAAGCGGGATGCGAAGGCTCGCCTTATCCGGTGGATTCTTTTCTTTGCAAGAATTCCACCTCATTATTAAGGATAAGAAAGGGGTTGAGAATGTGGTAGGTGACCACTGTCTCGTTTGGAGTTTGAGGACCCCACCTCTCATCTCCCCATTGTGGATACCTTTCCCGACGAGTTGTTGTTCGCTGCTAACACGTGCCCGTGGTTTGCGAGATATCGCCAATTATTTGGTGGCAGGCGATTCCACCCCATTGGTCTACTTGAAGCGGCGCTTTTTGAGAGAGGTCCGGCATATATTTTCGATGATCCATATGTGTTTAAATACATGCGGACCGGATAGTGCGCCGTTGTGTCCCCGAGGTTGATCGGGGGAATACTTGAGTTTTGTCACTCGGGCGTGTGGCGGTCATTTTCCGCCAAGAAAACCACCGCCAAGGTATTACAGTGCGGCTTCTTTTGGCCGAATTTATTTAAGGATGCCTATGCATTTTGCAAGTCTTGTGACCGATGTCAGAAATTAGGTAAAGTTGGCCCGAGAAATATGATGCCCCTCCACAATATTTATGTGTTGGAGGTTTTTGACTGTTGGGGCATTGATTTCATGGGCCCATTCCCTGTGTCACACGGTTTCGAGTACATCCTCCTGGCGGTGGATTACGTGTCAAAATGGGTAGAGGCGATTCCCACTAGGATTAGTGATTCAAAAGTGGTGCTAGAGTTTTTAAAGAGTCATGTGTTGTCGAGATTTGGCATGCCACGTGCCATTATCTCTGATCAGGGCACCCACTTTTGCAATCGGTCCTTTGAGGCTTTAATGAGGAAGTATGGCATCTCTCATAAGGTGTCTAACGGCCTATCACCCTCAGACCAATGGCCAGGCTGAGCTGGCCAATCGGGAGATTAAGGGGATCTTAGAGAAAACGGTGAACCCGAGTAGAAAGGATTGGTCCCTGCGACTGATCGATGCGTTGTGGGCCTACCGCACTGCTTACAAGACCGTATTGGGTGCTTCACCCTATCGGCTTGTTTACGGTAAGGCCTGCCACCTGCCAGTAGAGATGGAGCATAAGGCCCATTGGGCCATTAAGACGGTGAACGCAAGTTTGCCAGAGGCAGGTGCCCATAGGAAGCTCCAGTTGTGTGAGCTTGAGGAAATTAGGAAAGACGCGTATGAGAGCACTAGCATTTACAAAGCTAAGGTTAAGGCGTACCACGATAGAAATATTCAGCGCAAAACCTTTAGTGTTGGGCAGAAAGTTTTATTATATAACTCGCGCATTCATCTATTACCAGGGAAGTTGAGGTCTCGTTGGGATGGGCCGTACATAGTCCAACAGGTTTACCCGAACGGTTCGATAGATGTCTGTGACCCTAAGGATAATCATATTTTTAAAGTTAATGGGCAGCGTCTTAAACCATTTTTGGAAATCATTGACATAGGTGAACCTGAGGAGGACTTAGTTGATCCGGTTTACTCGGATATTCCGTAGTGTAGCCATTGGGCTATGTTTTACGGGTAGCTCACGCGTACCGTACTCTTCATTGAGTGTGGACCCGACTCTTAGCAATAAGGGTACCCATCATTGACTTGGGGTATTTTTAGCTTCGCACGCCGCTATTAAAATAAGGATCGTGTGCCCAGCTCCGGTTAGTAAGGGCATTTTGGGTTTTTCCGTGTTCGTTTTTTTTATAAAAAAAAAACAAGGTCCGGTATAGCCACCTAATTTCTATCCTTAACTTTGTGTATCTGGGTTTCGAACAATCTTATTGCCGTGTCTCGGATAGTCATAAAAGACGATTGGCTCTGATTGCTTTAAGGAAAAACCTTGAGTAGTTTAACCTGTTGAGTCGTGACTTACCCGGGATTGTTTTGATGACCTTCTCTACACAAATTTAAGTGAGAAATTAGGGAGAAAAGTAGTACCCGTGTCTTTCACGTGACGAAAGTGGTGGTTTATTTTCTTTTTCTGTTTTTGCTTTTTGGTTTTTCTGTGTACGCCCGGATACCAAGTGCCGGGCTGGACTGACGTGTTTTGCAGGTTGCATGGTGAGCGTACCTGAAATTCCTCGTATATCGGCCGAGGTCATGGTGGTTGGCTGCCACCCACAGGTCCAGTTTCTTCCCCTTGTTCTTTCAATTTTTATGTCTCCATGCTCTGGGGACATCGCATGATTCTAGTTGGGGGGAGGGTGTACTTTGTACTTATTTTTGATTTTTGCGTTGCTAGTTAGTTTTGGGGATACGGGTGTTATGCGTCTTGTAAATGTCAGTAAGCGAAGAGATCTAGCTGAATTAGTATGCCTGTTTAACTTGAATGCATGCATATATTTGGCTATCTAGTTGAGCATGATGCACTGTCAAGCATGTGAATGAGTGTCCTCACATTGATAATAGCGTATCCTGAATAACATGCCCATGTTCTTTGTATTCCGTTCTGCAATCGCATAAAATAGTAGGCTTTTGTTTTGCAAGTAAGAGACTAGTTATTTTTCATGCGTTTGTGAGAGTAAATAACGTGCATAGGGGATGAAACAAGGCATTCTTGCATGATTAAACCACATATGAGTCCCCTTGACCCATCTTAAACCAGTCCGAGTCAGTTCCCGTGTCTAACTTAGGAAACCGGTGTTTTTGGTTGGATTCAAGTTGGGGGGAAAGTCAAGCTCTGTGCATCATAAGTGTCGTACTGTTGTGGAAATTTGGGAAGCAATGGGTTTGTGAGGGATTAATAATTGAAGAAAAGTCTGATTAGGTGCCGTGTTTTGGAAACCAAAACCCATAAACCCCAGCCTTTTTCCGCAAAAAAAAAAAAAAAAAAAAAAAAAGCCTTTAGGTATCGATACAACAAAAGTGCTGTATCGATACCGGTTGACCCGTTCGCGAACAGACCGTACGGGTATCGATACAGGGATTTCCCTGTATCGATACCGAAGCCCGTAAAATCAAAATTAAAGGGGCCCGACCGGTCATTCTCCCTTACTCTTCATCTTCTTCCCCAACCTTTCCCTCTCTCTCTAACCCTAACCCACCGAAAAACCTCCATTGTTACTACCTTCAAACCTCCGTAACTCCACCAAATCTCACCCAAATCCCACCAAACTTCACCAAAACACTCCTCTTCTCATCCTCTACCACATACACCTCTCAAATCCCATCCAAAACCCTTATCTCTCCAGATCTAAAAACCTAACTTTTCCAAAACCCACCCTCCAAAACATGGCATCTAGGAAGGCGAAGGGCAAAGCTACGGCCTCCTCCAGTGCTCCTCCAGAGCAAGTAGCCGGGGGAAGGAGGACCAAGGATCAAATTGCTCGGGATGAACGGGCCAAGTGGGAGGCTTCTATTGAACAGAGGGGCGTCAAGAACGAGCGCCACGTCATCCGGGACGGGTTTCTCGAGAATGACGAGACCATACGAGCCATTGTGCGGCAAGGTATGTCATTCTGGTTCAATCCAAACCCCGGATATAATTTAGAACTCGTGAGGGAATTCTATAAACACTTTCAAATACCAGCATCCGGGACTGCGTTCAGTTCCGAGACTCAGATAACCTCACGAGTAGGTAAAACCCCCATCACTATCACCCCTGATGCTATAGCTGCGAGTTTGCGCTATCATAGGCCGACTGATGTTAACTACCCATGCCCCGCTGAGGATTTTACCCCGCACACAGTGACGGGTCTTTTGTATGAGAGACGTGTAGATGCTGGGAATCCTCACCGGCCGGGCAAGTTTAGGGCGGCATATCGATTTGTGAACCAATTGGTTTGTTATAATCTGGATCCGAGGGCAACTGAAAATAAGCCCTCTATTGATACTGGGAATATGTTGACAGCCTTCATGGATCCGGATACTGTGTGTGACTGGGCATTATTCATTTACTCGAAGATTATCGACTTCCGTGATGCCCCAACACAGACCCGAATGCCATTCCCTTGCCTGATCACTGCCATTGCTAGAGACTCCGGATTGCAAGGGGCCAAGTGGTTCAACAACGATCCACTAGTCCCTGGGGCAATAGACATCACCATTCTTACCAAGAGCAGAGCCCAGACTCGAGGTGCTAGAGGAGGAACTTATTTGACTACACAGCCACCCCCCAGCACATCCAATACCACTTGGCTGCAGAAGATCTTTTGTCAAGGGGTCGCTACCATTCGAAGTCATCAGAAGCTTAAGAGAGAGGTGCGACAAAATGCAAGAATGCTGCAGCAGATGAATCACAGGGAAGAGTGGATGGTAAGGCGACTCGAGGGGTCGACTTCAGATCCATATGTTCCCCTTGAGTTCCCTGAGTTGGAGGTCAGCGATGATTTCGCAGATGGTGAACCGGAACCGGAGGAGGTTGAGTCGGATTGACTGAGGCACTTGTGGTTGCATGGGGCTGGCTGAGGGTAGGTAGTGATAGTTGGAGGTGTTATTTTATGTGGGGTTTCCTGTTATTTCATGTTGGATATTGTGTTATTTCATGTGGAACTTGTGTTGTTTCGTTTTCATTTGGGGTTTGTAATATAACTCTTAGGATGATGGTTTCACTTTTATTGGTTTGATTGTGGACTTGGTTTGGGTGGCGCCGATGGGCGCATTGACAGGTTTTAGACGTGACAGGTGCGGCCAGTCAGGGTAGTTAACCTTGAGCCTCTATAGGCCGTCACCTGATTTTGCAGTTTCCTATTGTTGTTCTAACCAAGGTCAATATAATCCAAAAAGTCCTTAGTCGATCGTGTGCACGTATTCTATCTCTCACTTATGCATGATTGATAATGATGTTGCTTATTTTGTGAAATCCTATTTGGACATATTGTGCATATTGTGCGTCTCTCTCTTGCTAAGCGTTTATTTTGATTGGCACGTGGGAACCAGTTGTTCGGTCCCACGCATCTTGCCAAGCGCTTATATGGGATGTTGAGTGATCTAAGTGAGTTGTGCGACGCGGTTATTTTTGTAGGGATATTTATTCGCGCATGTGGCACTAAGCTAACCATGTTCAATTTTCTGTCAAAGCATGCATGCATCTGAGTTATAGGCATATTAGGAGGCGAATATCTATTGCTATGGTTGATTACTTTTACAGGTGTCATAACCCCCGTACCCCCATTGGTGTTTGTCTAGTTTCCTTTCATTGTTTTCAATTTTCGTTCGTTCCTAGGGACTAGCAACGCTCAAGTTGGGGGGTGTGATAGGCGCGTAATATCACAGATATAAGCGCCTAAGTAGGGCAATTAGCGCATTAGAGGCGCGGTTTTATTTCATTTTCCACTTGATTCGGTGTTGTCTCTTGTTTTTGGTGGTTGTGTTTGTTGTGTAGGAAACAGGCCGAAAAGGAGCACGGAAAGTGACACAAGGCATCGGGCATGTGGGGAACCGGTGGGACCCAAGCAAGGACGACCAAAAAGGTGAAAAGTCAACTTAGAGGCTCGGTATCGATACAGGGAATGTCCTGTATCGATACCAAAGCACCAACCAGAAGACAGAACGTCTGGGTATCGATCTGGGACTTCTCCCCGTCGATCCGAGACCCTTATTTTGCCCGGTGGACCATGCCACGTGTGTTGACTTCGGGGGAGGATAAATACCCCGTTTTGACTCCGAATTAGGGTTCGAAGATTGTTAGATTTTTCTTACCTTTTCGCAGCCGCCTTACCTTTTGGAGATTGAACTTTCCGATTATTTTTGCATCGAAGTTTTGGAGTTTTTCCGCTGATTCTCGCTTTGCTTTGGTAACGTTCCTGTTCCTTACTTTAATCTCAGTTCGCGGGAGTTTGTCCGCGTTCTGAGACTTGAATCTCTTGTTTTAATTCGAATTTAATTATCAGAGCATGGTTTATTTTAAAGTTCAGTTATTTGTCATGATTAGTATGAGTGAGTAGTTTTTCAAGTATGGTCACGGGGTGATTAACACGCCGTGGCCAGGGCTGGGTATATTCTTGCTCCGGTTTTCACGATTAAGAATGGAAAAAGCAATTTTAGGTTATGAAAGAACATTTGTTAGACGAATCCGGGCATTGTCGGAGCCCATGTAACGCGGGGAACGGGGGACCAAAACTTGTTCTTTGTTGTACATGGGTAAACGGCGACCGCGATGATTCGCATCTTTCGGGGTATCTTTCTCTCTCTAAAGTCAAATGTTTTGGAACAACGAATGGAGCATGAAATATCCGGACCTGGTCACCGGGTTATGAACCCTACGACCGTACTTCCTTTTAAATAATTTAAGCAAAATCAATTTTTCTCTTAATTTAGTTAATTCACCAAACCAAATCACAAAGGGTGGCCACCTAAGAGCCGTGTTAAACATTAACATCCCGAGTTTTTAGTCAGCACTTTCCACCTTCTCTGTGGATTCGATTCCGGTCTTACCGGGTATTGTGCTACACTGATATCCGCCCTGCGCTTGGGGCAACCCAGTAATTTAGGTATAGGATTTCGGTCAAGCAATATTATAGATAGAAATATATAAACAATTTAAAATTTCTTTGAAATCAGCGCAGAACCAACAAATTTGGGACGGATGGAGTATATAGTAAAGTGAAAACATATTTTTGTACTAACAGTGTTTGGGATTTCACCAGACTAATTTTCTAATGAATTTTCTTAACATGGAAAATGTTGTTGGAGTTTTAAAATTGACGAAAATATATGATTCTTAGAAGAACAAAATACAGAGAATTGGAGCAATAATATTGCAAGGCCTACGAAGAGGCACCAAAGTGGTGGTTGGATGTCGCACGGGATGCATATAGTGCAGAAACAACTAGACATATATATGTGGTCCATTTAACCTACCAAAAAAGGAAAAAAAGAATGGGAAGCTCGTGAAAATCCTAACAAAAATTACTCCACACGGGAATAAGCTGTCCTCTATATCATTCTCTCTCAATTTTTTGAATAAGATCGAAAAAAGTGTAAAAAACTGACTTTTTGTCTTATTTTTGTCTTTATTCATAAAAAATTATGATCTAAATTTTTTACTTTTTTTATGTCTCTTGCCGAGACGAACTAATAAGCTGTCCTCTTTATCATCTCGAGAAGAAGCAACAAATGAACGAGTTTGAATCAATTATGGGAGCGTGGGATGAATCCCATTTCAACTATAGCGCGCAGAATGCATCTCGAAAGGTCTCATACCAAACGTTAACTAATATCGATTATCCTGATTTTTTGCATGAATAATTTGGCACATACAAATCCTAACAAAAATTACTCCACACGGGAATAAGATGTCCTCTATATCATTGTCTCTCTCAATTTTTTGAATAAGATCGAAAAAAGTGTAAAAAGCTGATTTTTTGGCTTATTTTTGTCTTTATTCATAAAAAATTATGATCTAAATTATGATCTTTATTTATAAAAAGACAAAAAATTAAGTCAACTAACTTTTTAGGCCAAAACACACCTCAAGTGGAGTCCACTTATTTTTAGTTAGATATAGAGGCCCAAACTTATCACACATAACCTAACACCAAATGAGACTGGCATGCACAATAACAAGACACTCATTGGAGTACGTAAAATACAAGTATATTTCTTAGTTAATTACTAAATTAGTAAGGGTTATATACCTGGACACCCCCTGTAAGTATACGTTTTTCACCAAACACCCCCTGCGAGAAAAAAACCTACGACGACACCCCCTCTATCTTCCAAACTTTACCCCAAGACCCCTTCCATCACCCTTTTGTCTAAAATTGTCTAGAACCATCAAATTTTTTTATGATTCAAACCGTTCAATTTGTTTAAAACATGCTTTTAAGTGCACCTGGGAAGAAATTTGCTCAAAATATGATTGGGAAGTGTTTGATCCAAACAATTTTTCATTTGAGCCAATTTCTTGCGAGTACCCTTAAAACCATGTTTTAAACAACTTGAATTGGTTGGATCATCAAAACATGACTCAGAACTTTGAGTTTCGAGATGGAAGGGTGACGGAAGGGGTCTTGGGGTAAAGTTTGGAAGATAGAGGGGGTGTCGTCGTAGGTTTTTTTTCTTGCAGGGGGTGTTTGGTGGAAAACGTATACTTACAGGCGGTGTCCAGGTCATTAACCCAATTAGTAACTAAAACACCAGATGAAACACCCACTAAAGATCTTCCAATGTAATGTATTCTTAACTCTCCATAATAAGACGCGAGCGGGCCAAAAATTAAATAACTCTCATTCATTAATAGTCTTATTTTTAATCACTTCTTACTAATCTAATGATATTTTAGATGAAAAGTTAAAAGAGTAACAGAATGCTTATCAAGATAGAAAAAACTTAGAAGAAGAAAGGAAGGAATGATAAAGATCGTAGATTGATTCGGTATTACCAGCCTTTAGGAATCGATCTAGATGCAGCATTACCGGTCAAATAAGAAGTAATTCCTCTTTGCGTAGAAAGAATCAATTATATTTTTCATAGGATCTCCTCTTATAGATAGATTCAAAATATAGAACAGAGTTCTTTTTTTCTCACTTCGCGCCTTATTTTGATATTTTTCCGTCATTTTGTGGAGCATTTCTGGGTGACTCTTATTTCAAGAATCTGGATCGTTTGTTCGACGGTCTCTTGGTTGATCTCGAATAGAAGAAGTTGATCAGGTGATTATCTGTTGATCTAAACACCTACATGTTTCATGAAAAATGAGTTTGGCACATTGGATGGAACCTAATTTTTAGAGATAAATGTATTCTGATCAAAGGTATTGATCAGTATAATGTTTGGTATGATTGATATTCTCGATGGAGTTTTGGACATTACAATCTACGAAGAAGACCCTCCCAAAAAATCGATAAACCTGGGGGTACAGAAAGAATTTGTGGTGACAATTGTTGACCTTAAAAATCATGCCTACCAAACTAACTACTTATCCAAAACCATCACATGGCTGGGACAATTTCAGATAGCGTTCTCAGGGAGAGTCTTTTTCAGTCAAAATTGTAGGGACATTAGCTTCCATTATGCATGCACATGGCTTCTCCATCACTGAGGTCCAGACCAGCCCCGTTAATTAGGTTAAGGCCTTGTTCTTGAATGGATTTTATGAAATAAAATTTAATTTTGATAAAATGTAGTTTTGTTTAGAGGTGTGATAAAATAACATTGTTTTCCCAATAGATTAAATCTAGGGTTGATAAAGGTGTTTTGTAAATGATTTTGTGAGATAAAATGTAGTGTTCATAAAATCTAGTTTTGCTAAAATCCGTTAAGAATGTTAAATTTTATCAAAACTAGATTTTATCTTTATGAGATAAAATCCATTCAAGCTTTTTTTAAGAAAATGAAATATTATATACAAGTTGAAGTCTTCAATTAACAAGCTTTTTTTTTTTTTCCTTTTTATGAAGATAGAAAACTTCAAATAAAATACTAAAACTTGAATACATAATGTTGGACCTTTGCACCAAGTTGCTTGTATGCTGGTGGTCCATTTTTATTTTTTAATAGAAGCGATAGGAGAATACAAATATATATCATAATTACATCAAAGTGGAAACAAATATCTGCAACCCAACTAATAGTCTCATTAAGGGGAGAAATAATCCCGACAAATACAAGAAAAATTACATCCAAACGCAAATACAGAGATTCAAACTTCTAACTTCCTAATGAGACTCAGGACTCCTGTTCAACTAAGCTCAAGGTTTAAAAATTCTATTAATATGATATCGAATATTAATTACTATTAATTTTATTACTGAATAGCTTCCTAAAATCTTTACTAACATGTTTTTTTATATTCTCATTTCTCAATTTTTTTATAAATAAAAAATAAGCATGTGAATGTTGTAGTTGCCGAAAAAAGTATAACAAAATGATTCAGATGCTTTTACTGCATTCGACTTCAATAATTTCAGAGTATAAATGTATGACACTATAAAATAAAAGCTCTACGATATAATAAGTATACATTTGTATAATATATATATATACACGAAAAACTTCTAATCCACACCTCCCGGAAATAAGAAAAAAATGGTTTTTTTTTATGTTGCAAATTATTTTTGGAAAATCCGATCCGTCCATTGTGTTCAGAAAGTGTTTTCAAGGGTCCATGCGGGAAATCTTCCAAAACAAAATACCGGTATATTTTTTGAGAAAACTGCTTGTATCAAGCCCTTCCCGGTATTTTTTTTTTAAGATTTCCCGTGTGGACCCTTGAAAACACTTTCTGAACACATTAAACGGATCGGATCCTCAAAAAAATGTTTGGATCATGAGGTCCGGAAATGAAAAGTCCGGATAAGAAGTTTACCCTATATATATATAGGGAGCACTTCTAGTCCGGAATCCGGGATTCTGGACCTCCACTTTCCCAATTTTTTTTTTATGATCCAATCACAAAAATTGCTTGGATCAAGTCCTTCCCAATATTTTTTTTTATGATTTCTCGCGGGCACCCTTAAAAACACGTTTTAAACACATTGGACGTTTCAGATTTTGCAAAAATAATTTTTAAAAGCTTCAAAACATCCAAAAACCTTCAGTCAGAGATCCCTAACTTTGCTTAAAGTCAAGACCTCACCTTTCTTGATTGAATTTTGATGATCCAAACCGTCGAATGTGTTTAGAATGTGTTTTTAATGGTATATATGCTTTTGAGACAGTCTCTTTGGACTAAAATCCACTCTGTCACTGACCGAGCGGACCCCAATTGGTTGGTGGTCCGTTTGATTACAATACATGAGACCACCCACATGGTGAGCAGATTAGAACTCATCAACTATTTAATATAGAGAGGACATTGCAATATTCTTCTTCAACTTTGTCAAACTCCTGGACCTCTTGCATGCCCTAGTGTTTCATCCGATTTAGTAAATGGTCCATTATCAATGACATTTGTGTTTTGAATGATTATCTTCCACAGTGCACATGCACTAAGGGTGGGATACATATTTCAAAACACTAAAAAAAAAAATCTCTTTTTAATGTTGGGTTTTGCACACTGATTAGTTACCTAACACTTTTGCCCTTTAAACTTCTCAGACGCTTGCTAGAATTACTGACAATTTTTTTTTTAATAACTCACGAATCTGAACCAGCATTCGCGTACTTCGATTAATTCTGAGGGCCCAATCCAACCACTCAACTTGCAGGGAGACTAAAGTTGAAAGCAAAGCTCCATAGTGGACTGGTTTCAAAGGAATTGATAGCACCTAAAAGGTGTCGAACCTAAGATCTTAGGAGGGAGCAAACCCCGAAGTCCTAGGTGTTGACCACTAGTCCAATCCCTTTGGTTTGAATCCAATCCCTTTGGGTTGAGAAATACCAACAGTTGAGTCAATTACTTAGAGCTATATATCGTTTGTTATGACACAGGGCAGAAATTGAAAGTTTAAAAAACTTCTTGGGGCAATTGGATAACTGAAAAGCCATTTACTAATGCATGCTCCACTGGTAATGTGAAAACTGAAAAGCCATTTCTTTTGCGGAAATTTGGCACAAGAAATGACACTGACAAAATAATTGTCTAACCACGTGTTAAATATCAAAAGCAAATACGACTACAATAATGAAGCATAGCGAAAACTTCGAACTTTCCGAAATCAATGAATCGAGACCCGCTTTATAAGCAAAATTTTCAAAATTCAAATATAAACAAGAATACGAACACGGTCTTTTACTCGTGGCATATTTGCCACGTAGAGAGACTTACTAGAGCATGCTTTCAGTATATATGCACTCCACAAACCCTGAGCCTCTTAGATAGAAACCGTAGTGAGAAAATATTTGACAGGAGATTATAATTTTTTCGGAGAAGGTCGACAAGATAGAATTCCAATTGTTCCTTCTTGCATGTATTTCCAATATCTGTAAGACTTTATTTATAGATGAAGTCTAACGGCTTAAGCTCACCTAATAAATAAAGATAAGCTATTATTTTTTAAATTTTCCTATAGGACAGAAACAAAAGTCTATCTCCGGCCAACTTCTAAAGTAATCCTATCACATTTACTAAAGCATGCTCCACTGGTGATGTGAAAACTGAAAAGCCATCACTTTTCCGGAAATTTGGCACGAGAAATGACTCTGACAAAATAATTGCCTAACCATGTGTTAAATATCAAAAGCATGTAAATTCATAAGACTTTCATAATGAAGTTGATGCAGAACAAGTAGCGGCCCAATTCTATGATCAATTGGACCGGTCGAAGCTTAAGAGGCCAAAACAACTTTTAATTGAAAAATGCCAATTTCGGCAATTTATCGACGAGCCCGGAATAGGCCCAAACTTGGTGGGCTGAAGCAGAATCGCACTGCAATCAAGACTCACCACCCTAATCGTGACTGATGGTGAATTTCGGCCAAATTCATTCGTTTAGGCCTTCAATTTAGTAATTTTGCTATTTTAGGTAATAATTAGATTACGAATTACTCTTAGTGTGTAATTCCGTTTTCGTTGTTTCCAATTAGGAATTTCTTATTTTTCTTTCTAGTTTTCAATTTTAGAAGTTTCCCCAATTTTCGGGATACTTTATTTTTTGGTAAGTTTTTTCTAGGGTTTGCTAGTTTTCCCTATAAAAGGGCATGTAACCTTTATTATTATTAAGCTTTTAATCAAATATAATTCAGAGTTATCTCTCTTTCTTCTTGTGGATTCAAGAACCTCGTGGATTCGAGACCTATATTCGTTTGAACTAGTACGCAACTAGTTTCTCGTGAATTCCGCTGCGTCAGAAGTATAGAGAAACACTTCGAACTTTCCGAGATCAATGAATCGAGACTCGCTCTACAAGCAAAAATTTCAAAATTCAAACACGAACACCGTCTTTCACTCATGGCACATTTGCCACGTAGAGAGACTTACTAGAGCATGCTTTCAATATCTATGCACTCCACAAACCCTGAGCCTCTTAGATAGAAACCGTAGTGAGAAAATATTTGACAGGAGATTATAATTTTTTCGGAGAAGGTCGACAAGATAGAATTCCAATTGTTTCTTCTTGCATGTATTTCCAATATCTGTAAGATCGACTTTATTTATAGATGAAGTCTAACGGCTATTATTTTTTAAATTTTCCTAGAGGAGAGAAACAAAAATCTATCTCCTACTTCTAAGTAATCCTATCACATTCACATCATCCATGTGGACGACCCACCTAGGTCAAATCCGGTCCAACCGAGCCATTTTCTAACAATATGCCATTGAATGTGCTCTAATCGGGCAATCACAATGCTCCGAACTAAGAGCAAAATGACATTGTAGACCCTTCTGGGAAAATACAAGAAAGCCCTCCATACAATATTTTAAAGATATAAAAAGCGGTATCCCATGCGACGCCGGACAAGAGATACTTTATATAAATTAATTATTTGTATCTATTAAGGTTTTTTATTTTAACTTTATTTTGAACTTAAAAAGCTTTTTTCGGAAAGTTTGAAAAATATTTTGCATTTTTTTAAAAGTAAAATAAATTGAATAGAAGAAAAATGTAGGAAATGCCATGTAAAAGATAGAGTTGATGAGATTACTCCATTTTATATTTGGTATTAACATTCTTGTATATACAACTTCATAACTTTTCTGGTTTCTATTTTCTCTAGTCTTCTCCTTCTTGTAAATTCCTTTCTTGCATGTGTAAACGATAAGCCTACAAACACTAAACTTTATGCATATATAACATCGATCCTTACTAGCTAAACGATTAACTCCTCGTTTCAATATATAGCACTATTATCATGTCTCAAATACAAAAACAAACCCATAGTAAACCCTAGAACCAACTAGGGCCAGCTTAGTTGATCAGGATTCTTACATCTCACTAGGAGCTCAAGAGTTCGAATCTCTCCGCATACGTGTAGGGACTTCTCCTTTATTTGTTTTTACCCTGAAACGGGCTTATATCATGTATTGATTAAATTATTGGGCTTGGTTGTCTCGTAGACTCTCACAATTGATGTAGTGTTTCGGGTTTGTACTTTATACTTCAAATTTTAATATGCATCAAAATGGGTATGAGAGTAATTTTGCGAGTAAGTCGGAAACCTACCCCACAGGTACTTGGGGAAAGAAAATTTGCTTTTCAAATGAACAAGAGGGAGACCAGAAAGTTGAAAACCAAACACATTGCATGCAATTATTTCAATCAAATTTTAGAAAGCCTGCCTTTCGGGAACTAGCTAGTCATCAATCACACTCTATGAAACCCTAGTCCACCCATAGTTTACTAGATATGCACCAACTTTCTGCCCACTGATTAATTTTTCACTCAAGATCAAACTTCACCTACCACAAAATTCTATATTTATGTATGATGTTAAAAAAAAGTTAATAATAGATTAGTTAAAAGGTGTGATATATAACGTGTGAAACGAGTGGTTGTAAATGCTACAAATAAAATACGTACATTTGTATGATTCGCTTGGGAATTAAGTGCGACGCGCATATATTTTTATTTGAGAGTTTTCACTTTATGGAACGCACTCAATTGAATCATATTAAATTTATATCATGCGCATAGAGTATTAAAATTTATAACATCAAGTCAAAAGCTCATGAACATAGATACTGATAGAGATGGTATGGATTAATATGATTTCCTTAGGAATAATACAAGAAAAACCTTGCCTTGTATCTTTCATAATCACCTCACGTGGAACCAAATATTGTACACAGATTTAAACAGAGTCATACATACAAACTGTAGGTTTTGGTACATGTGTTATGATTTTCGAACAACCGTTCAATCCCACAATGTCCGTCAGATCTTGGGAACAATGAATCACATAGTGAAATAACAAACAGTCGTGCGTAATGAAAAACGAAACTAAAAAATACGAAACACAAGATATCAGTGGTGGCTGCAGAATTATTTCACAGGGTGATAAAAAAGTTCCTCTTTTAGTTCCACGATGTATGTTCGTCTATATAAATAATAACATATTGAACTTCATAAAAAATTCAAATACTTCGATTTATAATTTGTTAAAGAAATTTACACCAAACACTTTAGACTATTTGAGATCTTTAGATCAAGACGTAAAGGAAAGACTTAAGAGGCAACAGTTGGCTATTAGTATAAATTAATAAGGCCTTGTTCCTCTTTAACTTTTTATACTTTTTTTATTTTTATCTTTATTCAAATTTTTTTCGTATTTTTTAGATTGGTGTCATAAGTACTGTGATTCGTCTCGATGAGAGGAATCGAAAAATGATAAAATTATGATTGAAACTTAAACGACTACAAAATCATAAAATTGTAAAACGCGCAAAACTTCAAATATTCACACAAATAAATTAAGTTAAAACAACCCCTAAGTATTTAGAATATGCACCCAATTTAGGACTCTAGAACAGAATTGGAAGGGGAAAAAAAGGGTGAAGCCAATGAATACACTCGAGAGCATAAAAGAGAAAACAGGAGCCAACATCAAAATCGGAGGTAGCTGTACATATACATGTGTATGCAAAATTTGGGAGGTTAGAGTGTTCAGCTGAACACCCTCTCTTGCATGTGGCGCCACCTCTGCAACATATGTGTAGAAAAACTCAACGCGAGGAAAAACCACAGGAGCCACACCAGTTTATTATGAAATCGTATTCCTAATTACATGCAAACTACTACATAAATAGGTCGGGTCCTGTGACCAAAATTACACCCCAATTCCAAAAGAATCCAACAATTTCGAACACACATCTGTGTCTATGATATTACGCTCTTTTGATTTGCTTGAAGATGGGTTAAGTCCACATTCCAACAAAAAAAAAAAAAGTAGGTTAAGCTGGATTTTCAACCCTACGATTATGTGATGACTTCAACATAATTTGGTTTGTTAAATTTTCAACCGACGGTTTCAGTCATGTGACTTTTAGCAACAACTACCACAAATATTGGGTGCAAATGGGGGACACCACACATGGTGCCCGAGTGCCAATCTCGGTCATCCAAAAGGATTTTGGAAGGTCCAAATTTTTTCTTCCCTCTCTCTTCTCTCTCTCCTCTTTTTCTCTCTCAAATCCGAACCTTCCAAACTACTTTTGGACTATCGAGATGCCCGCTAAGTACCACCACGTGATACCCGACCAGCAACCAAGTTTTTGTCAAACAGGTGGGCCAAGTGTGGCTTTTGAGGAGAAAATATGGAATCTGAAGATTTGAGTAGATTTTTCCGATGCTTCACAAAAAAAAAATGTGATATTTTTCTACTATGCTCCATTTGTATGTATCTCAGAAAAACTGTTATGAGCAGAATACGATGACTTAATTGAAAGATAAAAAGTGACTCACATATATTTGTCTTTGCATTGCTCTATTTGTCGGACATAACTATGTCACGTGGTACTCTAAAAACAAAAATTTAATGAACTTTTCTCGCAAGTTTAGAGCATGCATACCAACATTTCAACTAAAATGTTTAAGCCCCTCAACATTTATTTGCTAGGGTTCTACTCAATATTACTCCACTCACCATTCTATCAGTAAAGTAAATATATCACAAAAATCGTGTCTTGAAGTGTAGTATATACTGTGGAGTGGGTTAAGTAAATAATTTCGGGGTCTTACATAAAATAATTTTTAAAGTTTCCCAAAAATATTAGCTCTATCAATACCATATACTGTGGAGTTGGTTAAGTAGAATTACCTTCTAATAATTAAAAAAAAAGAAAAAAAAGGTGCCCATAGTCGATTTCATGAAAGAGCATGGAAAACAAAAAGAGTCGGGTTGCTTTGTACTAGACTTAAACGATTGCAACCTATCTAGCACGGTAACATCCCAAATTTTGGACTGGTTAATAAAATATTTTCCAAATTGATTTCATTTAACAAAAATTCAATTTCTTAAATAACAACAGAATCATAGTGGCTGTGTTTGGTTAGATAGTTTAGTTTAGTTTTGATGATGTCAACATGTGTAATGAGTGAAGAGAGATAGAGAGAAAAATGAAGGAAATGATGGTGTCATCAAAACAAGATTACATCAACTTGATAATATAGATTAAGTTGCTAAACAAGATTACACCGAAAATATTTTTCAAAATGGAGCAGAGCGACAACTACTAGGGTTCAGAGTTTGACAACATTGTCCTCCAAAAAGCTTCACCATCGACTTAATCTTGTCCTTCAGCTCCGTCTTCAATACCTGGTATGAAAAGCTAAGGTATACAAATTCCATGAGCGAATGACGCTCAACAGATAAACTCATACTCGTTAATCCTTACTTTACAAGCAATGAACGGTTCATAATGATCATATAAGTGCTATATTGAACACGTGAGCATTTTAACGCTTACCGTTGTTCTAAAATCGGGTAAACTCTAGGTTGAAAAGACTGGTGTTTCCGTCAACTACGATTCCATCCACTATGTTCCCATCTGTCACTTCTAACTTTAGGGCGTACATGACGTGGCCCAAGACATAGCACGGCTCAAGTCATAGTACAGTCCAAGGCATCCCTTAACCATCTCATCATATCTATCCACTTATTTTTCCATCCACTCTATTCCCATTCATCATGCCTTACTTTAGGACATGACACAGTCCAAGACAGAACACGGCTCAAGAAATAGCACGGCCTAAGGTATCCCATTACGGCATCCTGTCTTTTTCAATTCCTTAACTTGAGATCATCTGGGTGATTTCTCCAATTCTGCAACTCATTCAATGATCCTAATGTCCTTTTTACGTTCTCGATAACATTACAATTCAATCATCAAACACATAACTTGAAATGATAAGTAACAGTTGTAATATCACCGGTTCACCACAGTTCAATCACAATTATAAACAATGTATATTCGTTAAATCATACGATAATCTCAAATTAATCTACAAACATTGAACATTTTCAATGGAGACAATAATTTAATGGATTCATATCACTATACCAAGAACAACATTATAAGCAAGTTTTATGAATCAGAGTTTCTCGAGTTATGAATCCGATTTAAGCGATTCCATCGGCAATTTAAAGATAAGAAGTAGATCTACAATTTGACATAAGAATCAACCACATAGGAGCTTCGTAGTATTTTCTATAATTTTCAAAGTGGACTGATCTAACCGGTAACAAGACAGTTTTCACACTTGGATTTATTTTCCAAGTTTTGTTGATTATAAGCAAGTTTCAAGCATCAATCAAACACCAAACACATAAAACAAGTTTATAATACATGTAATATACTTGGGGTTAAAGGGTCTAGGGTAATCTACCTTTGGTCCTGAAGAATAAGCTTGGTTTCGGAAAAGTTGTGGTAAAAGTCGCAAATTCGCACTAAACTTCGGACAACAATATCACAGTCAAACTTCAATTGTTTTGGGCGATTCTATTGTTGAAAACATAGCTCTCGAAGTGATCTAAAACTCTCATAAAGAAATTTGAGCCTAAAAACCACTCGGAGTTGGAGAAAATGGAGTATTACAAAGAGTACATGAGCTACTCGAAAATGGAAATGGCGGTGTGGGTGCATGCATGGCATCATTTTTCCTCTTCTCCTTTCTTTCTTCTTCTTTTCTTTCCCTTTTTTCCTTCTCTTTTTTTCCCCCTCTCCCAGCAACCTCTCCCTTTCTCTCTTTCTCTGTTTTCCCCAAAAAAATAATGGGTGAAGTGTGGAAGGGAGTAGAGTGTGAAAGGTGGTGGAGTGTAGAAGAGGATTAAGTTGATGGAAAGGGTAGTGTGTTAGGGTGGTGTAATATATGTATGTATTTATGTGTGTGTGTGTTAGGGTGCATATAATTAATGAGTATTGTATGCATGAGATTTTAAGATGAGTGATTTGATGCTAATTGAGCATACGTTTCAGCCGTTTCTCTCTCTAACTTTCCTCTTCCTCTCCTTCGAGACTCTTCATCAGCGTGGTAGATCTGGGGATCTGGGGGTGCCCCCCCTCTCTTCTACCCACCCGCCAGTGTGTCCTATCAAATCGGCTTTGATGGCTAAATGGTGAGATTTTGACGATTTTCAAGGAGTTGATCGGGCTTAGCTTCTCTGGCAAGGTGAAGGTGAAGATTGGTTCTGTAAGGCTTTTTCGGTGTGGCGAATAACAGGTGTGGTTTTGGTTTCTTTTTTTGTTTTTTTGTTCCGGCTGGGTTTCCTTCCGATGTGCTTGCATGATGGATAGATTCCTAGGTGTTGGTGGGAATAAGTTTTTAGCTTGGTGATTTAAATAAAAATAATGGTGGTCACTAGTCACTATAGTCTTATCATACCTAAACTTGGCTAAGAGATTGGTTGCGTGGAAACACGATAGCAACCAAATGCCCGAATACTACTCTAAGGGCATTGTCTTATTTGTAGGCAAAAAAACTTGCTTTAATTTAAAAACACTTTTATAATATTTTTTTGATCCTTATGGATCTTTTATTTAATGACAATGGCAGCGATTTCCTCTTCAAAAAAAAAAAAAGGTGAGTGTGATTTGGATTAGGTTTGATCAAATTAATAAATAATAATTTGAATGTAAAAAATTTATTTGAAGAATTTGGGCAAAATTTCGGGTCGTTGCAAGCACGAATTGTTATCAATTAAACTTCTAAGAAAAACTAAATATCAATTGTTTTCTAGGAGTTTTTCATTGTTAATTTATATCTTCTACGTATGGAGCTATTTTTATGGATGTTTTGTGTTGGACTTAATTTATTTATTCCATACCTTGCATGATGGATAGATTCCTAGTATTAATGTGACACTTCAAATTTAATTCACCTTCTGATTTAAATAAAAATAATGCGGTCACTAGTCACTACAGTCTTATCATACCTAAACCATAAGAGATTGGTTGCGTGGAAACACGATAGCAACCAAAGAGCTTACTACTCTAAGCTCCTAGATTCCACTCTCATTGCTTGATGAAAACCCTTGAGGTTGTGAAACTCATGACTCTAGCCAGAATTAGTCAAGTGCGTGTAAATTAACTCAGACACCTAATTATCGTTAAAAAAAAAAGAGCATAGCATCGTTGTCAACTCTAATGTATTCAAAATAAATCTCTCTCTCTCTCTCTCTCCTCTCCCACTCACCATCAAAAAATCATCTCACATCTCTCTTCTTTCTTCCAAAGGGGAGGGGGATGTATTTTTTTTTTTTATCGGGCTAAGCTTAGTGGTGGCAAGGTGAAGGTGAAGAAGGAGAGTGGTGGTCCAAAGTTAGAGAGAGAGAGAGGTGAGAGCGAATAACTGAGAGAACACCTTCCGATGTGCTAATTTAGTCCTCACTTTTTTCAAAATCCGGTGGGTGTGGTGGTGGGAATAAGTTTTTTAGCTTGGTTTTTACTCTTCCTCCCTCCTCCTCTTGGTGAGTGAAAAGTCACCAAATTTGTTAAGTTACTGTAGCGATTTGGCCTCGGTTTCAACCAACAAAAATTTTATTGAACATGCCCTTTAGTTCGAATATTGTCCGGTTTGTAGGCAACTTGCTTTGCCTTTGTCTTGTTCGGTATCTGTATTTGATCCTTATGGATCTTTTATTTAATGACAATGGCAGCGATTTCCTCTTCAAAAAAAAAAAAGGTGAGTGTGATTTGGATTAGGTTTGATCAAATTAATAAATAATAATTTGAATGTAAAAAATTTATTTGAAGAATTTGGGCAAAATTTCTGGTCGTTGCAAGCACGAATTGTTATCAATTAAACTTCTAAGAAAAACTAAATATCAATTGTTTTCTAGGAGTTTTTCATTGTTAATTTATATCTTCTACGTATGGAGCTATTTTTATGGATGTTTTGTGTTGGACTTAATTTATTTATTCCATACCTTGCATGATGGATAGATTCCTAGTATTAATGTGACACTTCAAATTTAATTCACCTTCTGATTTAAATAAAAATAATGCGGTCACTAGTCACTACAGTTTTCATACCTAAACCATAAGAGATTGGTGATGGAAACACGATAGCAACCAAAGAGCTTACTAAACTCCTAGATTCCACTCTCATTGCTTGATGAAAACCCTTGAGGTTTGAAACTCATGACTCTAGCCAAAATTAATCAAGTGCGTGTAAAAATAACTCGGACACCTAATTATCGAAAAAAAAAAGAGCATAGCATAACTCTAATGTATTCGTTTTGAAAACAACTCTAAATTCATCTCACATCTCTCTTCTTTCTTCCAAAAAGCGCCCCTAGGATGTATTTTTTTGGTGGTTACACACACAAACACATACACACCTCTCTCTCTCTCTCTCTCCCCTACTACTCCATCTCAATAGTGTGTCCTCTCTCCACCATTCACGTTTTTCTTCGCCTCTTCTTCGGACCTTGATGGTCCGGTTTCCATTGTGGTTTTGCTACAGTGTAGATCAGGTTTTCAAGGATTCGGCCAGCAGGTGAAGATGGAAGCGCCTGGGTTTCAGCGAGTGGCGGCTGATGGTGGTGACCAATGAGGAGGAGAACGAGAATGGTTTTCTTTTTTCGATTCTTGTTCAGTGTCTTTCCGGCTGGTTTCCCCAGTCCGTTCTGTTACCAATATTCCGATCTCCCTAGATTTGGTGGGTGTTGGTGGTGGGTTAGTAAAAATCTGTTTTGGCTGCGTTTCTAGTCCCCTGATCGGTTTCCATGGTCACGTGGTCGGCCGGCTCCGTCGGCTGTTAATCTGGTTCAAATCTAGACAACCCGTAAGGAGTTTCTCTCCTTCTTCGTCGACTCACATTGAACCCGACTTTGGCTCTGTTTGTTTGTGCAATTGATCTGTTTTCATCTTGCAGTATATGTTTGTGAGCTTTGAGGCTCTTGTCGAGTTGATTGAGAGAGCTTTCTTATTTTGTGCTTTGTTGTTTATCCCTGTTTGTTGGGTTGTTTTACTAAATCTCTATCGGTGCATTTTGGACAGAGTTGTTGTAAGTGCCCATGGGCTTAATTACTAAATTGAATTTTTTCTGTTCAAAGAAAAAGAAAAAAAACCTTGTCAAAACATTAAACAACTTCTATTTAGAACATCCTCGACGGTTGGCAAATTTTCTTGTGCGGGCTATTTTTTGGCTTTGCATTTAGTTTTTCCATTCAATGAGTTGCGAAATCTTTAGCCCAAACAATATTTTGCAAAGGTTTTTTTTTTTTTTTGTCATTCGTCATTCCTAACCTATTACATGGGAGATGGGGGAATGAGACTCGATCCCGGGATGCAGTGTGAGGCATTCAAGAGCTCTACCGCATGAGCTAGGCACCACTTGCAATATTTTGCCAAGGTAAAGCGCTTAATATATTTGGCATATCATCTAAAAATGGATGTGATCACAATTTGAACGGTTAATGGCTAAAGTGCTAAAATTGTTACAGCAAAAAAAGTAGCAATATGACACCTTAGCTTGTGATGTCCGTCGATAACCGTTCAGGTTGCATGGATGATTTTTTCGATTTGGCATATTCTCCAAAATGGATGTGATCACCAATTGAACGGTTAATGGCTAAAGTGCTAATTGTTGCAGACAAAAAAAAAAGTAGCAAACATGACACCTTTATCTTAATAGCTTTTGATGTCCCACAATCGTTCAGCTTGCATGGATGATTTATTCAACCAGCCAATTGAACGGTTCACGTTATCCTTATGAACCCAACTATTCTATTGGTACCGACCACGAACCGATCGGCGTCGGGGACCCTCTTGTGGGTCTCACACGGTCAATCCAAACCGTTCATCCATCAAAAAATCAAATTCCGAGTGGGCCAAAGCGAAAATCGATGCAATCGGACGGCCCTATGAGTGAATGAAATGGGGTGATTTTGGATCGAGCTCATAGGGTCATCTGATTGCATCAATTCTCGCGTGAGCTCACTCGGAATTTGATTTTGAGATGGATGAACGGTTCCGATTGACCGTGTGGAACCCACAAGAGGGTCCCCGACGCCGTTTGTACATGGTCGGTACAGGGGTGGTCGGTCCCTTGTATTTCCGTTATGAGCCCGGGATTGATAAGCGGGATCCAGGGACCTGTAGTGCCCCAAAATACTACAGAGTTGCGGTCCCCAATCACAGCCGTCCCTAAGTATTTTCAATGGTCAGGATTTGCAAACGCTTTCTTACCGAAAACAAAGCTTTCTTACTGGTAAGAAAGCGCATGAGAATCCAGACAATTGATTGTCATGTTAGACAGCTCTGATGCGCGCTACAACCCTATAGCGCCCACCCTGATCTGGGGTAAGCCTTCAAACGACAACAGAGGTCTTTAATTGAATTAAAAAGGAGTTTTTCGATCGGAAAAATGAAAAAATATAAAGAGATCAAAGCTTCATTTCTCATTAAAAACTAACATGACATCCTTCTAGTTGTAATAATCTAATGGAAAATAAACGGCAAATTTTTTTTTATGACCATCAAAGGCAAATTAGTTTTCCCCTTTTAGTTTATTAATGCTTGTCCCAGTTCTCAATTGAGATCTTAAATTTTGAAATTTTCATTTGAGCCCTTCATGTATCTACTCTCCATGTTTCCTCCCATAAACAACTTTCCCCAGCATTTACTATGCCAACAACAGATAAAAGTTGTAATCATGTCCACCCAAACCTAAACCCAACATCCTCTTTTTTATTCTCACTCACTCAACTTATGTTTCCCGAAACTGCTGTTGTCCCTGGAATCACTTGCGGTCAATGCCCTAAGAAATCCAATGTTGTTGTCACCATCAGAGGAGCCAGAGGCGACCTTGGTTTGATCATTTAGCATCTGAATCTTGCAAGCTTGGGCGATCGGAAGGAAGGGTTTTGGTGAGAAAGATGGGGATTTTTGGCCGATATATACCGATTTTTGAAACAATTCACAAAAATATATCATTTCTCAAACTATTTTTAAAAATATGTCATGCCGCATGTGCCAAATGCGGCATCCTACGTGGCATGCGAACCCCGTATCCCACATGGCCGAGTTGACAAAGGGGGCATATGAGACAGAGGAAGAGAGAGATTCCTTCTCTTGGAATTATCAAGAAAAAGAAAGAGAAGTACTCCCTCCGTCCCATTTTAAATGCTCCCTACGTATATCCGTGTCATTTTCAAACGTCTATATATTTTGGAACAGTTTGGTTCTAAAATAGAACCAAGCATTGGAGACTGGGTTGTATTTTAGAGCCAAAAATCACTTTTTGGTGCCTAAATATAACAATGGCTATAGCCATTTTCCATTTAGCATTGGATTTGCTCTAACATAACCCCATCACCTCCACACTCATTAAAATTATGTACCCACCAAATCACCATCTACATACCACCATCAGTCCCATCTCCACCTACAGCACCAACCAAATTGCTACAACGCCCCTAGCCAATTTACCAACCGTGTCACCACCGCCATCATTAATCCTAGTCCTTGATATTTCACCTTCCATATCATGAAGACCAAAAAGGTCAACCATTATTATTATTAGTAATTAATCTCATCAAGCCGGCCTAGCCCTAACTTGTCATTGTGGAAGTTGTTTAGGGATATAGGATGAGGTGTTGAGGTTATGAGCAACTTTTGGGTAGTGGATTATGGCGGTGGGTTAAGGTTTGGGGCCGGGAATGGGACATACAAAATTAAATTTTCGCGGCAATGACTGTAGGGACTTGGGATACAATAGTTCGGGCCATAACGAGGTGCAATCACATAGATACTATGACATCCTCAGCCCCACATCGGTGGGTGAGGAGAAATTGATGTGAAATATGAGGAAACGCTTAGGCCTTGTTTGGTGACAAAAACCACTTTTTATTTTCAAAATTTTTTTCGTAAAAGGCTATAAGTTTCCAAAACAAAAATATGTTTGTGTGAAATTATTTTCAAAAAAAAAAAAAAAAAGTAAAAACATAATTATTAAAATTGGAGGTGTGCCCACCAAATGGGGTGGGTGGTGGTGGGTGGTGTGGTGGTGGGAGTGATGGTGGGTGGTGGCGGTGATGGTGGGTGGTGGTGGTGGTGGGGTGGCGGGTGGTGGTGGTGGGTGGTCACCACCGGGTGGTGGTGGGTGGTGTGGTGGTGGGGTGGTGGTGGTGGTGGAGGTGGTCACCATGGCGGGTGGTGGTGGGTCACCTGGGGTGGCGGGTGGTGGTGGCACCAAAAAAGGTGGGGTGGCGGGGGGTGGTGGTGTGGTGGTGGGTGGTGGCGGGTGGTGGCATGGTGGTGGTGGGTGGCTTGTCATTGGTGGATTTGGTGGCGGGTTGGTGGTGGGTGGTGGCGGTGATGACCAAAAAGTGGTGATGTGGTTATGGTGGCAATGGTGGTGGTGTGGTGGCGTGGATGGTGGCCCTAACTGGTGGGTGGGTGGTGGTGGTTTGGCGGGAATGGTGGATATGGGGTGGTGGCGGTGATGGTGGGTGGTGGTTTTGGTGGTGGGTGGTGGCGCGTGGTGGTGGGTGGTGGTGGGTGGTGGTGGGTGGTGGCGGTGATTGTGGGTGGTGGCCGGGGTGGGTGGGGACATACAAAAGTTGAATTTTCAACTTCCCCAAATTGGGAATACAATAGTTCAGGCCAGAACGAGAAAGTGCAATCACATAGAACTATGACATCCTCAGTCCCAAATTGGTGGGTGAGGAACAAAAATGTGAAATATGAGGAAACGCTTTTACTGAAACAAATGCGCCTTACTCTTTTATTAACTCTTGAGATTAATCTTTTGGCGTAATTAGAAGCTAAAAGTTAGCAGGACAGCTGGGACGGGTCGTTACAGATACTAAAAATAGGATTTGTTTAGGTTGGGGTTTGGGCTTGGATTTTGTTTTGGGCTATGACTAATAAGCCACGTGGCTCATCATTGTGTGCACATGGCAATTTCACCCAATGGAAAGTGGGTACGCGTCCAATTGGAACAATTATATATTTGAAGGCCTAAATGAAAA
This sequence comes from Vaccinium myrtillus, assembly GCA_016920895.1. Classification (NCBI taxonomy): domain Eukaryota; kingdom Viridiplantae; phylum Streptophyta; class Magnoliopsida; order Ericales; family Ericaceae; genus Vaccinium; species Vaccinium myrtillus. The sequence continues at coordinate 5,777,391 of CM029276.1, forward strand.
ATTATTAGTAGTACAATTTTAAGGGCTCAATGAAGAATTGGATAGTTACGCTTTAATTAATTTCCAATGGAAGTAAATTTTCAGATTACGATTCTCAAAATCAGTTGGTTGTATTTGTTTTATTTTTACTCATCAAGATTACAAACCTACCCTAAACTCCAATATGAACTGATTAGGAATTGAATCTTCTCCGATCTTTTTAGGAATTAATTTAATGGTCCCTTCAACAAATTTGTGCACTCTTATTGGGTCCGTTTTGATGGTCATATTTGTTGACTTTTAAACCTCGTCGACAACATCAGTCTCACCACAGGATGTGTAGTTGGTCTAAACAGCAAAATGTAATTTTGCAAAATGTAATTTTGTGGGGCCCACTTTCGGGCCCCACACAAACGATCTGAATTTTAAAATAATTATTAAGGTGATCTCGGAGAAAATCAGGTCCATTGGATATTTTTACGTTACTCATCCATTCTTTGATTTTCATTCAGAATTCAGGACCCTACCAATTTAAAAGAACCTTTATGAAAAGTTATAAAATTGTGTACTTGAAAAATCATTGATCTGAACCATAAGAGTCGTAGGGCTCGTTGAGAAAAGTATCTAGTAAAAAAATTATCTTGTTCGGACATCATAGGTATCAAAACACTAAAAATATGAGTTTTTTTTATAAATTTTTTTTACTAGATACTCTTCTCAACGAGCCCTACGACTCTTATTGTTCAGATCAATGATTTTCCAAGCACACAATTTTAACTTTTCCTGAAGGTTCTTTTAAATCAAAGAATGGATGAGTAACGTAAAAATATCCAATGGGCTTGATTTTCTCCGAGATCACCTTAATAATTATTTTAAAATTATTTAACGGTTCGGATCGTTTGTGTGGGACCCGAAACTGGGCCCCACAAAATTACATTTTGCAAAGGCTTAGGGTGGGCACCAAAACGGTGCAGTTTAGACCAACTACACAGACTAAGTCACTACAGACCCTAGCTTCCGGTTTCGCAACACATCCTTATTGAAGCAAATGAGTTTTGATCCACTATTTAATTGCTCTTTCAAAGATAATTGTTTTCTTAAATAGTTGCAATTACAAACCGATCACATAATTTGCAAATAACCGATATTCTCAACGAGCTCTGAAAAATAAGCAATCATAATTATCAAGGAAATGAGTCATCTTTTGGGGTCAAATCATGTGGGTTTCACGACGTTGCGGGTGTTGATCCGTTCAATTTCTCATTGCAATTGTTTAGTTATCCTCTTGCAGCGGCGATGGTGGTGTGGAGTCCCTGGTTTTCCTCTTTCTTCCCCCCTCCCATTTCCCTTCCGTCAATCCATTTGGTTTAGTTGGTTCCTCTAATGGCCGCCTGATTCATTGTTTGGTGTATCTGGTCTGGGCTTAACGACGTATATGGCAACCTTGGACGCTAACAGTTGTCGTTGGGTTCCTCCGCTCTCCGTCTTGTAGTTCTGTTTCACCCGCCGGTCTTCATTATTGGGTGAGTCTGGTTTGGGCCTAACGGTAACGGGTTAGTGTGGTTACAGATGGGTGGCTGGAGGTGGCGCTAGTGGTGGCCGGTGGATGTTTGGCGGTTTGGTGGACGACAGCAAGGTTGTTGGATTCTAGGGTTCGCTCCTTTGTGTTTTAGGCCCCAATGGTTTATTTGGTTTGCTCTTTTTGGGCTAGGCTATTAAGTGTATCGGGCTTGTCCACTGGTTGGCCTAACCCATTAGGTGTTTTAATTTCTTCAATTTTTGTTGGAGTCCCCTCTCCTCACCCCCACCTCGATGTACTCTTTGTCAAGTTTTCATTACTTCCACTGTCCCAAATTTTTTGTCTATTTATGGGTATGCGTGACATTTTTCAATTGTTTATATTTTTCAATATATAATTTTTTTTTCCATTTTTGAAAAGTTTGTTTAAAAATACTCATTGAGAAGTATCAAACGAGATCCATATTGAAAATATATAACATTATATATTATAAAATATAACCAATATTTTGAGCTACTGTGAATAGTCAAAATGGACAATAAATATGGAACATAAAGAATAATAAACATTTAGCCTATAAAAAAAAATATAAAAAAAAGCGTTCATGGCACTTTGCTAGTTTGCTTTAGGTGTCTTGCAAGTGATCAGGCCTTGTTCTCTTATAGATTTTAGGTGCATTTTATGAAAATCTCATAAATGAACATTTTATGGAAGTGTGATAAAATGAAGTTGTTTCCCAACTCATAAAATGTAGTGGTTTTCCTATATATTTTAGAAGGATTTTATGAAAATCTCATAAAATCACTTTTACATTTTGTGTTGAGACTGAATTGTCATAAAATGTAAAATTTTATGTCCCAAAAATGTGTAGGAGAACACACCCTGAATCTCCCACAAAATTACTTTGCATCGCAAGAAGACTTTCCGGAACAATTACAAAACAGGAATTCCACCCATTGTCAAAGGGAATCCAGAAATCGAAAAGACGGTTCAGTCAGATTCCAACCGCTTATGTGGGAACAAGGAGTCTGAGTCGGCGGGGGCATATATGCCCATGTCCATTTAAGCGAAAAGTTAAATAGCAATCTTAGGTACCCAAAATTTTTACGCAGAAAATTATACATACAGTGAAATCAATAGCTCAGATTAATCAATAGCTCAGATTTACTGATTTCACTTTCTTGGTAATTTTCTGAATATATATATTCTAGTTACTTAACATTTTCTAAAATTAAAACGCCTTGTCACCATATTTATCCAACAATAAATCTCATCATACCGACCCATGCACCGATGTGTACTGACGGGATCGCGGGGCTCGCTCACGGGCCGCACACAAAAATTTAAACCGTTTATTAATTTTAAAATATTTTTTCAACTTGTCTTCACGAAAATCATTCGGATAACTCTAGTTTCTTGATCCAACGTACTAATTTTCATTTCCTTCAGATTGTAAAATCTCGAGTTCTGAATGAAAAATTGGCATATTCAATCAAGGTAAACGGAAGCTCTACAAATCAAGTTATCAGATTGAGTCAATTTTTTGTGAGGCCACTTGAAAATATTTTAAAATTAATAAACGAATTGTATATTCTTTTGTGGAGCCAGTAAGTAGGCCCCACAATCTAGTCTATACTCCATCGGCCCCACAATCCAGTCTATACTCCATCGGTCCCCACAATCCAGTCTATACTCCATCGGTGCAAATAGATTGATACACATAGAAGGTCTTTATACACCACGTATATACACCCCGAAAGGGTTATAACCGTCAACAAAATCCCTCAAAAACTTAAGTCATTCAAAATGCTTTTTGACGACTGAGATACACCCTCGGACCCCACGTCGGCGGTACCTTATTTGGAATCAGAATTTTCTCGTGGTAGGGACACGACTCGGATCAACTGTGACTCCGTTGACTGTCCCTCTCTGTATTTATATATATCTCCTGTATTCACACATGGCATGAGAGAGAGAGAAGAGAGAGAGCAAGAAAGAAAGAAAACGGAAACTAATAACAAAGGAAATAAAATCTCTTGTATTCTGTTATTAAACGCACAAACTCCAAAGGCGGTTTTGTGGTGGAACAAACGAAAAAACAGAGGGCTGCCTCGGGATGCGGAATAACGGAGGAGGAGGAGGGCTGGGGAGGTTTGGGGTGTCAATGTGCGGCGTCTCCGAGAAGGAAATCGAGCAGATTTCGAGAGACGGCAGCCATTACAGTCTTTCCACTGGGATTTTGCCTTCTCTTGGTGCCAGAAGTAATCGCAGAGTTAAGCTCAGTCGGTTTACAATTTCCCCTTATGACCGCCGTTACAGGTTCTTCATCTTCTCTCCCCCTCTCTCTCATACATATACATACATATATGTGTATTTATATACGGACGACGCTCCTGCTAGTGGACGGTAGAGACGGTAGGATTGATTGTGATGATTATCCGGAGATAAACTAGCATGCAGGGAGTTTTTTTTTGTATTTTCTGTTGTTCAGAATTATTTTTAATGAATCAGATTTTATTGAAAGACTCTAACCGATAAGGCCTATTTATAGGCCAGAGTGTTGAAAAAAAATCTTAATATCTTTTCAATCATATAGAATTACCAGATGAGCAACCGAGGTTCGACCTTGATTGCCGCTGATTTTCGGACTGTAGTGAAGCTTGATTGTTTGTTAGGGACTCTAGAGGTAGAGGGAATATAGGATGCTACCAACGAAAGGGTACTTTTGACATTTTAGATAAGATATTTTTGCTATTTTGGCTCCCCATTGTAGCTTCGAGGACCACATCGGGTGAATTTTAATTTATTTTTTGCTATATATTTATTTGGCTAGTTTAATGGGTTTTTTTTTTCCTAGTTTGATGCCTTTTTTTTTTCCCTAGTTTGATAGGTTACAGGTGGAGTATTATCTGGGCCTTCTCTGTTTATCTCTTTATACCTTTAGAAACAATTATGTATATATAAATTGATCGTAGTACTTAAAGGAAAATGATTTTCACACTCCCAAATTGTTACGAAAATCAATTTAGAGTGATTTTCGGAGTTTTCAACTTCCTGGAGGGTGCGGTTAACTATTAGGGGAGTGCGGAAATCGTTTCCCTACTTTAATTGCCTAGATGAAGTCCGGTTACAGAGAAGGTATATTCGTACAATGTCTATAGGAAATTTAATTTGTGCTAATTTTGATTGTACTAACACTTAGAGCCCATGACTAAGAATTAATTTTGTACTTCGATTTGTTGTTTTCTTTTTTCTTTATTTTTGCATTTTTATTTTTTATTTTTGTAATTTCATACGTGGAAAATTCTAGAAATAAAGTCTTAAAATCTTTCTTTGGCTAATTTCTTTGCCTCAAAATGTTTTTGACTTCACTCTCTCTAATGATGCAAATCATGATGTTTTTACGGTTAACTTTTTTTATAGTTAGTTAACGTAGTTCTTACAAACATTGAACCTGGTTCCTTACTTCTGTTTTGATTTTTGCATTCCTTTTTTATTCTATTTTTGTTCATGTAAATATACTACATTACCCCTTTAAATACAGAAAAATGAGTCAACGAAAGGGTATGAGAGTAATTTCCATCTTTTATCCTTGTTGTGCTCTTATAATTGTTTTTCTGGTGCTCTTTCAAATCTCGTTTTAATTTCAATCAATCTAGCTTTCAAGTGTCCCAATCTTTTTTCTTCTTTTTGGTACTAGTTTGCATTCTAAGTTTTCGTTTGTGCACAAGGATTTGAACTTTATAGTAAAAAGTGATTGACCTCATGAACCAAAATCATTCATATTAGGAGGCCTTGATATTAGGTAACTTTCTTTGACTTTTGTGAAGATCCTTTCCCTGTTCGAACAGTAAGTGAAATATGATCTTTTGCACCTTTGTATGTTTTTGACTAGTCAATTTTCCCGACGGAAAATTTTGATTTGAATGCTAATGAGTAGGACCCATTACTAGAAATATTAACTCGTGCTCTTGCAGATGTTTGATTTGATGTTTTATGCGGTTCTTCTAAGTAGGAGATTCTTGTACTAAACTGAGCTCAGGTAAACTAATTTTTCCAGGGCATGGGAGACATTTCTGGTTATTTTGGTCGTTTACACTGCATGGGTATCTCCATTCGAATTCGGTTTCCTTGAGAAGCCAACGGCGCCACTCCCAATTACAGATAACATTGTGAACGGTTTTTTCGCCATTGATATCATTCTCACCTTCTTCTTAGCTTACCTTGATAAATCCACCTACCTACTCATTGATGACCGAAAGCAAATAGCTTGGAAATATGCAAGCTCTTGGTTGGCATTTGATGTCGTTTCCACAATCCCTTCTGAGCTTGCTAGGAAGATCTCTCCTGGAAACTTCCAATCGTATGGCTTATTCAACATGCTTCGTCTGTGGCGTCTTCGTAGAGTTAGTGCTCTATTTTCCAGGTAAATTCCTAGGTAATATTGTGAACTTGGTTTTCAGTTTATCCTGGATGAAATTTATCCTAATCTAACTCACAATCCCCAATTTTTGTTGTTTAAAACAGATTGGAAAAAGATAGGAACTTCAACTACTTTTGGGTTCGGTGTGCCAAGCTTATATGTGTAAGTATATTTGAGAAGCTGAGTCGTAGTAAAGTGTCCAGAATCAGCATGACTATAATGTGTTCATCTAGGTGGAGTGTAGGCCCCATTGAGAATGAATACATATTTTCTTGACACTTATTTTGAAAAAAAATTATGGATCTGTATTTTTTTGCAATGCGAATCCATGGGATATTGTAGATCAAAGTTATGGATTCTTTTTAGTGGCTTATATGACTTTAATTTGTAACTTTGTATGATAGGTCACCCTTTTCGCGGTTCATTGTGCTGGGTGCTTCTACTATCTTCTTGCTGCACATTATCGCGACCCGTCAAGGACATGGATTGGAGCATCCATGAATGACTTCGTTCATCAAAGTCTGTGGATCCGTTATGTTACCTCGATTTATTGGTCAATCACTACTCTCACGACAGTTGGATATGGTGATTTGCATGCTCAGAATACAAGGGAGATGGTCTTTGACATATTTTACATGCTTTTCAACCTCGGACTGACTGCATATCTGATTGGAAATATGACCAACTTGGTTGTCCATGGTACCAGTAAAACTAGAGAATTTGTAAGTGAATTCTCCACTATCATTTCACTTTGAGCAGATGAAACTTCTAATGTTTTGCCACTTTTGTTGGATTTGTCATGCTTCATATATGTTTTAATCCTTTTATGATTTGGTTTTGCAATTTGGAACAGAGAGATACGATACAAGCGGCTTCAAATTTTGCACAGAGAAACTGTTTGCCTGCTAGGCTGCAAGATCAGATGCTTGCCCACTTATCTTTGAAGTTCAGAACAGACTCTGAGGGGTTGCAGCAGAAGGAGACTCTTGATTGCCTTCCGAAAGCCATCCGATCGAGCATTTCACATTTTCTTTTCTACTCTCTTGTAGACAAAGCATACTTGTTTCATGGGGTGTCCAATGACTTGCTATTCCAGCTGGTAGAGACTAAGAAGCAACGACTATTAAGCTTTTTCTTACTCGAATATGTCCATTTATGTTGGGTTTTCGACTTTTTTATTTTGAAGGTTTCGGAGATGAAAGCTGAGTATTTTCCTCCCAAAGAAGATGTCATATTGCAGAATGAAGCACCAACGGACTTCTACATTCTTGTCACTGGAGCTGTGGTAATTAAAAATGTCTTCAATTCACGCGCGAAGAATGTTAACCCTTCTTTCCTCACCATCCCCTCCATGACTCCATCCAATGGACAACTATGTTAGGCTACGATCTGTTTAATATAGTTTAGCTTTCTGTTATATTTCCTTTCCTTTACTGTGTAAGACGATGATGGTTGCAATGTTTTTTTAACTTAACAGGATCTGCTGACCTTAAAAAACGGAGTGGAACAGGTCGTTGGAGAGGCTAAAACTGGTGATCTATGTGGGGAGATTGGCGTGCTTTGTTACAGGCCACAGCTCTTTACAGTGCGGACCAAAAGATTGAGCCAATTACTACGAATGAACCGTGCCACATTCTTGAATATTATTCAGGCCAATGTTGGTGATGGAAACATAATCATGAATAATCTCCTTCAGGTACGTAATGGCATTTTTCATCTTTTTAGTTTCCCTCCCTCATCTGCTAACACTCCAGAGTCGTCGTTTGTGTTGTTTTATCCGGCTAATTTTTCAGAAACACTTTTGAAAAAACTGCTTTGCAAAAGATGTACACTGAGAGTTTCGCGTTGCATTCAAAAATAGTTTCAAGAATTTTTATACATCGCTTGTTATTTTCATAAAATTGGTTCTCTTTCATGGCATTTCTTATAAAGAAGTTTTGAAATTTGTCAACTAAACAAGTTTTCTTAAATTCTAGATTTTAGTACATCGTCGATGGACATGATATAGTTATTACAGCACTTGGAACACATTACAATGGTCCCTGGAGAGTGAACTTTAACTTCTACATTTGGTTGGCAGCATTTGAAAGAAATGAACGACCCAATAATGGAGGGAGTTTTACGGGAAACCGAGAACATGCTTGCTCGTGGTAGAATGGACTTACCTCTCAGCTTATGCTTCGCTACACTTAGGGGAGACGACTTATTGTTGCATCAGTTGCTGAAACGGGGTTTGGATCCAAACGAATCAGACAACAATGGGAGGACTGCACTGGTGCGTATAAGTTTCCTAGTTTTTCAAAATTTCTGGTCCATTTCCAAAATGATTGTCTTAGTTTCCTATGTTATGTAAAATCAGCACATAGCGGCGTCTAAAGGAAGTGAGAATTGTGTGCTTCTCCTGCTGGACTATGGAGCAGATCCTAATAGCAGAGGTATTTTCTTGACCTGTTTGAAATCAGTTGAGCACTTATCAGGGACAGGGCCTATTTGGCATGTGAAAAGATTGCGAAAATCTAGTCTACTATTGCCTTTTTCCTCCGTTAATACTTCTTGCACTTTTTTATAGTACTCCCTCCGTCCCCAATTTTTGGTCTCCATTGACACTTTTTATTGTCCTAAAATTATTGTCCTAGTTCCAAAGTAATGGGCAAAAACTAAAAAGCGGTGGTTTACATTTTTACCCTTACTTTTTGAAACTAAGTACATACAATGATTGATGTTTTAAGGGTAAAAGGAGAAAAAGAAAAAAATATGACAAGTACAATGATGAAGTTCCCCTAATAAGTTGAAATTCCCCAAAAGGGATCAATAAATTGGGACGGAGGGAATACTTTTCAGTTCCACCATGGGTACCGACCTGTGGGCTCGGATCATTAATTTTAAAATAATGTTTCGAGGAGTCATGCAATCGGTTATTACCTTTTGGCTTCCGGAGGTCTGGGGTTCGAGTCTATGGAGAAACGTTGAAACCCCGTCCGTTAACTTAATAATGCCCCTCTAATCCCCATGGATATATAAAATATTGACAAAAAAATCGGATACATGTAAGTACTTGATCTAATGTGCCGATTTTCCATTCAGCTCGAATCATTTGTGTAATACCAAGAAGTGTGCCCCACACACCGCACCATTGGGGCCGTAGAATTATTGATGACTTTTCTCTTTATGTTTTTCTTTAACGATCTTTTGGATTCCACAATCTGTCCTTTTGGCCCCAGCCCCCAAGTAACCCCATCATGTCACATGACAGCAATCTTATTGTTTTCTTAGGCTTACTTCATACTTGGTTTATAGAATTATTTAACTTCATACAAAATACTACTAGCATTTCAATCAAGTATCATTCCAAAGCTGTCATAGCTGCAGAATCTACATACTCCCTCCGTCCCATTTTAAATGCTCCTTACGAATATCCGTGCCATTTTCAAACGTCTATATCTTTTTATTGGTAATGTTTTCAAAGTTTTTAAAATTTTTGTCTAATAGAACTAATTGAGATCTATCAAATAAGATCCATATTTCTGTTAAAAAAAAAATAAGATCCATATTGCATATATAATACATTATAGAATAAAAACTACAAGAGTTTTAAAAAGGCACGCATAACCGTAGGGAGCATTTAAATTGGGACGGAGGGAGTATATCTTTTTGAGTATCTATATTTTATCCTTTTGTCAAGTTGAGCATATCTATGCCCCTCAATTATTGAAATTATACTTGTATATTTTGGGCCAATAATCCAATCTTTAAGTTCACTCTTATTTTGAGTTTCTTTGTAGTTTTTGTCCAGGCTCTGAACAGTTTGAAATCAATTTTTTAATACCCGGATCAGTTATTTTTGTCAAACAAAATTATTCTGCCTTTTAATATTATATAAGAACAAATTATTAGGATAGAGCAAAGTTATCCATGTCTCTGGTGTTGACCTTTCTAAATACTAATGTTCCTCCCAATTGGGTTGGACTTTTTATGTCAAAACAATCAAAGCATTTGGTGGCAACAGTGCATGTGTCCTTTGGCGACTTGGAGAGGGGGCGGTTGGTCCGTCCTTGGGGCAGCAACAGGGGCTTGTTCCCCGGGTTCTGACGGCGGTGGTGGCAACGATTGGTTCCTCTTCAAGTGGCCGGAGTGCAGCGGAGGTGGTGGCTGGGGCGGCTGTGCTTTGTTTTGGTGGCTGTCTAGGGTTCTCTTTGGTTGGGCTTGGCCCATTTTCTAGGCAATTTGGGCCATTGGGTGTTTTTCTTGGGTTTGTTTGGGCTTGACCCATTTGTCCTTGATTGGTATCTTGCCAACCATGGTTGGGTCTCGGATTAGACATAGGATTTTACTTAGCAATGTTTCTTGTTGACTTTGTTAGGTTTTTGATGCTATCCTTGTTCCTATTGATCTTTGTTTTTAAGATTAATGAAATTTTTTGATTATCAAAAAAAAAAAAACAGTGCATGTGTCCTTCCATTGTTAGACATGTTCGAAATTATTAGAGTTTACCTTATCCTATCTGGGCCGACAACATCAACCTAATTTAAACCATCTCAAGGTCTTTCTCTCTTTTCTTCTTTTTTCTTTTTCATTTGTTTTTTTCCAGACGATAGGATATTAGTGTGTTAGATAAGTTAGATTACTACAAGGGATATCGATGTTCTTCCATCAACTCGTATCCAGAACCTCCCAAATACTGGTACACGACCAACTGAGCTAGAAGTCTGGTCATCTCATGGTCATATGCTCTTGTTTATGCTATCTACATTATATTTCTGCTGGTCATTTTTCATAGGATTGTTTTTATACTTGTTTATTTTCTTTTTTACTGTGCTATAGCTTGAATAACCCTTGCTCTAAAGGCCAAAATTGCCCTTTCATGTTTGGATCTAACTAAGAATTGTAAATCTAAGCAAGGATTTTGAGAAGGTATACATTATTCATTGGCTTTAATTTTTTCGTTTTGGAAAGATTCTAGGGAGATCACTGAATCTCGAATCAAACAAAGTACGAAAATTCTTGTGTATTATGGAAAATGCATAGCTTGTTTTCATATTGTCATCGAGGTATGATTATGAACCGTTTTTCTAGATGAAAAGAATATTTGTACTATCTTTAAACTTGAAAATTGAAGTATTTGGAGAACAATATGTACCCTTTTAGAAACCAACGAATAGATTATGAACAAAAGTGACACTCCGGTACAAAATGTGAATGCAACAATTTTTTTATTTGTAGCATAAGATTGTTTAGTTTATGTACTAGTGTTCTGGGGTGGAGTAAGAAGTTTTGATGTATGGATCAAAAACTAGAAGAAGAGCTGTTTATGGCAAATTAAAAGCTACTATTGTAGGGTCAAAGTGACAAAATTGTGTACGAAAAATAACATTCCTTTTTCGGGAAAAAAAAATGGGGTCAAGTGACACCACTTGTCTCTGGCTCCGCCCTTGCCTGTGTTGTCAACCCTTTCCTCTATCTTACAGTCGCGAACTCAAATTTAAGCTTTCTGCATTGTATTTTTTGGAACTTTTCAACCATTTCATTTTCTGGTGGATTTTTTTTACCAAGCCCAAATTGCTTATAGTCAACTATGATTCACATTTGTACAGATTTAGAAGGCAATGTTCCCCTGTGGGAGGCCATGGTAGCTAATCATGAACCGGTAGTCAAGCTACTGAAAGACAACGGCGCCACCATTTCTCACGGCGATGTGGGCCAATTTGCATGCACCGCAGTAGAGCAAAACAACCTGGACTTGCTCAAGGAAATCATTACTCAGGGCGGCGATGTAACACTCCCGAGGAGCAACGGAACCACAGCCCTCCACGTGGCGGTTTGCGAAGGCAACACAGAAATAGTCAAGTTTCTTTTAGACCAAGGATCCGATATCGACAAACCGGATAGCAACGGCTGGACCCCAAGGGACCTAGCCGAGCAACAAGGACACGATGAGATAAAAAGCATTTTCCAATCCACCGAGGAGGTCAAGGCTGTATCGGGGCTGAACATATCAATCCCGATACAACAAAAACATGAGACTCGGTTCCTCGGAAGATTCACGAGTGAACCGGCTATCCGACCCGCTTCCCGGGATGGCATGGACGGGTCATGGGGTCAATCTCAATCCCAGTCCCAGTCCCGTCCGAGGCGTAGAACGAGTAACTTCCACAATTCCTTGTTTGGGATCCTGTCGGCGGCACACGGAGGGAATAACGAGTTGATTTCTTCTATGAACCCAAATCCGAACAAGGGTGTCGAGCTGAGAAGAGATTACCCAGCGAGAGTGACAGTGAGTTGGCCTGAAAAGGGCGATGTCAAAGGAAAGCTTGTGTTGCTTCCGCAGAGTTTTGAAGAGCTATTGGACGTTGGTGCTAAGAAATTCGGAACCTTGCCTGGTAAGGTTCTGACTAAGGATGGAGCTGAGATTGATGATATAGCGCTCATTAGAGATGGTGATCATCTTGTATTTTGTGGTGATGGTGGCGTGGCGGAAACTGATCACCAAAACGCTTCCTGGTTTGATGCGAAAACGGTTCATCACCAAAATGGCTTCCTGGTTTGATGCGAAAACGGTTCATACGGATACATGGATTTGTCTAGTTTTTACCATTTTTTGTGCTAATTACGCGATCTAATTGGCTGATTAAGTGTAAAAATGCTGGTTTGATCTGTCTCAGAAGATGGTAATAGGCACCTATTGTGGCTAAAAATTTTGATTCAGTTTTTTATCTGCTGTGATTCTGTTCAATATCAATAGAAGCTACTTAGAAAAGTAGTTGAAGAGAATGATCATTTTAGCTTAACCTATATAGTTTTGTCACTGAGTGATTTGTATGCCACTTTTCTGGGCGCATGCACCACAACAATGTATATCAGATACTCAAATAGTTTCATGGATGAAGTGTTAAAAACACAATGGTTCATTTATTTGTTTTTGGACTAGTCAAAATGGATAGGAATTATGGGACAACCGAAAAAGGAAATAACCAAAATTTTAAGAAGAAGAGATTTTTCAACCTGATATGATTTTTGATCGCAGGTAGAGTGGTAACCAGATGGTAGGCACCATATATTTTCATACATTGATAGAAGTTCAAACCTCACTAACTTCAACTATAGTAATTAACAATGCTGACTTTCGCGAGATAACAAAAATATGTCACTTATTGAAGATAAGTGGAAATAATCCAAGATTACCTTTTTCTTTTTCTTTTCTGTGAAACTGTAAGAACTTCATTGATAATAAAATTACAACGTACTGAGTTCAACAAATACAACTAAAAAAAACACAATGCATACAAGAAAGACAAATTACACAACTAGATCAACTGAAAGATACATCCAACGATAAATTGGTCCAATGGTCAGTTGTCGAGATTTGCATGCAAAATGTCAATTTGACAAGGCTTCCTTGCAGACAATGATCAAAACCAACCAAGTGACTCAAAACACCCAAAGTAGAGAGTACTGCGTGCATGGTTAAACATTATGCAACTAGATGGTCAAGACCAACTACAACATAGAAATAGATACAGTTACTGCAGAAAGGTATCGCAACAGTGGTTATTGAAACTAAAACTACTAAGGCGGTGTACATTAATAGGAACCATTTTTCATATAGTTTATCCGTTCATTAAAACAAGCTAACTTAACATCAAAACTGAACTCCCACTCTGACCTCAAGCCACACACCAAAGTCACCCATCCAAAACGTCGAACCCCAACAAATGGGCATCACCCAAACCAACGCCAAACAAAACCATAAACGTCAAGCCGAACTCCAAACGGGAACCATTAACACACAACACGTCATGCATCTGAAAAGAAACAACATCCAACGAGCACAACATTGACGAAGATAGATCAGGACCATAGCAATACCCAAAGGAAAAAATTGATCATAAACGTTACAGCAACCCAAACGAGAAAAAACTGGGCTAGACTGGGCGGGCTGGGGCCTGGAAGGACTACCGAGCCAGTATGCACCCCACTTTATCCTAAACTTTATTACATGAATTAATGATTTATGTGTGTTTTATATGTACAAATTATGTCAGGCCTCATTTAGATTGTACGTTTCAGGCCCATAAACCGGCCCATAAATCTTAGAGGTGGCACTGCAAAGTGTTACGTGACGGTGCTCCGGACTGCTTATTTATTTATCCCCAGCCACCAAACGCAGACTTGCAAAACCCTCCCAAAACCTACCCATTGCACTCTCTCCCTCCCTCCCTCACTCACATTCTTGATCCCCAAGTTTCCTTACCAATGGCGTCCTCACTTGCCTTGAAGAAGCTCGTTTCTTCCAATCTCCTCCGCAAGTCCCTTCTCTCCACTCGTCAAGCACTTCCGGCCGCCCAATCAGCCTCTCGGCTCTTCAACTCCTACACCAACGCCGGTCGTGATTTTGACGACAACGACAACGACAATCGTTGTCGTTGCCTCAACGCTGCCGGCTGCAAGTCCAACCTCTATACTTCCTGTGGCGGCAATTTGGCTTCCGAGACCTTCTCAGGTATATAGTTATCAGATCTCTCCATGATCCTCTGTCTCGTGATATATACAATACCGTTCCACGTTGACAATTTGTTGATATGGATCGATGTATTCTGCTAATATTATTCTTTTCGTGTTTGTTATATGGAGATTTCAGTTTCTATTCCCCAAATCTCATGAATGTGTCTTCGCTCTTCGCTTACCTTTGCCAATCGTTTCTTGAAAAAATCTACCATACGCTCCACTATGTATGTTTTTGGTATTTTGCTACGTATGATTTTAATGATTGTTATGTATTTTTTGGTAAATTAACGTGAATAACGAATTTTTATAAAATTATTAACCGATCATAACAAGTATCAAAATCATACGTAACATGTAAACATGAACCAAGTACCAAAATCATATGTAAAAAGTACTGCCAAACATGCAATGGGATCTTTTGTATTACGATCCTATGCAATGTTGATGGATCTATTTTTCTTTTTCTTTTTTTTTTTGAACTGATTCTTCGTTTGGCTTTGTTACATTGATATGGAGTGTGTTCATCATGTGGCGCTGCGTTGCTCTGCTTCATCTGGTTTATTATTTCTGCTAGTTTTTTTGTCCATGTGTTTGTTCTGTCTATAACATGAATTTGGGGGGCTGTGCACCTGACCGTGCTATGCAACCCTCGATCTTCCGATCATGTTTTGGACTGCCCAGATATCACTTGACTTTTGTTTTTTTTTTTTTGATATTCAAAAGATTTTTCACGTTTGTTAGTTTCGGGTCAAACTTTCATGGATTATTGATTCTTCTCGACGAATAGAATCAGAAAAGTAAAAGATCAGTCAATAAAGCCAACTTTTTTGGCTTTATTCTAAAAATTTTGAGTTTAGATCATAACTTTTACTTTTCCAATTCCTGCCGAGACGAACCAATAGTCCACAAAAATTTGACACGAAACCAACAATTGCGGAAAAGAAAATTGAATCAAGACGACAAAAATGAAGCAAGTGGCTTATTTATTTAGCCAAAACAGGTCTTTTTCATGTGAAATTTCTTCAATTTTGTACCTTCTAATTACAAATCTATAGCCCATATCGTATGAGCGACTGTTTGATAAAAATTGATCTGTTCATGTAATATCCGTTTGCTGCTGCATCTCATGGCATTGGAGCAGGGTTAGATCACCACTTTTATGTGAGGGAGACTATGAGGGAGACTGAGGATTGTCTCTACCTTCGGATGGCGATGCCCGGATTCAGGAAAGAGACCGTGAAGATCGTCGTGGAACGGAACACTCTGACTATCGAGGGTAAAACCGCGGAGGAACCCGGCGAAGTGGATATCGGAGACAGATATTATAGCAACAGCATTGATCTCGCGGATAACGTCTACAGAACTGATCAAATCAAGGCCAAGTTGAAAAATGGTGTGCTGAAGGTTGTGGTGCCTAAGGTGAAAGTGAAAGTCGAGGAGAGGTCTGACATATACCATGTCGCTATTGAGTACAAGAATAGTTGATTCTGATGGTCGGAGTCAGAGCCGGCTTAAGGGCAAAACTTCAGATCCATAAAAAATATTAAGACGCCTCCAAATTTGTTAGGACCCCTATATATACTACGTATTAGACCCGAATTGTGTTTATCTAAGTCTTCTACAATAAATATGATGGATTTTAAAATATTGTAATGATTATCTATTTTTGGATAGCTATACATTTACACTTTGTAGTGGTAAATCTTTTGTGACGGTTTTTTATGAAGACTCTCTATAGATCAATCTTTGTATACAAATACAAAGTGGGCCTCGATTAATGAGTTCGTTTTCTGCCCCCGAAATCTTCGAGCCAGCTCTGGTCGGAGTAACTAGTGCTTTGGGGGTTTGATAACTCGTACCGGTCTTTATGTTTATAAGATAAGAGATACAGCAGAAGCTTCACATTCTAATTTCAGGTAATCCTTCTGCTGACATTTATTTAGTCCGTTACTTGTTGTCTGGTTAGCTAATTCCACGGCTCCATACATTGGGGTACTGCCACCGAGTGTCACATGATGTTTCAGGATCCTCCTCCGCAACACATTGATGTGGGGCCTACACATTTGTTTTCGGGCCCAACATTCATGCATGGAAGAGAATGCATTTTAGTGTCTTTTGTACCTCATTAGGCGTCTTTCGAAACAGGTTTGCTTGTGAAATAGGTTTACTTTCTCAAAACTTTTTGCCAGTATAAGTAATGTCTCAATTAATTGGGGTCCGATACATGATTTCTTTTTTTCATTGAGTTGTATCAAGGGTTATTTGTTTACTTAGACTCGGTAGACTCGTATCTATATCATCCCAAATGAAGATAGAAAGGGTCAACCCTTTGTGCAAGAATAGCTTGTGAAAACTCAACCCTTTCAGTTATTTAAGGGTTATGCTTTATGTTAGTTGTGTTCTTCCTCCTGATCGAAACTTCAAGAGAAAGAGAATAAAGTAGGGAAAATAACTACTCCCTTCATCCTCAAATAATAGTCGAGTATTCTATTTTATGTCGTCCCTTAATAAGTGTCTATTTTAAATAGTTAATGGGTAAAAATTTGTACCATTATTATTAATTATGTCCTTTTGAAATGTTAATGGATAAAGTGTTAATGGATAAAAGTGAAGATAAAAATTGATATAAAAAGTGTAAAGTGGAGGTAAAAATTAGGAAATTTATGTCGGCACTCTCCATTTTGATATTGGCACTCCCGATTTTTTGTGTATATTAAGGTGAAGTTACTAAACCACCCTTGTACTTTATAATTACACATTTTACAAAAAATCCAAACCATCACCTTGTGTATATAGTAATAAGACTATAGGAGTACAAAATTAGCCAACATCATTATGAAAAAGCCAACTTTTTGCCGCTATGCTCAACTGACGAGTACAAATTAGCAAGTATACTGAAGACACCGGAGTCTGGAGAACTATGGGAAATATGCCAAAATATTGAACATATTGTTATCACCTTGCCTTGCCAGATTTTGCTCAGTTGGAAACGTTGGAATTGATAGACAATGTCCGCGTTCTTGTAATAAATAAAAGATGAAACAAACATCTTTTCTCGTTCTATAAAGTATGCTCGCAAAACAAAATTATATACTGTAACATTTGCATATAAACCAGACATATATAACCTCTTCAGCTCTCTCATTGCAAGAGCTTAAGCACTTTCAGACGCTCTTCGTGTTCTGGATCCAGCTTTGGAGGGCTGTAACAACCATGTAAGTCCTTCACAATGTACTCCTGCGAGGTTTTAAAAGCGTAAGAATCATAACGGAACTGGAGTAGTAAGAATCATAATGGAACTGGAGTAGTAACGAGAATCATTTATTCAAAGAGAAGCATCTAAATTGGCTGTGGATTCCAGTTCAGGTTGTAAAATCATCTATATTACGGATTAGGTATTAAGTTTGCTTAAAAATTACTGAGTTTAAGAGTGGATATAGTAGAGTAAGCAGGCACGTAGCAAGAAGTTTTGCCCGATGAGGGCAAACCTTAGGACTCATAAAACCTTGAACACGTCCTCAAATTTCGAGCATATTGCAATGAAATTGAGAAAGTAAGAACCAATGGTTAAGGCATGTTTCGGATGCATTTGTCAACTACCATTTCACTTAAACTCAAACATGCAAATTATTTACCTGTTGAGATAGAATTTTCAGAGCAATTTATTAGACTTTTTAATAACTTTGAGCAAATCTTTCTGTTATAAACTTGTTTTTACCTTGTTATTAGTTATTACCACTTTGTGTAAGTTTTATACAACTTTATTGAAGGTAAAAACAACTCATTTATCCAGTTATTGGAACTCCTTCGAATGACCTATGCATCCTGTAATTTCCAGTCTGACAATCCATTCAAAAACTAAACGACTAATCTCTCTCAGGCAATTGATAATAAATTTGATACAGATTGAAATCACAAGACAATAAAACAATACCTCTTAAACGAGATCTAAAACGGAAAGGGGTAATCTAACCTGAGGGATTCAAGAGGACATGTGCCTAACCAAAAGGATAACTAAGCCATCAGAAAAGTGGGACCAAGATGTGCTTTTTGGATTGTAAGGACAATTGCATTTGGATGTGCAAAGTTTGTGACATGCATGCATATGGTTACTCCTTTGTAAGGAGGAAGACGCCTAACAATGATACGACACTCATGGGACTTTATCCTTTCAAGGGAATGGCCCATCTGAGCAAAACTTGTTGACTGGTCATTCATTCATCCACAAAAGAAAAAGCCTTGTTTAGATAGGAATAAAATTGTGGAGAGTGACAATGGCCGTATAACCTCCCAAACAACTGGCAAAAGCTGCAAAACTAATCTCAGATTCTCAGTTGAAGGTAAAATTTCAAGAAGGGAGTTGGGGGCAAATAATGGCTCTTCCTTTGTGTAGAAAATTTATTCGTCGCATTGACAAAACCGTACCTTTGTGAGTTCCCTCTTGGTGAGGATGTGGTAGTGTCTCTGCCAGATCCTCTGTATAGCCATGGTGGCAGCAAGGAAACCATAAGCAATGCCAAGAATAGCAAAAATAATGACAAAGACAATAACCAAAAAGAAGCAGGCTTCCAATGAAGCTGGAAAGCAGTCCAAAATGCCCCATCCATAACAGCAGTTCTGGCATCCTGCCATTCGTGGGTCGTTACTACCAAAGGAGGAGGAGCAGTGTAGTATCAATCCGAAGAAACCAAGAAGCACAAAGAACGACAGCACTCCTGAGAATGTTGAGACAGAATCCATCATGATAAGTTATCCAAAGGTAGAAACAACAAAACACTTCAAGCAACATAATTTGAACACTAGAACAACCAGCTTTATGCCCATTTTAAAAAAATAAAATAAAATACATCTATCGTATCTACTATCTAGCAATTTAAAGCAGGATTTCAAAGATCCGTCAGAAGGAAAATGACTAGACCAAACTAGAGGTATTTCATTAAACCAGCGAAAGCCCAAAAATTTGACATGAAATATATGCATAATTTAGTACTTAAGACTTATCCTTTCTTAAAATCAAGGGCATGACAAACTCTGCAAAAAAGTTCTCAATACACAAGGAATTTTCAGAAACCCATTGAACCCGTGCAACGGCCAACTCCTACATGCAGTCCCTCGCGATCTTTGCCACGGGTAACTGGTTTCAATTGGACAATGACTCCTGGTATACAAAGTTCTGAGCTACTAATATATAGGAGATTAACCAAATACAAAAAATTGACAAGTATTTATCAATTTGTCACAGGCTAATTACTTGATCTAGAGTAGTTCAATATTACATAGCCATGTACCAATGCAATAGTAGAATGGTATGGGATGCTTTGACAGTATACGGTCCCAACTATCATTGAACGTTTTTCTGAAGGTTCCATCATTGTCCATAACATATGCAAACCCACCCATAGCAGCGATTACCTACAAAACAGAGCTACCTTTCAGATAAAGTAACTGTGAGCAGGATGATAAGCATATCGAATACAGAAAGAGACAGAGAGCGCATAGCATAAATTTTTAGGCCGGGAGATGCAGTGTTACGATCCCTAAAAAGAAATGGTAGAAGCATCAACTACCAAGGTAAAAAACTGCAAATCAATTTCAAAAGCATAATCGCTTCAAACATCAAATTTTTAGTCAGGAAGTTGTCATTTTATGTATGTCTTAAATAATAACTGGAGCTTGCAGATTTGGCAGTCAACCCTCCTGTAGATGAAGATAGTATCAGGAGCAATGCAACCTGTATGCAACCCGAGAGACAACTGAAACCACTTCTAAATTGGTAACAAAAGCAAAAAATGTAGGAAGCAACTACTAATTACTTATGATTTAGGAATGCTAGCATGTCGCTGACATTGATGCTCAAGGATATTGCAAACGTATGAAACGATCCCCGCTTTAAGGTTCAATTTGAAATAATTTCAGGGTGGGATGAACTCGTGAACCTGGAATCATTGCCTAAAGACGCACACGTGTGCCCTACACACTAGCATGCACAAGCGTGTCCCTTCTGCAACTGGACAAGAAGGTTGTCAAGTCTCGTGATCGACATACTTTCAATCTTGTTCTTTCTAATCATTATATGGTAGGAACCAAAGCTCCAGTCTCTTTATCATTTTGACAAACAAAACCAAAAATCAATCAAAGCTCAAGTTACTTTGTCGTCACCTCGCACTTAAGCCTAAAGGAGGCCTTACCGCCTCGGTTGCTTTCGTATTAAATAACACCAAGTAAAGCTATAAAAGGCTTAAAAAATGTCCTCAAGTATGAGATACTAGATACCAAAGGAAACAAAAATAAAGAACAGAGTACAAACAAGTTTCCGACCCTACCAATCCCAAGCATATATAACAAGAAGTTTCGAACAGATAATATGTGATTAAAAACTAAATGCTTCCTTCAAATAAACCAGGAACAGCAAGACTCCCTATCATAGATTCATAGCCATCCCTAGGAGTTTACTTCAAGCTGATGAAGAGCTTAAAAGGAAGTAAAATGTTCCACAAATGAAAATATGAAAGAGATCATATATCAAAGCAATAAAAAGAGATAACACGTGGACAGAATAAGATCGATAATTCATCAATGAAGTTTCTCATTGTCTTATTCTTGAATTTGATACATTTTTTAGCCAGTGATTAGCAAGAGATTTATGGCATTACGACCAAATGTTGAACTAAAGAGATGAGAATTTCCTGATAAGAAAGCACATTGCGCCCATGAAAACATAAACACGGTGGAAATGGGCATTGATGTAAAGGCGATACTTACTGTAGTCATTTAAATCTAAAGGACATGGGAATAGAGTTCTACTCACAGTTTGTACAGCCAAAAATACAAGGAAAACGTCCCTGGCTACGAAAAGTCTGAACTTTATTTTACGCCATATGTTGTCTTCAAACTCTGTGATTTGAAGATGAAATTGAGCTTTGCAAGTTGTGCAATGTGAAAAGGCAAATCCTTCCTAACATAGGGAAAAAAATAATGATAAGTGATCCCATTGGTTTATTTGAATCATAAGCATTCAAACTCGATGTGCAATTAGAAGCAGCAAAACTAAGACTACCTTAACAGATCGCCAATGATCAAGGCATGAGCGATGGACAAACTGCTGGGTGCCTTTGCACATGCATGGAGATATCAATTCATCATCTATTAGCAAACAAAGATAGATATTAGGCCAAGGGAATCAAATAATAAGCAAGAGAATCGGCACCAAGAAAACAAAATTGAACGTCATGCCATGGCACTCTCAGTTCAGTTGTATAACACTAAGCATAACATTATTACAAAATTTAATTTCATGCGGTTCAGATATCTAGAAGTCTAAACTCATATCCACTCAGGTTTGTTAAAATGCAAGAAAATAGCATGCGGAAGCTATGTCATGCACTTAAATGTTTAACCTAACGACAACAACAAAAATCGTGGCACTTGAGTGGCGGATCTAGTCAATTTTTATTTTGAAGTCTACTTTTAACACCATTTAATGGTAATGTATTTTGTAACGTTCTTGTAGCTCAAGTCCTATTTTTGTACAGCTGGGGAATGTCCCTAGGAAAACCTACAGTCTTTTATATCTTCAGTACTTATCAAAAAATATCTCAATGTCCTATTTGTGTTCAAGTCGAAGTCCTTTTGACACACAAAAGAATATAAAACACATCACATGCAGGCAACCCCTTCCCAAGCATTACATTAGTGATACTAATGGGTAAAGTAATGTCCAAATTGTCATTTTAACCGGAAGGTGTTTGAACACCTGCGTGTTTCTTTTTGGGATTGCTTTAATATTCTTTACCGGTAATTAGGGAATTCAAAAGCAAGGATCTCGATTCCACATTTAACGGATAAGATATATTTTCCATATTTCCAATAAACTGATAAAACAATTTGCCACAAAATCTGGTTAATGTCAATATAGCAAGAAATATGGTTTATACTTTACACTCTCCATATTTCAGTGATGGCAGTTGTACAATTTACCATGAAATTTGGTTATAGCGTGAATGTACCATGAAATTCGATTTGTACTTTTAATTTTTCATAATGGGGATTAATATTTCATAATGGCTGATCTAAGCCGCTCAAAAAATTTAAAAACACATTTCAAGTGAGCTTGCGAGAAACCAGCTCCATCCGATATGTGTGGATGCTTGATCCAAACTTTCATTTTTGAATGACTCGGATGAAAAAAGAAAAAATGAAAGTTTGGATCGAGCATCTACACATATCGGATGGAGCTGGTTTTTAGCGAGCCCACTCAAAATGTGTTTCTAAAATTCTTGAGCGGCTCGGATTAGCCATTCGGAATCCGTAGTGGGCCCCGCAAAACCTTCCTTACGTGATTCCTTGCAAATCTCTTCCTTGCCAATAACATATGTTGCATCTTGTTCGTTGAGAACCACGAAAGATCACAATTCCAATCACATTCAGTTCATTGAATAACCGAAAACGGAGAATTAAATGATATCACATGCAAGAAATTAATGCCCAACCTTCCTCGCCGTCACATTCAAGGCAAATTCGACAACAACCGACGGCTCCAGCTTCGAAATCATCGTTCCTTAACCTCATTAGATACTTCCGGCAACGGCGGCGAATTAACCGCACGTTGATTTTCAAGCAGAGGATCGGAGTCACTAGGGCTTTCAAAACCCGATGGCTCCATCAGCTGTAATTCCCCTTCCATTTCCAGATTATTTATCCACAGAAAATCCTCTTAACCACTCTCAATCCGATGAGAATAAAAAAAACCTAGAAAAAATCAAAACCAACGTTGCGATAATGAATTAACGAACTGTCGATCGAGTTTAGGAATTTTTTCAAAATAACTGCCGAAATTCAAATGGTTATACAATCGAGAAAGATATTTATACCCAAAATAAGTATAGATATATGGATATGAAGATAGATACCTGGAAATTTGAGTATAGAGAGAGATTACAGGCGAATTGATTGATGAATTCGATGGGAAGGCTTCGACGAAACAGGAAGACGATCGAGGTAAAAATTTTGGATTTTGGAATTTGTTTTTATTTCCTGATCAAAATATTTGGATGGGAGGTCTTCCTTTGATCGGGTTGAGAGGAAAAAAAAAAAATAATAACTAAATTAAATTATTTTAACTTAAAATTTTCCTCTTAATTTTTTTCAGTCTTTTCTTCTTTTTTCCTTGCTTTTATTTTCCTTTCCTTTCTTTTTCTTGGGTTCCAAATAATGCCTTCGTTTGTTTTGTTTGGTTATTTTTATTTACGTAGTATCTATTTCGGCATTCGTATTGTTTCATTTTTATTCTTGTTTTTTTTATCTTTAACAATTTTCTAATCAAATATTTTATTTATTTTCTATTTTTTAAATATATACTGCGTGTCTTTAATCAAAAAGTGAACAAAAATTGTTAAGACTTAGGCTCTGTTTGGATCTTAGGGAAAACCGTGGAAAGAAAATTTTCACTTGTTTTGTTTGGTTCCAAAAAAAAGAGGAAAGAAAATATTCAAATTCCTATTTAACTTTCCTCCAATTTTTTCTTCAATTTTTCCTCGAATTTCCTTCTTTTCTCTTTCTTTCCCTAAGTTCCAAACAAAGCCTTACGAGCGAACGGGCCGGATGAAAATTAAACCAATGGATATGGGGCAAATCATTTAAAGAAGGTGAGAAAATGGGGGGAAATTCTTACTTACCCCTCTTCCCTTCCCTTCCCTTCCCTAGTTCCCCACCCCACCTGTCATACCACCCTCCTTTATTTCTTTCTTTTTTTACTTTTTTTATAATGTAGTAACTCAAATGTCCAAACCAGCTCATGCGGACCTCAACTAATTATGGAGGTCCAGTCTTACCGCTCATTTGTGAAGAGTCCAATTAAAGCCAGAGCAAAACTCAAAGAAGTTGATAGTCCTCCTATTTTACCCCTCTCTACCCCCTACTTCTCACCTATCTACCCTCATTTTCTCTATCCCTTATCGTTTATTCTGATCTTCCAATGTCTCTGTACAATCAAGTTTGAATCGAGCTTCGGTGAGTTCAGGACTCTGGCGGCTTTGACCGATGATGTTGGCCTTGATCTGGTCTGTCTCTCCTCCTTGTCTTCAACAGATCAGGCAATGATTGGTAGCAAAGCTAATAAGGAATGAGGTTTAGGTTATATTGAGTTTTACTTTCAACTTTTGTTTTTTTCTCCTAGTTTCCCCAGTCTGGTATTCCCAGATTTGGTGGGTGATGGTGGTGGGCAAATAATTTATTGGTTTTGGTTGTGTGATCTGGACCCTGTATTGGTATAAGGTGTCGTTGTGGTCGTGAGGTTCAGCATTTGTTGGTGGTTCTTTTCATGCGCTTAGAGTCTGTCGTGACAGCGAGAGCTCGCCCTAAGTGGCTTTCAATGCTCTTAATAGTGAGGGCTAACTGGCCTTTTTTCACCGGCGTTTGTTTTCTTGTGTGTCTTAAGTAGGCCGGCGTGGCTTTTGGATAGCAATCCTTGGAGTTGATTGATTTCATCTGTGTTTCTACTTATGGTAATATGGTTTGAGGCTTTGAATTGGGTTTTACTTAGGATCCTCTATTACTAAATTTTGGACGGACCCTATGCCAACACCTTGTTGGTTGGTTTGACTTTAGGCGTTTGAATGAAATAAATTTGACTGTTGATCAAGGGGAAAAAAAAAAGAAGTAGTACGCTAGAATTTCAAGTACTTTATTTTACAATACAAAAGTACATGTCTTTTCGTAGTGGACTGTTTTTCTAGGCCCACAATCATGATCTGAAATGTTGATCTTGTAGTACATGTCAAGATTGATAGTGGCTGGTTGGAAGATAATAACGAGGCGGTAGGATACGGTTTCTTTCGTCTTTGCTATTTTTTATTCTCTCCCTGCTGTTTCTTCAGTCTGGTGTTGTACCGATCTAGTTTGCCCCCGAAATCTATGCCTTCACCTAGTGTCGGTCTGCCCTGGCAGTACGACTCCGAAGCCGGTAGCCAGTTAGTGCTTTAGCCGTGCTCATGTCAGATGTTAGTAGTTTTGGCTTCATTTCTGTATTTCGGATGTAATGCCTCTAGGCTTTGTAAGTGTTGAATGGCTTTTTAAATGAAATGTATTGTTTCTGATCAAAAATAAATAAATTTTTTTGGAGTTTTGAAAACTAAAACTGAATGAAACAAATTCGTTTTTGGATCGGTTTTGGTTTTTTTGGTTTGGACCGGTTTTTTTGGTTTTATTACATTTCCAACCCAAAGTCACCCGTGCCTCATCGTGCCCATGCCATGTAATGCCTCATGGCTAACTGTGCTCGTGTTGTTCATGCCCATGCCATGTAATGCCTCATGGCTAACTGTGTGCTAGTGTTGTGTCATGCCATGGGCTCCAAAACGCTGGCCCAGCCCATTCGACACATTAGTGTTCGTGTCATGTCGTGCCTATATCATGCTAGTGCCGACCGGACCCATTCGACACATCTACTAAAGTTAGTAATTTACGGAGTTGGAAGCTTTTGAATCCTCATTTCAAGCTAGGGAAGTTTCCTTGCAATTGACAGTTAACGTACTGACTGAAAATTCAAGCAATTAAAATAGTGAATAGGAGTAAATTTCTTATTCACAAGCATCAATGAGGGTGGAATTTTCCTACAAACCAAACAAGGAACATTGTAGCTGGATAGGACTTTTCCGTTCCAATGGTTCTAGAAGAAAAAAAGACTTCAATTTCTTGTGAAATACAACAGCTTTCTCCCCTTCTTTCTTTGCAGCTTCATTCCTCGTACAAAATACCATAGGTACACTCCCCTTCTTTTCAAGAAGGGAACCAAGACTTTACTTTTGTAGTGACGAAAATAAAAATATACTAAAAAAATTTAGTGGTGACGAATTTGTATAATTTAGGGATAAATTTTTATTTTCTATATAATAATTGCATTTTTTAAAAACCTTGTGATGGCGGCCGCTGCCACTTGTCCCCCTCTGGCTTCATCCTTCCTTCTTTTTATCATACCCTGCAAATCATGCGATGAATAGCTTTTTAATACCAAAGAACACATGGAAAAGAAGAAATTAAATCCCTACCTATATTTATCCATTTATTTATGTGGATCAAAGCGCATCAAACCTAGATATTGATTATCAAACAAGACCTTAATAGTTTCTATGTTGCATTACATGAAGAACCGTCACATGAGACTCTGAACGAATGCGTGAGAGCGGGGAAAAGAGAATTTACTGTTGGAATTCGATGTTTATGGAGGGAGCCGAAGAATTCGCAATGATTGCAAGCGCGGTCTCCGTCAAAACCATGGTGGTACCACCAAATGAAGGATCAGAAACCAGGGTCGGAGCGTAATCAACGACCCTGATTTGAATAGTCCGGTCAGGAACACAAGTATACGGTGTGGTCGCACTTATGCATTTCACCAGGTATTGTCTCCCACACGCTGCCCCATTGTCCCAGATTCCATCTCCCGCTGCTGCGAATAAATTGCTCGACGGAAATTGCGTTGGATCACTTCCGTAACACGCAGTTGCTGTATTTTGAAAATCGAGATTGGATGTCACCCGTTAGATGAAATTAATCGTAATTTAGCCTGTTTGTTTGACGGAACAAATAGTGAAAGAATTTACAATCTAGTTCGTGGGACAGGATCCAATTCGGTTAGTCGTGATGGGATCATAACACTTCAACGGACATTTTGATAGAAGAAGCTGGCTACAACGAAGAAATAGCCGTAGCCAAAACCTACGGTGGGTGTGGTCATAAATCCGCAAAATATTCCTACAATCACTGGTTTTGTTACAGGATAATTCGTGATATTCGCATCGGTCTATAATAGGCTGCTCCATGAAAGTATTGGTTCAACGGCAAAAGTTATAACCTAATGCATGTGTGATCTGTGCTCCCTTAAACCTTAATTAGGACAAACAAACAGAGTCTAGGACTATATTTATTCCAGCAGGCAGAACATCTACACTAAAATCGTAGATAGATTGGTGGAACTTGGATCCTCGCAATTGACACTAGAAACGAGAACTTGCTACAGTTGTATTTTGATAATTCGAATCGTTCATTTCGAAGTTTACAGTGTGTAAATCATTCATTGTAGTCACACCATTCTCTCTCTCTCTCTCTCTCTCAGAAAGGAAAAAAAAATCATCTGGATATAAAATCCATGTATGTGCATAATACTCAACAAACACAGTAGTATTGGTTACCAGAATTATTAAAATAGGCGTAAATTGACTCGGATACTTAAGTTTTAAAAAAAAAAACATGTGCATATTAAGTAATACTATACAGAAGGTACTTACGTGTGTACGGGGGACCGTATTGGGCGGCCGTGCCAACGTCGCCACGAGAGAGATGAGAAAGCTGGAGGAGGAGGAAGAGAGTGGAGAGAGAGAGCCATTGAAGGACTGTTGTAATATGGTGAGTTCTGGACATGGTAGCAAAAATATGGAGAGCGAGTTTAGAGAGCTTCCTTAAAATTATCAAAGACTTCTGGTTTGATTGAGATTCTACGTAATTCCGTGGACCTGTTTCCAAGCCCCAAAGAGACGGCATAGTGGTCCCCGTGACTTGCTCCAGGCCAATTGGAATTTGGAAGGTACAGGAGAAACGAAAGCAACAAGAATCGCAACGCGGATTCATGAGTAACTAAGCCTTGACTGATCTGAGGCTTAGCCCCACGCGTCAGACGACTGCAAAAGAAACGAAATGCTCAGAAGCTGCTTGGGACTCCAATTATTAAAGGCTCGGCTCATTTAATAATTGTGCCGAACACGAGTTTAGAGACTTATGTAGTGAGATGAGTTTAACACTCTAAAGCTCGACTCGAAAAAGCTCAACTGGTTTGTTTAGGCTCAGCTCGTTTTTATAGTATTGGTTAGGAAATTATAAATTGGACTCAGCTTGTTAACAAATGAGATGAGCAGAGCCTAACTTTCACGCTCGTTAAATAAACTACTCGAGCTTGAACACTATAAAGTTCAGCTCGACTCCTTTGGACCCCTCCATGAGTGAACCGTTTAAGATTTATTGAATTTTTTTACTTATAAAATTTCGGCAACAATATTGCAGTTTTTACACCGTTTAAAAGATTTTTTTGTTACTGAGCCAAGTCGCGGGTTAACTATTTCATTGTGTACAGTACAGAGGTATAAAAAGGAGTGAGTTTTTATTCACCGGCCTTTAAAAGTGAATGACCATTACTCTCCATGTTTCCGGTCTTATTTTGATAATCAGAACTATTCATTTATTATAATAATACGATATTTTAACTAACTATGAAAAAAAAATCAACAAAAAGATCACACAATTATCAGTTCAGATTCATATCAAACTTCGTACCTGAAAAATTGGGTGATTTTATCAAACACTTGCTATATTTAGTTCAGTTGATTTTTTTTGCATAGAGGGTGAAAATATCATGATCTAAGAGATCAACCATTCTAATCATCAAAATAGAACCAGGAACATGGTGTAGAAACTTTATATCCATCTCAAAATTAATTGGCAATGAGTGGAGAGGTTTCAGCATAGATTAAGTGATCACTCAATTCACTCCCGAGCAATGTGAGACTCTATATCTTAACACATGGTAAGTAATGTTAGCCCACTTTTAATTAGTTGACCAAAAGCCTTTAGGACACTCCAAAAATTATAGGGCTGCGCACGTGCGGAGCGGTTCGGATTTATATGAATTTGAGGACCGAATTGCGAGTCATTTTAAGAAAATCTTGTCTGTGTCTGGATCCTATGGTCGATTCTGAACAAATCCCTAAGTCACGGTTCAATATTTTCGTTTTTATCCACGCATTACATTTAAATTCCACATTCCTAATAGTACAACAAACTCATTCCTAATTCTTAATAGTGTAGCAAATTGCAAAATAAAAATTAAAAAAAAAAAAAAACGACGACCAAATTCTTGCATAATGGAAAGGGTGATTCTATTTGCAACCATTGTTTTCCTCCATACAACCCAGGAAAATGTCCTCAATTTTCATTGTTGGCTAAAGACCTAAATGCCCCTACAAATCTGGAAACTGCGATTTTTTTTCGACATTCATACCCCGAAATATGTTAACTTTTTCAACATATCGATGTTGAAACTTTTCACTTAACCAAAATTATGCAAAACAAAGTTCAGTAATAAATTGTTGACTTAAGTTACTTTTTTCATCATCAGAATATCGAATTCTACACGTTACATCAACATTTGCATTCCGAAAACGATACCTGAGAAATTCCATATATTGTTTCGACAATATATATAATGTTGAAATTTATAGATAATTTCTACGTTTTAATATCGAAATATGTACTTGTAAAATTTTGTAATTTGTCAACATACGTTTCGACAAGACAGTGTTGAAATTATTACCTTATTTCGACATTTTGATGCCGAAGTTTATACTTGTAAATTTTTGAAATCAATATAAATCGACATGTGGTTGTCGAAAATGGGTGTGTATTTCGACATTCAAAGTACGAATGAGTTGAAGGGTATTTTGAGAAGTTTAGGTGTATTTAGTGGGTTGTATGGAGTAAATTGGTTTTGGGGAATTTTAGTTGTGGGTTGAATGAAGAAAATGGGTTGTAGAGAAAAAAAAAGGGTTGTAAATAGAATCACCCAATGGAAAAACCAAATTCCTAACTCTATATGCACAAGTTTTTTTTTCCATTTAGAGTAGAATTACACTTTACCCCTTTAAGTTTTAATTTATACAAAACTAATATAAGTTTTATTATTATGAATGATATACTATAGTTTATGCGTATAGGAAAAAATATTTATTAAATATTACATAAATATATATTTATACTTATATGTATAAATTTAAATATCTCAATGTCCAGTTTGGTTAATCCACAGCAAAAAACTGTGAACCGAACCATATCTCATGGTTTTCTTATTTTGAATTTGTGTCCGAACCATTAATCCACGGATCAAGACCAAAACGTACAGTTCAGTTCGGTCTGGTTCGGTTTCGCTCTGAATTACCAGATTTTTTATGCAGCCCTACAAAGAAAAAAGTCTTTTTGCTGTTATTTTTCTTAACCTATGTATAACTTTGTTTGAAATTCTTTTCCGTATGCAGATTGTTATTCCCTCCATCCTATTTTGTTTGGCCCTTAAGTTATCAAAAAATACATGTGCACGTTAATTAATACTAATACAGAAGGTACTTACGTGTGTACGGAGGACCATATTGGGCGGCCGTGCCAACGTCGCCACGAGAGAGATGAGAAAGCTGGAGGAGGAGGAAGAGAGTGGAGAGAGAGAGCCATTGAAGGACTGTTGTAATATGGTGAGTTCTGGACATGGTAGCAAAAATATGGAGAGCGAGTTTAGAGAGCTTCCTTAAAATTATCAAAGACTTCTGGTTTGATTGAGATTCTACGTAATTCCGTGGACCTGTTTCCAAGCCCCAAAGAGACGGCATAGTGGTCCCCGTGACTTGCTCCAGGCCAATTGGAATTTGGAAGGTACAGGAGAAACGAAAGCAACAAGAATCGCAACGCGGATTCATGAGTAACTAAGCCTTGACTGATCTGAGGCTTAGCCCCACGCGTCGGACGACTGCTAAAGAAACGAATTGCTCATAAGCAGCCTGGGACTCCAATTATTAAAGGCTCGGCTCGTTTAATAATTGTGCCGAACACAGAGTTTAGAGACTTATGTAGTAAATGAGCTGAGTTTAACACTCTAAAGCTCGACTCGAAAAAGCTCAACTGGTTTGTTAAGGCTCAGCTCGTTTATAAATGCCGGAAAAGCCACCACAAATGCCAGAAAAGGGCATTACCGGCATTTTTTAAGCATTACCGGCATTTATTACATATGCCGTCTATACACGTGTCGTTAATACTAACAAATGCCGGGAAAAGTCGAATACTTTATTAGGGAAAAAATGCCACGTGGCATCCACTTGGCGCCCTGCGTGGCAAGCAAAATTGGGGAGAAATTGCTCACCCCAAGAATTGAACCAGTGACCTTCACCCCCTCGCGCGCGCACGCACTACCAACTGTGCTAGCACATTTTCGGTTCCTAAAGGTCAAACAAAAACATTTATAGTATAAAATAAAGAATTTTTGAAAATTTAACTTTTACTGGCATTTTTTCAAAAAATGCCGGGAATAGTACTTTTTCCGGCATTTGTTGAATGCCGGGGAAAAAAATGCCGGGAATGGCCCATTTTCTTGTAGCTTGTTAAATAAACTACTCGAGCTTGAATACTATAAAGCTCAGTTCAGCTCGTTTGGACTGCTCCACGAGTGAAGCGTTTGAGATTTATTGAATTAGACTTAAAAAAATTCGGCAATAATATTTCAGTTTTTTACACCGTTTAAAATATTTTTTTCTACTAGGCCAAGTCTTGGGTTAACTATTTCATTGTGTACAAAAGTATAAGATGGTGTTCATTTTTATTCAACGGCCTTTAAAAGTGAATGAACATTACTCATCATGTACCCGTTCTTATTTCGTGATCAGAACAGTTCATCTATTATAATACGACATTTTAACTAGCCTTGAAAAAAAATAGCAAAATCGGATAACAGTAACTGCTTGTTTAAATCACAATTTTCAATTCAGATTCATATCAAACTTCTTAAAGAAAAATTGAGTGATTGTATCAAACACTTGCTAGTATGTAACTGAGCTGATTTTTTGCATGGAGAGTTGAAATATCACTATCTAAGAGATGAACATAACTGATCATCAAAATAGAATCACTACAACAAAAAGGGGCATTCCCGGCACTTACTTCCCAGCATTTTAGAAAAAACCCCGGAAATGCTCCATATTTTGTTCGGAGGGAAAAAACACGCGTCCCCAATATTCTATTTCCCTCCCCTCTTTTGTTTTCCCTCCCATCTTATTTCCGTATCTATACCCAGACAAGAGAAAAAAGCCCTAGCACAAGAGAAAAAAGCCCTAGCGTTCCCCTCCTACTCCCCTGCGATCTCCTCCTTCTCCGGCGATCTACTCCTGCAATCTCACCGTTGTCCTTGTTCTGGTATCTCTCTCTCTCTCTCTCTCTCTCTCTCTCTCTCTCTCTCTCTCTCTCTCTCTCTCTCTCTCGTGTTTCCTTTTTTTTTGCTTCTGCGGTGCCTCCTACGGGGGTGATGCTGCAGGTGGTGGTGTGAAACAGCGGTGGGGGGTGGAGGGAGCTCCGATGTAGATATGGCGGCAGTGGTCTGTGATTTGGTGGGTCGGACGGGAATGTGGCAGCAGTAGTGAGGGAGGTTGTGAAGGGTAGTTTTGTGGTTTTGAAGGGGTTTTTTGGTGGTGATGAAGCTCTGAAGCTTCAATGCAAGGGGTTTTGGGTAGTATTTTAGGTTTTTTTTTTTAGGGAGATTCAATCATTTAAGGGCTGGGCAGAGGGGTTCCCTCTCTGCTGCCGACTCCAGATGAAGCCCTAGATTGCCTCCTGTTCTCTTCGTGGGTGACGACCGCCCCTCTTCTCTCGATACTGGTATCTCTCTCTCTCTCTCGGACGGCGTCGTACTGAAGCTGTGGTTAGGCTACGACTGAGTAAAGGGGGTGTTGATTTGGGGTTTTCTTATGGGCTATGAAATTCTCTTCTCTGTCAAGCCAAGCCAAAACGCCCTTCTTTTGACCCTTTTCCCCTATTTTACTTGTTGGCATGAGTATGAATAGCTGCTTTTGTTTGTTAGAGCTATGGGTGTACTTTGAACTGTGTCTGGTTAATCTTGTGACAATTTATGAACCAGTATAATATGTTTGTTTCATATTGCGACTTAAGTGGTTTGAACCAATAAATATCAAAAAAATTGGACAAAAACTGAAATGAGAAGTTTTGGTTTTCTACATAATAGGTACTAGTGTTCTTGTTTTGCCTTTTGATGTTCTTTAGGTGATTTATACTTGGATGAGGGTTTATAAGTTTATAATTCTGTTACTCTAGCTTTGGCTTTCAATGATTATATACATTGTTACTGTTGGTTTATACTTTTATTAGTGTTAATTCCAACCAAATATTTTGTTTTTACTTCGATCGGTTGTTTTTAGCGCAACTCAAACTAATGGTACATTTTCAAAGCTTGATGCTTTTGGGCTTGATCGTAGATACCGACAACATTGAGTGATTAGTTTGATATCTTTTAAAGTACATAATATCTCTTGTTCTTTCATTCTTTAAGTTTGCTAGAAGGGTCGAGCATTTGCCCCTTATCACTTTCATATTGTTTTCCCACTTATTACATAAGTGATGCCTTGTCTCTTCTTTGAGGCCAAGCATGTATTAAGTATGATCCATGTGACTGGATTGGCATTTCCTGTTCTATATCTTGAGATCATGTCTTGAGCTTGTAAGATTTATCTTTCTAATCAGCATTTCTCTCAATTGTATAGAGCCCAAATACATAAATACTTATCATGTGTTTATTGGGTAAAAATTTCATTTTCTTCTCTTGGGGATGTAATTTTAAGAAATTTAGTAGGTTTAATGGGAGGCTAATTATTTGACCCTTTTGTTGTGGAACTTTGTTACGGAAACCTTTCTGGTTCAACACTTGGGGGTTTTCTTGCTCCATAATTGGATCAACTCTCTCCATGATAATTTCCAAAGGATTCTTAAAGTATTGTGATGGCTCGGATAAAACTTTTGACAGATTTGTAGTACCATGTGAACCTAAAATCCCAAGCTGATCATGTAAGCTTTATGTTCATCTTGTCTAAGTGAGTGTAAATCTGTAAGAGTTCCTTTTATGTTTTCCTTCTCCTTTTTCATCTAATAGTATTTTCATCAATTCATGTTGTAAACATTCTATTGCCTTTATCTACCTAACAGTTTTTCTTTTCCAATTTTGGTCCTTATGAGAAGTCCACATATTTTTTCGTATTCTCTCTGCCTCCGTGGATGTTTTCCCCTGAGTTACCAAAAAAAATTGATTTTCTCCTAAGCAACTGAAACTGTTTTCCAAAACCTAAGTTAAAGTTGATGCAGTTATTGAAAATATGCCACTTTAATGTCAGATTTTGTTAATCCGCTCTGGAAAATCAGAACTTATGACTTCTGTTGGATCCTAATATGATATTATGATCTATTTGTGATGGCAATTCAAAAGTATTCCGCCTGTCTTGCCTTTCCTTCAATTACATTTGTCTACGTACTTTCATATTCTTAAGTGACTTGGTCTAACAGCGAGTTCTCTCTTTTTTTGCAGGAGGTATACTGCTTTATATATTAGTACGCACATCTTTTCACTTGATACTGCATTGGATGAGAATCATGAGATAGTGGGCCATAGCTATTTGTTTTTGAAGGAGCAACTTGAAATTTCAGCCATGTCTCCTCCTGCTGGTATACTTCATGGGACTATTATAGGTGTGCGCTCGACTTTTTTCCCTTTTTCTTTTTCCAATAGTTTGCTTCCCTGAACAATAGTTGTATCTGCTTATTAGAATGCCTCTTCTTGGTCATAAAAGAGAGCCACCCAGTTGCTTTGGGAATGACAATACCCAACATGAGGGTTGCTATTATGGCACTTATGTGCACTCAAATATCAACTGTATTCCTGTTATTGTGCAGGGTTTGGTCACCAAAGATAAGTTTCAAGTTAGCTATAGTGGGGCAGCATTAAATAGTTCCCTGTCTCAGGTAACCACTTGACATGTAATCACCAATTACTCAAAACAAGCGTGACTTTTGATTTGGTCCAAGTGAGAGCATAGCTTTTGTGGATGTTCCCTGTAGTTAATCTTGGAATTAACAGATTCACTACACTTGCATCGTTGCATATTCTATTTTTGCTAAAATGTCATGTTACTTCTTTCCAAGTCCACGTCTTTAAGTACTGTAAACTAGAAGGTAGCGCGTGAAGCAACAGGGGCAAAAATAATATACACACCATTTGTATTGTGAACTGTCTTTTAGGTTATTTTTTTTCAAGTTTTGTTTGTTTTTTGTTGATTTTAGTTTGGGTGGGATTGGGTTTGGAACTTAGGAGTTTTGCCTTATACGGTTTTACCGTCACTGAAGATGTTAGTACTTTATGAAATCGCAACCGGCAAGAAAGGTTCAATGAACATAAGCTGAACATCAGCAGTTATAGCTTGTTTCTGTTTGTGGGCTTGAGTCACAATTTGTGTGTATCACTGTAACGAATTCATGTGACTGAATACCGTTTCTACTGGTTTTCTACACTTCTTAGACATCAAAAAGAACACTGAGAAACTTGGTAAATTTGAGCAACCTATGTTATTAGTTATTGTTGATTTTAAGTTTCCTTTTCATTTCAGTCAATCCAAAAAAAGAAAAGAAGAGTGCAGAAAGGTTCAAATTGAGCTTTCAAAGTAATTGTTGACAATCCAAGGTATGCAAGAAATGTTAGTCATTTTGAACTTCTTAACACGTGATGTACTTTAAATTTGGTTGTGATGTTTGATTTCAGGTTTATCCCCGTTGATTATGGTTACAGACCAGATGCTGAATCCCTTTTTCCCTGTAGATTGTATCAGAAATACGGAAGACGGTGGAATCTTTAGGATTTGTCGAAGTTGAGACACCGATTTTTGGAGGCATTATGTAATGTTGTTTATGTGTTACTCTATGGTGATATTGAATATGTTGGAATGTATTGGACTATTTGTGAACTTATGGTGAATGTATTTTGAGATGTTTTAATGTCATGGATATTGTATTGGATGTTGAAGGCTAAATAGGAGAGAAATTGAGGTGGGGGGGAATTCTGGTGGGAAAAAACTATTCCCAGCGTTTGTTAAACCCTGGAAATGGGGTCAAATTGCAAGATTTTGCAGCGTTTATTACAACTATTCCCGGGGTTTTTAAAAACGCTGGTAATATTCCCAGCGTTTGTTAAACGCCGGGAATGGGGTCACCGGAACCGGATTTTAGCATGCCGGAAAATCAATTCCGGGGTTTTAGCAAACGCCGGGAAAAAACGCTGGGAATAATTCCCGGGGTTTAATAAACGCCGGGAAGCTTTTAATAAACGCTGGGAAGCATTCCCGGGGTTTGATAAACGCCGGGAAGCATTCCCGACAGCGGTATCGGTGACACATGTTAAAACGCCGGGATAAACGCCGGGAATGACTTTTGCCGGCGTTTTTGGTACTTTTCCCGGCGTTTGAAAAACGCTTGGAATTCTCTGATTTGTTGTAGTGAATCGAAAAAACGGTGGTTAATGTTTGCCTGCTTTTAAATGCAATTAGTTCAAGTAGTTGACCAAAAGCCATCAGGGACACTCTGATCCGCACCTTGACCAAAAGCCTAGGGTGCACGATGCTGAGCATTTCGGATTTGTAGGACGGTCATTTTAAGAAAATTTTGTCCGTGTCCAAACCAAAAATCCTACGGTCCGATTTTGGACAAATCCGTGAGTCAAGGTTCAATTCCGGTTTTTATCCACACGTTACATATAAATTCCTCATTCTTATTAGGATGTGTAGCAAATAGCAACCAAAAAGCAAAAATAAAAAGACGACAAAATTCTTGCATAATTGAAAAATCAAATTCCTAATTATTACTCTATAATTTTAATTAGGGATCCTATAAGAATATTACCTTTATGATGTTATCCTGTCCATTTTGAATCATTATGATTACATCTTGTAAATGTGTGTTCTGACCTTATTGCCCTTATTTTTTGTTTTAGAGTATTTATCTTAATATAATTATAACGTGTAACAGAAATTAATCATCCTAAAATTTCGGATGGTATCATCCTACTTGCCATCCTATTTCTCACGTCAGTTATAGGATGATTTACTTGAAGATTTGTTTCCATTCTTGATTGGTTTTTTGAATTGTAGTTATATCATTTCCATATCTTGGGATGGTTTTGTAATTTAAAATACTATAGTCCTAAACAAAGGTATTTACAACGTCCAGTTCGTTTCTTCTACTACAACCAAACTACTCTTCTGCCAATTCGCATTTCCATCTTTTTAGTCACGCCCACTTCAATCACAATCAATTGTTCAAGCAACTTCGCGAGGGGTTTCGGAAAGCTATTCTATGTCACCGATTTTTCCTTTGCCGGAGGGTCATCGTCAGTCTTTGGTCTTTCTACTGTTTTAAGCTTTGCGCCCGATAAACCTTCCGTGGTTTTAGTCCCTGCCAAAAATGTGTAAACCATAATTTCATATATTAAACATTGATAAATATATGAAGCTTGTCAAATATCAATGATTTAACTCATGCCAAATAAAAAAACCCATGACCAAGTTATATGTAATACATCCTGTATTCAAATGGAAAAGTCATATTCCATGGCATCACAGCAAGCCATGCTAAATAACAGAAACAACTAGAATTGTTTTCCCTTTTGTTTGATGACCAGAAAAGGTTAATCTCGGAGAAATACTTTGTGGATTACGGTTCACCGATTCACCATACCCATACCATCAACCATGGATATCATGAAATCCATGACAATACACGTCGGAATCATGGGCATCAAACAATGGCAGATTCAGAATCCATGTTCTCAAAACCCCTAATTTTTCGACACACCATAAAAAATAAAAAAAAACACCAGGCATGCGAAAATCAAACACCATAAACAACTACGTATCTGAAATATAATTGCGAGCCATGATTAACCATCTCTATACTATCCAAAATCCACGAAAGTACACGTATTGCACAAAAAACACAGTCGATTTAGTAATCCCAACAAAACATGGTGTTCTGTAATGTTGAGTAGAAAACTTACGAGCCATGATTCCGCCTTCTTCTCGACGACCGATTGGCCTTCGCCGCCGTTTTGGTTGGTCGTAGTCGCTGCCTCAACCTCTTTTCGTCGTTTCAGTTCTTCGCAAAATGGGGTTTCCGCAAAATCGGCAAAATGGGATTGTGGGATGATGCGAATCCGAAAAAGATGGGATGGACGATTTGTGAATGGGTGGGGTTTCACCGGAAAATCAGGGATTTGGGATGGTTCGGCTAGGGATTTGTTTTTCGCCAAATAAGGGGGGATAGGACGATTTGGGGGAAGGTGTTGGGTTTATCGGAAAAAATAGGGATTCGGGATGGTTAGGACGGTTTTGGTTGTGGGTTTCTCTCACCGAAATATCAGGATGTTGAAATGGGTTTTGGGATGATGTGGCAGTTATGGGATGATAAACCTTCCATAATACTGTAACTGACTAATAATATGAAGAGATTTCAAAATTGGCCGACATTAGTGGGATGTAAAAGTATTTAATTTTCGACAGTTTCATGGAATGATTTCAGGACTACTAATATATCCTAATGAACGGCGATACATACACTCCCTGGGAGCCACTCTCAGCCACACCCTCTCTCACATGGGGTGTGGTCCCCACATCTGGGCCCCACACCCCATGTGAGAGAGGGTGTGGCTGGGAGTGGCTCCCAGGGAGTGTATGTATCATTTTTGTATCCTAATTCTGTTAATAATATATAAGAATTTCAAAATGGGAACAAACAAGAAGGAAGGGCTTTTTCCGAATTAATTAGAAGTCAGGATGGCATCATAACATTTCAAAAACACTAGGATGGGATCATAACCTTTTTATTTGTTTAGGATGGCTAATTAACTGCCCTCTATATAAACACGGTTTTTTTTTTCTTTTTTTCTTGTCTTCCTTTTCCATTTAAAGTAGAACTACAGTTTACCCCTTTAAGTTTTAATTTGAACAAAACTAATAAGTTATATTGTTATTACTTAACATAATAGTTTATCAGTATAGGTTAAATTATTTATTAAATATTACATAAATATAAATATAAATATCTCAATGTTCGGTTCGATTAATCCACAGTTCCAAAACAAAAATTCGTGGACCTAACCATATCTCTCAGTTTTCTAATTTTGAATTTGTGTCTGAACCATTAATCCATGGATCAAGACCAAAACATACCTGTCGCTTCGGTCTGGTTCGGTTTCACTATTAACCGGATTTTTCGTGCAACTCTACAAAAAAGAACGTATTTTTGCTGTTATTTTTTCCTAACCTAAGTATACCTCTGTTTGAAATTCTTTCGTATGCAGATTATTTCTCCCGCCATCCTATTTTGTTTGGCCCTTTTTTTTTTTTTTATGTCCGTGCCCTTTTTTAATTGTTTATATCTTTCAATTTACAATATTTCTTAGGATTTTGAAAATTTATCAAACAAACAAGATTCATATTGCATATTTTTTAAAATTCATATTAAAAGATATAAACAATTAAAACATAACACGAATATCAACAATAGACGAATTAATCAGAACGGAGGGGGTATATCTCTGAAGTCTAAACAGCTAAGAGAACCGATCTTTTTCACTTTGTTGGCAAAACATTTGTTCAATAATTTGGGTGGTTGAAATTGATGCGTAGATGCAGTTCAAAAAAAAAAAATTGATGTGTAGATAATTCAGCTTGACTTATCCGCTCAACATCTAAAAAGCATCACACAGACACAATTGCATTAAATGGAGAAATTATGTAGGAAGCCCAATACTATAACCTACTGTAATTTTCACATTTTGTCAAGCCATTGAACTACAAGCCTTTCTTGAGTTTAATGTGGAACAACTAATATATATATATATATATATATATATATAGAAACAAATAAAAGGCTCCATTATCAAATTTTGTTTAGGACCCCAAAAATCTCAGGCCTGGACCTGCACACAGTTGCTTTAAATGGAGAAATTATGTAGGAAGCCCTATACTATAACCTACCTACTGTAATTTTCACCTTTTGTCACGTCATTGAACTACAAGTCTTTCTTGAGTTTAATGTGGAACAACTAATATATATATATATATATATATATATATATATAGAAACAAATAAAAGGCTCTATTATCAAATTTTGTTTAGGACCCCAAAAATCTCAGGCCTGGGGCTGCATGTAGGAAGCCCTATACTATAACCTACTGTCATTTTCACCTTTGCCTGCACACAGTTGCATTAAATGGAGAAATTATGTAGGAAACCCTATACTATAACCTACTGTCATTTTCACCTTTTGTCACGCCATTGAACCACAAGCCTTTCTTGAGTTTAATGTAGAACAACTAATATATATATAAACAAATAAAAAGTCCCATTATAAAATTTTACTTAGGGCCCCGAAAATTTCAGGATTGCACACAAAGTTGCATAAAATGGAGAAATTATATAAGAAGCCCTATACTATAACCTAATGTCAATTTCACCTTTTGCTTACAAGAAAAAATACTACTCCACTATAGCTGCCACAATCATGTGATCGATTTTGGAAAACGATTTCCTGGTTTTTTCTTTTAGCCTTAGGTCGTGTTTTAAATGTTACAACAACGTGTGTCACGAATTGAAACATGACAATATTGGAAGTCATTATCAATATAACCATCTAAAGAATAAATGAAGTTAGTTGGGAAATTATACGAAATGCAAATGATAGAATCAACTAGGCATGGGTGGCTGAGATTTAAAACGAAGATGATCATATTCTCATGTGATGATGCACTCTTACGACTCTCGTTAAAGTAAAGTAAAATGACAACCATCACAACTCACTTGGCTGTTTATTTTTTTAGTCTCTATGTTTTCATTTTTCATCATTCATGCAAACGGTAATTCCTTTTGCACAGACTGTGGTGCACCGACCACGTACCGACGGCGTCGGGGACGCCGTTGTAGGTCCCAACCGATCGATCCGAGCCGTTCATGAAATGGGGTGATTTTGGATCGAGGAATTTGAATGAAATGGGGGTGATTTTGGATCGAGCTCATACAGCCGTCCGATTACCTCGATTCCCGCATAGGCCCACTCGGAATTCAATTTTGAGAAGGATGAACGGCTCGGATCGATCGGTTGGGATCCACAACGGCGTCATGTACCACGGTCGGTGCAGATAGAAGGGTTCTCATGCAAAATATCAAACTGATGAGACATTGATATTCACTTGTACGAAGCACAATTCTCACAGGCAATATAGGTGATCAACACATAACGATAACGGTGCGTTTCTCTATATATGGCCTATATATTAATATGATCAAGCTTTACCGATTTTCAATTAACTTAATACCTTGCAAGAATGATAAATCATAATGGATTACATTTTGCATTACATGAGAAGATTCATTCAAACTCCAGCGCTTTATATTAGATCCGAAATTGTTGTCCCCTTAGAGCAAACTCTAGAACCTTGGCTTTAACTCAGTTATCTATCCCTTAGGGTTAAGGTCTGTAGGTGAGATTGTGGGTTTGAGTTGATGGAACACAAATCAGAGTTTCATAACACAAATCAGTTAGGGAATTTTTTTTGTGCATTTTGTGGCTCCATTTGATCACTTTAGGGAGTGCACTAGGTAACAAACACTCCCTCAAGTTAAGAACCATGCTGGCAGTGGTGGTTGGAAAATTGGAATTGTTCCATTAAATAT
This sequence comes from Vaccinium myrtillus, assembly GCA_016920895.1. NCBI lineage: Eukaryota > Viridiplantae > Streptophyta > Magnoliopsida > Ericales > Ericaceae > Vaccinium > Vaccinium myrtillus. The sequence goes on from CM029276.1 coordinate 5,819,168, forward strand.
TTATGGGTTGATTTTGACCCTTAAATTAAAGTGGGACCTACACCACATGAGGTGGGCCCTTAGCGACGATAGACACTCCTACGTTAGGAGTTTAATCTGGCAGAGGAATGAGCAAATTCCAATTAGAGAATGAATGAGAAATTGTCTCTCAAATTAAGTGAGTTTATAAGCCTTGAGGGCATCCACAGTGAGCTCTTAAAATAGCTTCTAGGCGAGACTCCTAAGTTTTAGCAACTCATTGTGCTCAATTGTGGTTTTCAATGGGCTCCCCATAGACTCCTAAGACTTGAGGGCATCCACAGTGGGCTTTTAGCATGGCTCCTACCACACAAGCTAATTTTAGGGAGGGAGTTGGGAGCGGGGAGAAGAGAGAGAAAGAGAGGAGGAGGAGGAGGAGGAGGAGAGGGAGGGGGAAATGGGGGGCCCACTTACATTTTTATGTGCACAAATAATTTTTAGGACATAGTTTAGGAGCCAATTATAAAGAGTCCATTGGAGATTTGGAGTACTATCACGCTCCTAAATTAGAAAATCCTTAACACACAAAATTGGACCCAACTATTGCTTATGTGTCCACTTTAGGAGTCATTTTAGGAGTCATTTTAGGAGTCAAATTTAGGTAGACTGTGGATGCCCTAAGATTGGCCTAAATTTTTTCGAAGGAGCCAGGAGGAAGCACGCACGCTATGTGGGCTCTAGGCTTCAACCCAATTACCACACGCACGCCGCCACTGCCTACCCAAACTGGACCGTGACCGGGACTATTGGTTTGAGGTCTGTGGTCCTTGGCTGGCTGGCTAGTTGTTTAAATGGGCTTGGGCTTAAAGTCTCTTGTGATTGTATACCACCCATAAATTAGTGGGTTTGGGTACGAGTCGTAGACACTTAATTTGGACCCACGAAAGAGTAGGAAATCAGTTTTGATTTCCTAGTTGTGCTCATTAAATTCTCACGGAGTAATGCCCTGCCTGATGGCAAAATCAATTATTATGATATTGCTCCTTAAATTGCCCACGGTAATGATATATATTCTTATAATGACAATTTCAATTGTTGATGCACTGAATGGTATTCAGTTTGCAATTTGAATGGCAATTCAATTGCATGGTTAATTGTCCTATTGAATGGAGAGGCTCCTCCCTACTACCATATAAGAAGGTGCTTGCCTCTTGTTTCTACACACCGAAAATCATTATTCTAATTCTAGAGTTCTTTATTCAGTTTTCGAGAGAGAATTCAAGCACAATTTGTTCGACAAGACAATCGAGTAGGTGTTACTGTTTGATATTTGAAGCCATTGTATACTAGGAGGCAAACGTAGGTCAACCCCTCAAATACTCGTCGTGAGGCGGTGAATTTGCTTTAAGGAAACCGTGTGAAACACGGGCCCTGGCTTGTTTTCGGTTTGCTATTTTTTCGGTTTCCATTATTTCTTGTTCTTATTGTTAATTTTCAGAAAGTAATTATGTGTTTACGGTTTTATAGCACTGTTTTTCCTACAGTGGTGAGCCATGTAGCGCACAGAGAGAGGAGAGAGATAGAGAGAGGGAGGGGAGGGGAGGAGGACACAAAGTCTCAGTCGGGACAGAAGAGAGAGAAACGAAGGGAGGAAATAAGAGAGAGAAGAGAGCATGGGCCCACTTTCATATTTTTTTAAGTTGAACAAATACTAACAAACCCCCTAAAGATGTCAAATGGAGCCATCGTTTCATTTCATACCTAACAACCCTCCAACACATAATTTTTTTTGCCCCACTTGTACCACTTTTTGTCATATAATAAACATTTTTACAAAACTCAAATGGAGATGCTCTAATATCCTATCTCTGAAGAAAAAGATGAAAAAGAAGGTGCGTTTTAAAGTGCTGGAAGTACAAAAAAATATAATGAAAACCCTTTTTTTTGTTTTGATTTGTTTTGTTTTAAGGCCTTTGAAGACTAGAAGGGGAGGAATGACGAATAACAAAAAAAAATTAAAAATTTTCAAAAAATGAAAAAAGAAACCATTTTGAAAAAGGAACCCCAAGAACATACAATAGGCCGAAGTTAGCCTAAGTTTTTTTTTGATCAAGTTAGCCTAAGTTGAATGGGCTGATCTACACAGAAAGCCTATAAACTAACATATAATAGGCTGAAGTGGTAGGCCTGGCCTGTCAACTTTTATTCCTGGTGGGTCGGGTCCGGGCCACCAAACGCTACAGTAGAAACCACAGCCATGCTCATCTCTTCTCTTCGCGGCTACGGCTAGCCCTTCGTTACATAATTGACTCTCACAGTTCATCTCCCTTCTGCTAGATTTCTTTGTAAATCAGTTCACGTGTAATTTCATGGAAATTTGATTTTATCTGGTAATCTCAGAGGGCAAGGAGGTGTCGAATCTTGACGTTTCTCACCTGTTATACACACAGCCATATGCGTACATAAATATAATAAAAATCCCACTTTGTCATCTGTTACAGTTTGATCTCACAGTTGTTTCTAACTGATTCTCCTGGGTTTTTTTTTGGGTTTAGATTTTTTGTTTTGCACATACAGATGTTTGTGAATTTGTGCTAGTATTTGATAGGGTTGAGGTTAGACAGGGATTTTAGGGTGATGGATAAAAAGAGGGTGGCGGTTCCCCTGGTGTGCCATGGCCATTCGAGGCCGGTTGTGGATTTGTGCTACAGTCCAGTTACTCCAGATGGGTTCTTCCTCATCAGTGCCAGCAAGGGTATGCAATATGCATTGCATTTTTCTTATTTAACTTGTGTAAACTTTTCGATTACTGATAACCGGATGTCCTAGCCAGTTGCACACACCTCGACTAACTGTGGGGCATGGAGCTAACGACCGGGCATAACCCAAGTGGCCCTAAGAGATTGCTGGCAAGGATTTAACTTGTGTATACAGTATATATGATGTATAACGGTACATATGTATGCCAATTTAATTGGATATATAACTTGAGGTGGAATAACTTGTTGTTTTGTGTGTGGTGATGGATTGGATTGGTCCATATTACGTTTTTTGTTGATTTCATTGTTCTTTGCGCAATAACATCCTGTGGTAATTTAAGCCTTCTACCCGTAGCATTTCCACATTGGTAAACTTATTGCTTTTCCTAAGTGTTGGTAAACTTATTGCTTTTCCTAAGTGTTGCATCCACTGGTCTCTGTTTATGCGACCAAAACCAACCTTACCGTACATTCTGTTTACAGATTTCCAATTTTATGCTATCCCTACCAATCTTCGAATGTCTTCATTCCAACACCTTCCACTCCTAGTCTTACTTCACGGCCATTTTAACAACCTCATTTCAGCTATACTCATCGAATTTATGTTTTGTCTCTTAGCTGCGTAGCACTGTATCCTGTTTGGCGTTTAGTAATGTTGCTCTTATAGCTGTTCGCCCGTTCTGTTATACTTTCATAATTCATTGCTATAATGGATGTAACTTTTAGAAATGTGAAGTTGCTGAATGTAGTTTTGTTATTACATGCTAGGTGTAAAATATTTTAACCCCCACTGGGATTGATATTTCTTTAAAATGAATGAGTTTAGTGTTCAATTCCTCCTGTGATATAAGAGGTTTGGCCGTAGGCTTCTCGTGAAGCTAGAGTGGACGATGGATAAGAGGTTAAGAAAAAGTTTGTCATCGGATGATTGTATATGTACAATCCTTCAAGCAAATATGCTGTTCTAATACATCATAATAAAGTGTATCCAAACGAAGCCTTTTATATATTATTCATGCGTGTGGTTCAGATTCCAGCCCCATGCTTCGAAATGGAGAGACTGGAGATTGGGTTGGCACTTTTGAAGGTCACAAGGGTGCAGTCTGGAGTTGCTGCTTGGATACAAATGCATTACGTGCTGCATCTGGTTCGGCAGATTTCACTGCGTATGTAACAAGCTTCTCCCTCCATCTTCCTTCTCCTGGGAAAAGTAAAAAGTAAAGAAAATGACAAGGAAGAACTTCTTCTTGTCTGAAGTTGAATAATTCACTTGGTGCTATTCAAAATTTGGTTGGTGTTCACACAGCATTAAAGCAAATGTTTATGGTCGAAGTTACTTCAAAGTTTTTGTGTAATTTCATGGTTCTAGAAGGGATTATAGTGCTCTATGTACCTCGTGGTTGCTTTTTCGATCTCACTTTCTCTTCTTTTTTTTCCGAGGACAACCTTGACTGTATCAGAGTACCATAATCTACGTTAGAAATTCAATTGAGCATGGGCTTCAGCGGTTATGTTAGCCTTTTATTGTTCTTGTTCGATTGTTCAATCATATTCTCCAAAGGCTAGTTCATGGTCTTCACAATTCCCATGCATTTATTTGACACGCAATGATGCTTCATTGTTAGCACCCTTTTCCTCCTTTCTCTCTTGGTTGTTTCTTGTGAGGGAATGACCTTCCTGCTAATCTGAGACCCAATGATGAATCTGCTTGTATGTACTCTCTTTAACTTTTGATTATTTCTGGTTCTCTGAAGAGGTTTTGTGAAACCATGACCGAATGTACTTTATGTATGTAATCCTGCATATTCAGTCACAGCATTTGTAATACTATGTGTCCTATTCGCAGTAAAATATGGGACGCAATATCAGGAGATGAGCTACACTCGTTTGAGCACAAACACATTGTTCGAGCCTGTGCCTTTTCTGAGGTATTAAGTTTCATCTTTCCAGATTCATTAAGTATTTTAATTAATTCGAGGACTTAATTTCAATAGACCATGGTTTCCTTATGTCATGAGCCATACTTTCTCGGGGAGTCGCCATATTGAAAGTTTTGGGTTACACGTGGTGGTACTTTTACACATCCTATACTAGTGATTTAACTTCTTGGCTTGAACTTGTGATTAGAAGAGTTCCTGAATGTGTTACAACTTTTGTTTTCAATTCGGGATAGGTTCAGTAGTTACTATCCTCAAATTAAATGGATTTTGTTATTTTTTGCTGGAAAAAAAGGTGTTCGTTTTGGAGCTTTGGTTGATGTTTTCATTTTGAGATTTGAATGGCTATTAGATTTGGGTTGATGGCCTCTGTTGTCAACCTGTTGCCCTTGGTAAATAGCATATTTTGAAATTGTCTATTTTGTTTTTGTCGATATTTTTTTTTCTTCCTAGGGATGAGATGATCGTCGCCTCAGAAGTTTTGAACCTAGAGGCCATTGCCTGAACAATACCGAAGAATTGTGGGTAAAAAATTAGACTGGTGAAATCAACACTGTTCAAGTTGAAGTTCTGTTGGGGTGTTCGTGAAATAAACAATGTTCTATTGGGGTTGAATAACATTTGTTTTTCATTTCAAAAGAAAGAAATTTCCCCTCATTTTACACAGGCCTCCTTTTGGCCAAATTTTACAAATTTATAATCTATAGCTGCGATTTTCTGTTCAGTTATTTCTACCTCTCAGTTGATTTATCCACCTGCAAACAGGACACAAACTTCCTACTGACTGGTGGAGTTGAAAAAATCCTTCGAATTTATGATCTGAATCGCCCTGATGCATCTCCTAGAGAAGTGGATAAGACTCCGGGCTCGGTGCGAACTGTTGCATGGCTCCACAGTGACCAGACAATATTAAGTTCTTGTACTGATATGGGAGGTGTCAGGTATCAAAGCCTCGTGTTTGTTTGTCTTTATGCTATCTTATAGTTCCAGCTGTGAGTATGTGTTCCGAAGTAATCTATGTGATCTTGTGTTGGAGACTATTTGATGTAGGACAATAAGGGAGGTTTAGGTTTTTGTAGTGAATGGAAGAAATAGGGTAAGGGCTTAACAAATTAGGGCTGTGAAACAGTCCCCGTGAAAAGTTACTAGGGCTGTTTTATGTAGCAAACCAAGGAAAAACTAAGAAGAAAGCTTTAGCAATCACCCCTAGAGGATTTAGGCATCACACAATCCATAAAATAGGCTTTGAATGCTTTTAAATTTCTCATAATATCCAACTCTCTCAAATTAAGGGCATTACATCACTTTATATAGCCTAGAAGACTTCCAAAACCTAAAAGGAAACAAATCATGCTAAAACTTGTCTTCGTAAACCTATAAAATACTAAAACGAAAACTATTAAACTTTTGACTTCTAATCAAGCTAAACCCGAATAAGACAGGAAAACTTCTGAAAGAAAAACCTTGACCCATGGGCGACCCCTACTGCTCATATCCATCAAATCCCGAAATTACCAAAATACCTGACTAGAAAAACTGACCAGCGACATACTTAACCTAAATTAGACATAAATAGAACTCTACTAAACATAATTGTTCGCTATTACAATTGCTACCGCATGAGCGTGGCTTGAAACTAAGCAATTTCCAAACATAAATGCTTCCTTAATCTTATTTTTTCTAGCTCCCCATATGGACCGCATCACTATTTCTGTCACATTTATCTGAAAACAACTTGTATCATTTCATACCCTACTCTTTGTAGTTGCATTACATGTATACGGCTGTGAAGAACATAGACTTGCTCCTGTTCAATAAACATTAGTCCCTTGTGTTTCAGTAAAACTGCAGTTCTTACTTCTAAGTTCATCAATAGAAACCCCGCACTTCCTGTTGCATTTGAATGTGGTCCTTCCATATTAGAACTTTTGTCATTAATTAAATAATTTTAATTTTATCTTAAAATCAAACTTGTCATATACCATATCGTGCGATATTGATAGAGTTGAAAGCTAAATATACCAAATCTCAAATCATAGAAAAAAATGTTATTTTTTTATTTTTATTATATTCTCAAATAAAAATTATTGTTGCATAATTTTTTGACTTTATCTGTGCCAAGTTAAATATTTCATCAGTTCTTTATACTTAGTGCAAAAATACTCATTTGTTTCATTCAAGTAATAAAACAAAGGTCTTGGAGGATCACAATAAGCACACAAAATACAAAGAGCATGCATTCCAGTGCATCTATTATATTTTTAATACATTTACATCTAATTTTTTTATATTTTTTTTATATATTTCAGCATACTTTTTCAACCTTAGTGGACACGAAGTGGGCACATGTTAGCATTTTCCATAAAAGAACCTTTAAAAGAAGACATGATAGAAATAAAAATGAGTAAAGAATTCGGAAACGGTTGGAAAATACAGTACTGGTACTGTAAAAAGGATGGGTGCCAGCAGCCTATCTCATTAGATTTGGTAGGTTTTGATCTTTCAATTGCTTTTAGACAAGAGAGGTAGACACGTAGACCATAGATCTATGGGTTCAGTGGGTATTTGAAGTGGTGTCATATTACCATTGGTTAAACTACAAACCTATACTCTATGCTCGGTAACTTTTGCAATTTTTTTGTTGACTGGGGTCAGTTGACCCCATTATGCATACATTGGAGTCGCCCCTGGTTACCCCTGAAAAAGTTCTCTCCAACCCACCACATGCACTAAAGCCATGAATTGAGGGAACAATTCTACCAGAGATAGAAAGTTATAGAGCGAAAATTGGTGGTGGTCTGTAGAACTCCTCAATTCACCCCAGTTTTCTGTCTAACCTCACATGGACGAGCAGCCATTGCCGACAACTCCCCACGAACTCCATCTCACCAGCCACCATTCCCTTCTCGCCAATCCCATCCCATCCCTCCCTCCCCTTCTCCCTTAGTCGCCGCAACCCCCACGCCTCTTCAGCCGTTAAACCCCAACCCCCACCCATCCCTTCTCAGTCACAGCGCCCTCCCCATCCCTTCCCACCTCCAACCCCAACACTCCCTGCCTACTTGCAACTCCCTCCCGTCCCTCAGTTGCTGCAACCCCAGTCTCTCACTCCATCTGGCCTCCACCCCCATCCCTTCCATGCTGCAACCCCCACTCCTCCCTCTGCAGTTACAATCCCCTTTCCTTCTTGCAGCCGCTACACTCATCATCCCCCTCAGCCATTGCAATTTGCAACCCCACATTCTGCTCCTCCAGCCAACAACCACCCGTCCCTCAGCCACTACGTGAGATATTTTCCCAGTGGTAGCTGTACTTTTTCCAATTTGGTCTTAGATTCTCATGACAGCCTGCTAATGTAAGTTGGAAGAATCTTGTTTAGCTACAAAAACATGTTTTGTATTGTTTGAAGCATCAATGCCTCTCTCTTGGTATTGAGGAAGATGGATTTCTTTTTGCATTAGGTGTTCAGTGGTTTGTCTTATTTTTTAGTCATTTAATTGGTGGGTGTACAGATTATGGGATGTAAGAACTGGTGGTGTTGTACGGTCTCTTGAAACCAAATCACCTGTGACTAGTGCTGAAGTGAGTCAAGATGGCCGTTACATCACTACTGCTGATGGGTTTACAGTCAAGTTTTGGGATGCAAATCAGTAAGTTCCAAGCGAAATCAATCTGTTTTAAATATAATGAGTATATCATATTCACGCTTTGTCTTTCTTTCAGCTTCGGATTGGTGAAAAGCTACAACATGCCATGCACTGTAGAATCTGCTTCCCTAGAACCAAAATTTGGGTACAAGTTTATTGCTGGCGGAGAAGATATGTGGTTACGTGTTTTTGACTTCTATACCGGTGAAGAGATAGGTACATGTTGTGCAATAAATAGTGTTCACTGGAATTACAAGTTTGAATTAACATCTCTCCTCAGGCTGTTTGCATGTATTGGATGGATTTCCTGCTTGGTCTTCTACCTGCTTATTGAACTTTTGAAAGGATAACCTGTGGTTCTGACTATTATTTAAATGTGGCTTTAAAATCGCATCTTCTCTTGAGCAGTCGATACTCTTCTTCATTTGCCTGTTCTTCATTTTTCTGTTTTTGTTCCTAAGGACAACGGAAGTTCAAAAGTACTCGGCATTTCCATGTCAGTAATTCATACCCAAAAACTGTTTTCAAAAGTGCAAAGTGATGTTGCTATGTCCTGAAAGTAAGATGTTTTCAGCTTGGTTCGGCACACAGTATTCTTGTTTTCAGGAAAACGGAAACAGAAAAACGTAGTACATTACCATACATGCAATTTTATCCCAGAATGCCATTAAGAATTAATGCTACTGCCTTGGTGCAGCATGCAACAAGGGTCACCACGGTCCAGTCCACTGTGTTCGCTTCTCACCCGGAGGGGAGTCATATGCATCAGGATCTGAGGATGGAACCATTAGAATATGGCAGACAGGGCCCACAACCCTAGATGACGTGGAGACTGTTTCGGCAAATGGGTTGACTGGAAAGGTCAATGTCACTGCAGATGATGTTTCGCATAAGATTGAGGGGTTCCACATTGCTGATGAGGGAAGGACTGGACAGAAGGAAGAGGTAGCAAATGCATGATATGGCTTGAAGTTTTATCCTATCTTTTAGCTTACCATATTTCTCGGCTTTTTTTGTTTTTTGACTTTTGATTTGTCGAGCCTTATTATATACTACATGTTATACAGATCTAAATCGTCTTTACGTAAAAGTTCTTTATTCGACTTACGATGGTCTGGTGCAACCTTACTTTGTTTATTTTTCGTCTTTGGGGTTATGACTTCTGAGATTAGTGCAATGTTCTATAGTTTTTGTGTTTTCTTCATTGTAGGGGTTTTGAGTATAATTTCCTTGTAAGGTGTGAATGTTCAAGTGTTGGTTGGATCAGAAATAGGAAAAAGGGTCTGTTGGCTTTCGGATTATAGTAGTTCAATTTCACGAACTGGGTTTCGATTTTGTTTAGTATTGGCCATAATTGTTAAAAACCTACGATACAAGTACATATTTTATAGTTCGTATAGTCTCCTTTGAAAAACGATAAGTTTTCTATTTCGTATCATTTTTGCATAGAAATCATACAATACGATTGCGTATTCACACACACACACACACACATGCATATTCTGATTCGGTATGTATCCTAGCTACGATTACTTATTAGGAAAAGTCAGACTTTATTTTAAGAAATAGAATCCCAAAACGCATTAATCTAAGCAGTTTGATCTAATATTTATGGTGACAGTCAAATCATTTGCTAGAAACTCATAAAGTTTGGTTCGAATAAAAGAAAGAATCATACTTCGATTGTATTTTGCATGAATTATATAAGGGCTCTTCTTTTCTTTCCATAATTAAAGCAGCGGAAAGCCTTAATGTGATAGAGCCCAACTGAGAGACTTGAAATTTTGCATCTTAAATTTTTATTTTTTTTTCTTAATGTAAGCGCAATTTGTTGGTGCTATTGGTATAGCTACTTTTTAATCGTATATTAATTATGATTAACATTGTTCAAGCATAAACTAGAGTTTAGTTTTTTGGCACACTAAAGTAAAGGTCAAATAAACCCAATTGACAAAGTCCAAAGATGAAGCTATTATTGAAAGAGATATTTAGAAGCTCTAGAATGTGTAACTTCTAAAAGCTCTAGAATATCTTTGTGAAATATCGAGATTTTTTTATGCCAAGCCAAAAAAAAGTTTAAGTTCAAGAATAATACAAATACTCGCATTCCCTACTCTTGTCTCTCTTTCAAAATCTTATCCAACTAAACTTTAGAAACTCCTACTCTTTCAACAAACGTATCTTATTATAGGCAAAATTCCAAATTGCGCTTACATTCAAAATTTCCTATGGAAAAACGATATATGATGCATATCTCGATTCGAATTGACCACAACGCAACAAACTTTTCTTTTTTCCCTGATTTCTTTTTATTTTTTATTTGACGGAAAAGATCATCTCAAACGGAATAGCGACCTCTCTTGGGCGTTATTATAAGCCTCATTTGATTCAAGGATTAGGCGTCTGGGATAGGACTAAGCGCGCCTAATCCTACTTTTTCTCTTGTTTCGTTCCTGCAAAGACGCCAGGATTAATAATACCATGACAAAAATTATACTTTTTTCCTGGTATTATTAATATTAGACCCCCGTATAAGGATAACTTTTTTCTTGGTATAATTAATCCCTGCGTTTTTGCAAGAACCAAATAAGGGAAAAGATGGGATTAGACGCGCATAGTACTATCCAAGGTGCCTAATCCCTAAATCAAATGAGGCCAAAAGTGTTTTGTCTTTGTGGTATCTTTTTGTTCTTAAACGTGCCAAAAAAAAAAACCAATTGGTTTGCAGAGGAGAAGAAATGTGTGAATTTTTGGTTTATCATGTATGTTATGAATTCATCATTTTCTCTCTTACACAAAATTTACAAGTGTAGTTCCACACACAAATTACACAAACACTGTCACACATATAGTCACATAAATAACAGTCCCACACCTCCAAATTCCAAACCCAAACACCATCCGCCACCATCTCTGACCGTTTACTAGCCATCTTCGACAACCATCTCTTACCACCACCACCACATTTCAGCCTCCTCCAACTCCTTCACCATTTCCAACCCTTTACCCCAATTCAACCCCTCCTACGCAGAGAACAAGCACACCCAAGATCTAATCTTTAGGCTACAAACGCTCTACAATCATCAACAAGAATCATAATTAAATACATGGACATTGTTGTTATTTTTTGTAGTCGGTCATTCATTGCATATGACAAATGGAAGTTGTGTTTTGAAATTGAAGTTGCCAGATGCTGCGAGTTTTTTAGAACAAAGAGGTTCCGTTGAAAGCAGGTGGGGAAATGAAAAGAGAAATAATTTTGACTCTCTAGTCTTGTCCTGTTTTTCGCGTTTTTATGCGAAAATGACAAAAAGGGCACTTCATATGGGAAAGGTGAATCCATAAATTAAGATACTTCGATAATTTTATGTGAACAAAAACATTTAAAACAAAAAGAGTGCAAGAGGATAAAAGGATTGCAAAAAAAAATGATAACATGGATAACTTGGTAATTTGATTAAGGTGATGTGGTACTTAGAAAAAAGAGGAGTGTGAACAGAACTTCCCCCATAAGAGAAGGTTTCATTGGGCCGGCCTAGGGGTGCTGGCTGCTGCTATATCCACGCCTAAAACTTCAGCCTACATTCACTTTGTGGAAGAAGCGTAAGCATTACTCCAATTTCTTCCATTTTTCCTTCCCCTCACCCTACCTCCGATTCTCTCTCCTCTCTCTCCCCGTTCACCGTTCTCCGACTACGCAACTGCTGAGAGAGTTGTAGAGGTCCACGAAATCTCTTACGGGTGTAGAAGATGTCAGGAAAAGGAGCCAAGGGTTTGACAATGGGGAAAGCCCCCAGCAACAAGGACAAAGACAAAGATAAAGACAAGAAGAAGCAGCCCACCTCTCGCTCCTCCCGTGCCGGCCTCCAGGTCTCGCTCTCTCTCTCTGCTTCTTTGTATTAGTGGGTGTTTGTTTTGTTTGTTTTTTCGTAAATTTCTCTATCGATGCCTTTTAATTTACCCTTTTTTTGACATTTACTTTAGTTTTGCCTTTCATGCTTTGATTTTTGCTCGCAAGTCCTAATTTTTCACTAGATTTGCCTGCTTTCTAGTAGATTTAGGGTTAGTTTTGCTGTTGATATCTCTCCGTACTCCTGTATATAACATACGTATATAGATGTTTTTCCCCCCTTGTGTTTGGACATAGCTTTCTCTATTGATGCCTTTTGACTATCTGTTTTTGTTATATTTTTTTCTCCTTTCATGCTTCGATTTTTGCCTGCTTTTTTCACAAGATTTGCCTGTTTTCCAGTTGACTTGGGGTTTAGTTTTTCTGTTTAGTGGGTTTCTGCCCAATTTTGTGTTTGTTGGGGGGTTAAATATGTGGATCTATGTTGAAGTTGGATTTACAGTAAACTACGATTGATCGGAGATGGTAGCTTTAAGGGGAGGGTAAACCAAAATTGGCTTTAGAGGTGTTAACTCAGAAGATATCTGGATTTCTTGAAAATCGCAAAACACGCGATGCCCTTGACGGTTGACATAACTGAATTGAGACAATGGAGTAATGTAGCAGACCACAATTGATACACGGAACACAATGTCCTCGATAGAACTCAATGGGGACTTAATAGAGACAACGGATTCATGTAGCGGACTCCTATTGATTGGAACTTAAGGCCTCAGTTTGGTTTGGCACGATATAAACGGGCTTACATAAACAGTAAAACAGACTAACAGTTAGGTGGAGTCATGACTTTCATTTGGTGGGGGCCGGGAAAATATTGTCTACAACTATATGCGGCACGATGGCATGAGATAACGAGCTACGAGCTAGTAGTGGTAGAGGATAAAGGTAATGGTTTTCATTACGAGACAAGGATGATGGAGAGTAGGAGGAGAAGAAATTTGAAGCCGAACAGGGGGGGGGGGGGGAGAGAGAAGCTGAAGAAGAGGAAGGGCTAGAGAAGAGAGCTAGAGGGAGAATTTGTATGATATGGGAAACGCCAACAGAAACAAAACAAAACTAAGGATGTTATTAGGTCTTAGTGGAGTGATTTTGAAAGTAAAGGGGTGCATTTTTTAAAAGTGAGGAGCAAGCGCCCCACTCAAGTCTTCTGACCTCCGTCCTTAGTCCTATCAACTGACTTAGGAATAAAGCAATGGTTAAAATCAAATTTGATTGCATTCTAGGCCAATATTATAATGTTTTATGAATTTCATGAATCAGATTCAATCATAAATTGTGAAGTACTTGTTGTTTGGATTGCTTTCTTTATGAAATCATTGTATGTGGCCATTATTATTCCTAGTGTGGTTTCTCAGATTCAACCATAAGGGGTGCTCTGACCAGTGGAGGACATTCCAACGCCTTAGTTGGTAGTCCTTGGTATTGAGACCGAGCCTCAAAGTTGAAGAAGTTTCTCAAAACAAAATGATTATAAGCTATAAACCTATCATTTTGGCTACAATGGGACAGCCTTTCAGGCCAGGGCTATAAACAACTTTTAATTGGGTGGCTTAGGGAAGAATAAGACAGAATTTCTGTTCTGGCACATTAGTACATTCGGAGCCCAATGTTTATTATGACCTTGGTCCGTATTTATAAAATGGTTCTGGGGCTGGAGTAAATGCTGTGATAAGGTTATGCATAGTTTTTAGCAACAATTTGGTATTTGTAAGAAGCCGAATGGCAAGTTGGGCAACAAAAGCGGTGCTGGTTTGAGAAAGCTTCATTCTTGAAGGTTTTGTACTTCTTGATGTTGATGCTACTGTAACTTACAGATTATAAATTGAACATGCAAAAACACATTCTCAAGAAAAGAATCCCAAAATTCTGTGGAAGTAGGTTTTATTGGATAAACATTTGTCTCATTACTTGATTGAGTGGTAAACAATAACTTTTTGATTATGTCGGTAGATACAGGTGGAGTGATAGAAGATGTTGAAATAGAAAGATGTTTTAATCTGTATTTATTCTAGTAGATTTCTTGTAGCATGCTTACGAACCTGTAAGATATAGACCTGTAATGTTTCTTTTGTCTATTCTACTTTTGATGGGATTTTTTATGATATATTCTATAGTAGAAATAGTGCAGGAACAACATTCAAAATATTAGGATTTGGTTTAAGAATTGAATAGGCACCCACATTACTTAGATACCACAAAACTAGAGCATCCTAAACCAAGAGATTGATGCACTCTTTTTACTCGACTCTTTGCACGCTACAAACCTTCACTTCCAACTACCTTGGGCTGGTTCATTTTTCCGTTTTGTCCATTCCGTCTCGCCTACAGGTTATCTTTTCGTTTATCATATCCCTGAATATCTGTTGTCCATGACTTCAGGCTCCTTTAACATGGACTAAGAATACGCTAATGAGGTACAATCCTAGGCAGAACAAACTGCTTTCTGATATAAACTTTATCCAGCCACAGAGATTTCTTTCACCAAATTGCCCAATGTGTGCATTTCTCATGGATCATTCTGTAGACATTGCTAAATTGGATCTCTAAAAATTGCTAAATGCTATCACCCAAGTGTACAGGAGTTCTGTGCTATAAATTATCTTTGAAGTTCGTGATACGTGTCTAGTATATAATGGGTGACTTGTAAACTTAATGTGTTTCTTTACATAATCCAGTTTGGAATTTTTTAATAGTGCAGACACAACCTTCAAAATTTAAGGTTGCAGCCTTGCCCCTTGTGGTAGACAGACTATCACTTTCATAAGTACGACACTGGATCATGTTAAACCAAGAGACATGATGGACTCAACTCTTTTAACTTGGGTCCTCAACAAACACTACGTGACTTACCGCTTACGGCACAACTACGCGTCATGTGGTCAATTTAGTGTTATCCGACATGTCTGTTTTTACTGTGTCAAGCCACCAGCCACCTTTAATAAGGATGAAGGACACACTATTAATTTGGTAAAAGCTAAAGCAAAGACGAACTTCTTTCGACTATCAAACTTACTGTCCTGCCGGATATCTCACGAATCATCCTGATGTATGGTTATGTGTCGTAGCAGGCGTCTCATTATACTTAATCAGCACAGTGGTGCGGATAATCTATAGGCATTTCTAAAGTCTAAACTGGGTCTCTAAATACTTTCTGCATTGAAGTTTGAACTATTATGAATTTATGAGATAAATTCTTTACGGGTGTCAATGTCTCCTTCCAAAGGGATGCTGTTATTCTGTCAGTGTGACAGTTTTGTTTTCAAATGTCTTCCCCTATGAATTTCTGTGAACTATTACCCTCCGTCCTTGTACTTTTTTCCCACCTTTTTTGCTGTTGGCTCACACGTGTTCTGGATTTATGTTCTGTAATTTTGCTTTGAATTTATTGGAAATTTATCTAGTTAATATTGTGCAGTTTCCAGTTGGTCGGATCCATCGTATACTTAAAACTAGGACCACCGCACATGGTAGAGTGGGAGCCACAGCCGCTGTGTACACTGCAGCCATCTTGGAGTACTTAACTGCAGAGGTTTTGGAGCTAGCTGGAAATGCGAGTAAGGATCTGAAGGTGAAACGTATCACTCCCAGGCATTTGCAGCTTGCTATCCGAGGAGATGAAGAGCTCGACACCCTCATCAAAGGAACCATAGCCGGTGGAGGTGTGATTCCTCATATCCACAAGTCACTCATCAACAAATCGTCTAAAGAGTAGATTAAGAATAAGAGCAAGGTAGTTTTTTGCGACTGTTATCTCCCCATAAAGTTGTGTGTTTTGTCGCTAGGACTTAATCTGCAGATCTGTTTTCTCATTTATGTAACTATGCTGTATACCGTACTAGATCTAGGTTATTGTTTAGTTGTGTTATTAGGAATGGATTTATGTCTAGTGACAGTGGTGATAACTTCTTAAACTTAAACTAGGCTCTTGTTCAGGATCGTTCGTTTGGCTTGCCTTCACTTGTGATTTGTAGAAATGCGATGAATGCGGGGATTCGAGAGCTACGTTTAAGTTTGATTTTGTCATTATATATCCGGTAAAGAAAGGCATATGACTGAATGAAAGGGAATTGATATTGGCACTCCCAAATTTGTCAACGGCACTTCGGAGTGCCCATATTAATTCTGGACTTGATATTGGCTCTCCCCTATTGGAGTATCATTAACAATTTTGGGAGTGCCATTATCAATTTCCGAATGAAACCATGGTATGAAAGTGATACGATATTTGCACTTTCAAAGAAAAAATACATTTTGAGTAATGGTTTGGGCTCTTTATTTTAAAAAGTTGAGAAATCATTTCAGAAAGTGGTAAGTTTCTTTTCTTTTTTTTTTGGATCGAGGATGGTACTAAATGTGTAGTCCCAGATTTGTTTGGCAAATCGATAAAACCAATGGAGTTCTCATTTTGTGAAATTGTGACAGTAGTAGTTTAATAAAGCTCAATGAATTCACTTACCAAACACCTACCCCACATAGACCAACCCTTTCTTAGCTTGTACACCTACATAATACGGTGCTGCGTTCATTGCAAACTTTGCCCGCCATTACCGTTGTGCATCCTCTCATGGTGCTGCCGACCAATCCACCATCTCGTCGTATCATCTTGACCGTGCAGGTGGCCCACCTTGATCGGCAATATCTAGGGTACCTTCACATGGTTACCCCAACCTAAGTTGCCTTCGCCCTCACGTGGTGTTTACTTTGGCTAAGCATGGGATTCGCACGTGCTCAAGCTCTTTCCTGTTGTATTGGGTTTTACCCGCTCCAATTGCTTCCCAGCTTTAACTGTCATTATTAAGCTTTAAGGAAAATAAAGAAGAAGAAAAATGTGAGAAAAATGAAGAGAAAATTTAACCTCAAAAAAATCTTTTATAAATTAACAAGCCACTTTTTAAAAAATTCACAAAATCAGACTCTCTATTCTAACTTCACTATATTAAACTATTCTTCTTTTCTATTCCTATTCCCCCACCAAAAAAAAAAAAAAAACTGACTACTCTAACTATTAAATACAAAAGTAATAAAAAAAAATATACACTTTCCACTCAGAATTAGAAAGTAATAAAAAAATAATAAAAATAGAGATTGAGAGGGGAATGGACGGAGAGAGAGAGAAGTAAGGAGAGAGAATTGATTACAATATTCTTTAACCCGTGAACAGTGTCTCAAAGGATTTACTGGATTACTGTAGCAGAGTTACAAGTTTTTGCAGATTTACAAAAAATTTGTTGAGTCTGATTTTTGGGGGTTTTTTCCCTTTCACTCAACAACATAGCCCATTAGAGGGATTTGTCTCCCCTGATGAGGATGTCCTAACACTACTGAGAAAATGAATCAATTTCGTAGGGATTATAACATCCTGACGATGTCCAGATTGCTTTGAACACCCCAAATACCATTAGGGATAACCAGACTTGGTAAAAAATCCACATCCCTTTTCTCTTCATAGTTGAAGGCGGGATTAGGTTCCCTTTACACCCCTGAGGTGCGTAGATGTAGGTTGACTCCCCCAACTTTGCCCAAATTTTGTTAGGGAGATCATGAGGATAGTAGGGCTGAACGAGCTCTAGTTTAGTCATTTTTTAGCCAAATAGCTACAAAGAGTGTCTCAAAGTTCTTTCAAATCCCCCTAGGCTGCCTCTCAAAGTGTGTAATTATCACGAAGCAACAAACCCTAAAAGATACTTTTATAAGGGTACAAATCGACGCTCCTCATCCGGACCAAGTCCTTGCTGGTCCGGACCAGAGATGCTGCAACCTTCCTTGGCAACCTTCCTCAACAGAATTGACCTGCTCATTCGGACCATCGTGACCTTGGTTTGAATGAGACATGCTGCAAGCCCCAAAATGCTCAAACTTGCTTGGTTCGGACCATCGCGGTCCTGGTCCAGACTAGACATGCTGCAAGTGCCCAAAAAACATAAAATTGAGCCAATCTTCTACAATATTATAAGTTCTATTTAAAATTGAGCCAATCTTCTACAATATTATAAGTTCTATTTTTGCCACGCACACCAAAAAAAAAAAAAAAAACTGGTAAGGCAAGACAATGAAAGCTGTAACAGAGTATAATGTATAGTTTAAGATACATTTCTTCCTTGATTTCTATACTGGTATTGAAAGTAAGTTTATTCAACTTCCTTTCGCTAATGAACAATATTCTTTCCAGCTTTTTCCACACTAGTCCTGGAATTACATAGTAGCAGAAATTTAGCTCTTACAACAATAGAAGACACAGTTATGATCCAAATGAAAGTCTATCGGGTAGCCGACGATCTATTCCAATGCAAATTCCTCAAGCCATATGAGCACCTCATTCCTCTTCAATGAAACAACCCACCACCAAAGATAGAGATCAATAAGTAAGGCAAAAAGGAAAAAATTGGCAGATTGTAGATGAATGAATTGTAAGAGAGACTACAGCTGTAAAATCAAACACAAAAGGAAACCAAATAGGAAGTCCCGAACAAGGAGAATTAAGCAATCAAGTAAATTGAATTACACCGCCATAGAGAATAGAAATATAAACTAAAAGTTGCATGCGGTGAACAAAATGCATCATTAAAAGATGAATAATCATGGGGTAGTTATAAAGATATCCTAGTTTCACCATTTGAACCGATAGAGGGCAAATATTTGAAGCTTTCAGATTTGATTCATGGTCTAAGTTACCAAAAGTTGGCAACGTAGTAAAATTAGAAGAAAATTTTAGTAAAATGGTCATAGATTTGAAACGAGGGAGATATGAGGATTTTATCTAAACGTAGTTACCATCTTGTAGTACATTCAAAGCCCTCTTTTTTCATATATAATATGCTCCAATCCGATTTGAAACGAGGGAGATATGAGGATTTTATCTAAACGGCTTCTTTTCCAACCACTCGAGAGTAAAATGGTCATAGATTTTGATGTAAAAATTATTTTGGGTTGAAACCACTTGGGTTAAAAAGTAGATTTAACAAGCTTTCCAACGTTTCAAATCACGCACGAAACGGAGTTTGGTAGCTCACAGGGTGAGACACATGAATTTAATTTGTTTTGCGTGTTTTAATTTTTACATTTTATGATAGAATTACTCACATTATTTGATAACAACCAGGTTAAGGAGAACTTTGGTGGGGGAAGTGGAATGACAGTGCATGCAACAAAATCAAAGAGAGCCTCAAAGTTAATTGTATGATGATGTGTCCTATTCAAATGAAATTCTAGTTTTTGAATTGGTTGGAGAATATTTCTTGACTTATGATTGTCCAATTGGAAGGTGAGAAGGCAGAGGAAGAAACCCAAACAAGGAATGGTTGAGGAAGGGCCATTGACAAAGGGCTAACCCAGTCTAGCCCCAGTTCCAAGTTGATGACCTTTGTTGATGACCTCTGTTTTTGGTCTTTTGTTACTCTTTTCGAACAATTAAGTTGGGGCTTTTATGTTTATAAGCCCTGTATGTTGAATTTGGATGCACATTTGTGCTCTTTTGTAAACAATGCACTTATGCCTATGAATGGAATATGTTTGTTTTTTTTGCAGATTTGTGCTCTTTTGAGGCCCTGTTTTGTTGAGTAGTGTTCTGCACCATGTTATATCAACATGTTATGAATGAAATATGCTAGGAATGAAACCATGTAATGAATGAAATATGCTCTTTTTAGGCTCTATTTTGCCTATGAATGAAACCATGTTATAGAAACCAGTTGATTAGGCTCTGTTTGAATGAAATAAAATATGCTCCGCCACTTGAATGAAATATGCTATAACTTGGTTAGGCTCTGCCACTTGATGAAATATGCTCTGCCACATTCATTCATTACATTAAAAAAAAAAACATGATTAGGCTCACAAACTTACATGGTGAGGCTTACAAACCACATTCATTCATTACATTCAAAAAAAAAAAAATCATTCATTCATTACCACCCTATCCAAACCACAGGTTTGCATTCCTACTACAATTACCCCATCCAAAATGCGTCCTAATAGAACAAAAGCATCCTAATCCAAACCATGCACATACATTAGGCAAAGAAACCCACAACTTCCTCTCTCTTGCCTTGTTTGCTTCAAGCTCCGCTTCCCACAACTTCCTCTCATTCAGCTTCAAAGCTTCGATTTCACCTTCTGCCTTATTAATCCTCCTCAACAAACCTAGTATTATTTGTTTTGATCTTGCGCACATGGCTGGATCAATCCAGACGAATCATCACAGTTATTGTTGGGACACTTCACATAGCTCCTCCCCGGGTTCCGATCAGTCCACGAGGTGCCTCGAATGCGTCTTCCTTTACAAAAAGGGCACACCATTGCATGGTCCATTGTTGTTGAGCTCTAGCTGTTGTCCATGGTCTTCTTCCTCTTCCTTTGCCTTTAAAGCTCCCAACAACTAGGGCACAACCCAAGGTTAGGGAGCCCAAGCTTTTGTACTGTGTCTTTTCCCTCCAAATTGTTAGGGCATCCAACATTTTCCCAACAAAATTGTAGGGGGGTCCACATGACCCCAACTTAATGCCAAATTGAGGGGTTAAGTCTCTCCATTGGATTCCTTTGTTAGAAATGTCATAGACTGGGATAGCAAGGGTTTTTTTGTTGATGGAATATGAAGTTCGCGTGTGGTTTTGCTGACGGCTGAAGTCCAGGGTTTTTTTTTTAACAATTGGGTGAAAGTTCAGGGTTTTTTTTGAAATTTTTCTGTTATAAGAGTACAAGTAGGCTTAAGTACACGTAAGCATTTGGGCTTAAAAATAATATATATTTTTATTAATGCATTTTAGAAATCAATTTTTGTTATATGATCAAAATCAATATGCTCTAACAAGCTTTATTGTGTGATTGGGCATCTGATGTATACTGTGGGTGGAAGCCGGTGATGGATAGTGTGTGGCTGAGAAAAAGAAAGTATGAATCGAACGATGGTAAGTGATATCGTATTGTTGATCAACGGAATTGATAAGGGATGTGAGTCACAATGGAAATTGAGGATCTGACTTTACCATTTAATTGATAAGGGATGTGAGCGGGTGGATGTAGTTGAGCAGGGAGAGCCCTGGCTTTACCATTTAATTAATTTAGATGGCTCTGTTTTTTCCTTTTAAGTTGTACATTTAATAAATTTTGGTATTTAAGATAGTATTAGGGTTTGATATTTTGTAGTTGTAATAAATGAGTTAACTTTTCTTTTTCCGTGGAGATTTGAGACATGTAACTATTAAAATTTGTATTTTCTTAATAATTATTGGTAATTTATTTCTCAACGTATCCAATTTTCTGGGCGTTACAACAATTGCGTTCACTCTTTGTGATTATTTTAACTACACGAGATAAGTTTTCGGTACTATAATATCTCTATTTAGAAATTAGATGATGTTCACCTGCACTCACTATCAGGGGGTATTATCAAGTTGCTGCAACTTGGAGCTAGTTCCAAATAATTGGGCAGACGGAGTTTGACAAGTAAGGGGAAGATGAATGCATATTTGCAATTGACGGTGCTGGAAGAGTAGACTTCATTACTACCTACCAAAAAATAAAGGAAATTGATATTCGCACTCCCAATTTTGATGCAGACACTCCAAGCTACAGTGGTGTTCCAAAACTACCCTTTTGCAAGTTCTATGATTTACTTCAGGCACTCCAAAAACCCTTTACTCTTCTCATTTACTTCAGGCGCTCCAAACCTTTTCTTTTTTGCGCTCCCAAGTGATTAGGTTAACAGAAGAAGAAAAAAATGAGGAAGACTAAAAAGAAGAAGAAACTGCGGCTATTCTCTGTTGGGTCCCGGATTTCCAAACCTGTGGGGGCCCTTCCATGTCGCCACTCAACAAAATTGTATGCCAAACAAGACTTTTTACCTTCTTGTTACAGCTTTTCAATCGTTTTGCCAACGGCTTTGAATGTTGAATCATTTTAAGCCGATAATTTCATGTCATTCTGGGTTTTGTAGAACACCTGTTACCCTCAAATGGGTACTGATTGAATTTTCTTTTCCTGTATGTTGCCATGACTGTTCGCAACACATGAAATTTTGTTTCTTGTTTTCCTTATCTATGGATTCCTTTTGCATTTATCTTGAAAGAGTATTAAAATGAATGGAATTCCAATTCTTTAAATAGTTTTCAAATTACTTTTAGATTGGAGATTTTGGATATAACAATGGATTAAACAACTATAACCTCTAACCTCTTTCATGGATTAAACAAATGAAACTCAAAAATCGTGGGTGAGACTAATGTTATCGACCTTCAAAAATCAAGTTAATGTTTATGTTTAGAATCTAATGTTTAGGTTTGGTTTTGGTTCATTTTTCCATTTGGAGTGTCTCAGTAAATGAGGAGATAATTTGGAGGTGGAGTGCCTCCAATAATTTTCATATCTTGAAAAAGGGTAGTTTTGTAACTTCGTTAAATTTTGGAGTGCCTGCATAAAAAAAGGGAGCCCCAAAATCAGCACCCAAAATAAAATAAAAGCTCATGAAATAGAGGTATCAAAATTACGACGAAAATGATATAAAAAAAATTACGACCACAGAAAATAATATATATACCTCAATGGTACTTCCCTCATATGTTGTATGAACTCAATAACTTGGATTGAATTCATTTGGCTCCATTTGTCTCGACATGTTCAACTCTTAAGACCCGTGGCTTTGCAAATGCTATATTTTCGTGGTGCATCAGTGAGCAAAATATAACATGGTCCGAGAATGGCGAGCCGATCTCAGGTGGGGAGGCGCTGAAGCTTCGAAAGTTTTATCACCAGAGCAATTGAAAACCTCAGTACAATGAATAATTCCTAAGAGGCTGAAAGTAGTGGAGGGCAAATAAGTCATTCTTTGAGGAGCTAAAATTAGTGTTTTGGTAGGAACACTTATGGTTTTAACGGGAACAACATGAGTTTTGGCATTATAGTTCCCAAAATTTGAAAGCCAATAATTTGATCTCGAATCTTTCACGAAACCACAAAGAAACTTCATGCACCCTGAATTTTCGCTCGAAAATCATAATCAAAAGTAAGCATAAACTCCAAGTTACTATTACATTATAAGTCAACATTCACCGCAAATCTAGTCCCTAAATATTAAAGTACTTGTCACTCCGTTTCATAGTTTGAAAGTCGTATTATTTTGAATAAAAGAAATATTCAATTAATGAAAATGAATTGAAAGTCGTATCATTTAGAATAAAAAATAAATAATTTTGATCTTCATATTAATGAAAATGAATTAAAGAATTAGCCAAAAGTGTCCTACTTTAAAATAAATAAAAAAAACCCGTTTTTGTAGAAAGGATTAAAAGCGAAAAACCTATGGGTATAGAAGATGGATCCGGGGTGGGTGCTATGCGGTAGGTGCTATGCGCCGTGTTGTGCGGCAAAACTACGCCGTTTTGCATGATTTTTGTGCACAACTCCAAAGCTTCCAAGGACCTTGTTTGGAGGAAGAAAAAACCACTACAAAGTGCCTAAACCCAAAGTGCCTAAACCCTAAACACGAAGTACTTAAACCTGAAGTGCCTAAATCCAAGTGCCTAAACCTACTATACCCTACTCCAAAGAGCCTAAATCCCCAAAAATTGAACCCCAAAAATTAACTCTCCAAACAAGGCCCTTGGATGTACCAAGAAAATGAGCAAAACGACGTAGTTTTGCCGCACAACACGGCGCATAGCACCTACCGCATAGCACCTCCCCCGGATTCATAGAGGATATAGTGTACAGAAAATGTACAATGGCTTTTGTTGCCCACTTTCAGGTCCCACACAAATAATCCAAACCGTTAAATAATTTTAAAATATTTTTTCCTACGGCCTTGCGAAAAATCAGCTCAATCGGATATCTGTAATTGGTCGATTCAAAGTTTCAAGTTTTCATTTGTAACGGTTATGAATGAAAACTTGGAGTTTTGGATCGACAAGTTACACTTATCCAATTGAGCTGAGTTTTTGCAAGACCGTAGGAAAAGACCCAAAAGTGGGCCTCGAAAGCCATTGTACATTTTCTGTGCACCATATGTTCTGTACGCGTAGTCAAGTCCGATTAAAAGTATGGGATGAAAGGACTATTTTTGTTGGTATTTGTTTCTTGACATGAATGGGGAGCAAAACAATCAAACTCCCACTTGGGAGCAAGTTGTCAAATATTGTTCGTTGGAATCATTACCAAATGATGACAAACTGAGAGAGATTTGGAGAGGACGAATCAAATAATGCCAGATAAGAGCTATGTAGGAATATCCTGTTGCGATGAGAGTCGTACTGTGTTTGAAGTTTATCCATTCCCGTCATTTTTGACATTTTTGACATTTAATGCAGGGTGCATGTCTCATGTCAGTGTCTGTACAGTCTCTTCCACAGCCATTTCACAAGCGATTGGGTCGAGGTGGGTCCAAAATTTACAAGTAAGAAGAATCGAACCTGAAATCGTAGAAAAAAGCAAACCTAAAACTCTTTTTCAATATCAAGACATCAACAGTTCAAAAAAAATATCAAGACATCAACGATGTTCAAAACTTCACGGCTGTGACACTCAATCTTACAGATATACATACCGCTCGTACTATCAGAGATAGTGCATCGCGACCATTATCATAACTTGTTCTAATATTCGAATTTAAGCCAAACCAACGTAGGCCATCATAAACCATGCTGGTTGTGAGCAGTAGCAGCAAATTCTCCACTTTGGTACCGGACGGGTACCACGTGGCGTAGTACCCATCAAGCAGCTCAGTCATCCAAAAACATTTTGGACAACCCAGATTTTAAAGAGAGAAATAAGAGAGATAGGAGAAGGGTTGGAAAAAATCAGGACCGTCCAAAATACATTTAGACGGCTGAGATGCACTTTCGGCACCACGTGTGATATAACCGCTTGGCGCCCCAGGTTTTTCTCCCTCAGGGGGGATCAACTGGTTTAGAATCGGCCCACAGTTATCCATACATGTGAGCACCATCAACTTGTTAAATGTTGGCCCTACATATACAAAGCCCCTAACACGTACAAGTAGTTATGTCTTTTTCAACAAATTTAGGGGTGTTCAGACTTACGAACACCTCGATTACTCTCTTCTTTGATATGATCAAAGACATGTCATTCACACCGAGACAAGAAGATTCATAATAAATTACTTTCCGAACCAGACAAACCCTCTTCTTGGTACACGCCTCTCTCTCCAACCATGCATGAATCTTCCTGGTTCCTTACCATCTTTGTGTTGACCCACATCCCCGTATCTCTCCTTTTACAATTCAATTTGTGACTTAACACAATACAGTTGGCCTCAGCCTACAAATATTCAACTTTCCATCAAAGCCAACTCATACTCTCTCTCTCTCTCTCTCTCTCCTCCCTTACCCCTTTCCCCACTAGACCGAGGAATGTATAGCAGCAATTGTATTAGTATAACCGATAGCACAGCAAGTGACTCTCTGTCATCCCCGTTTCTTTCTCCGGCGGAAAAGTCTTTGGCGCTGGAGAGCTCGTGCCGCATCGGGAGTGGCACGAGCGTGATCCTAGACTCCGAGAACGGCATCGAGGCCGAGTCCAGGAAACTCCCCTCGTCGCGATTCAAAGGGGTCGTCCCACAACCCAACGGCAGCTGGGGCGCCCAAATATACGAAAAGCACCAACGAGTCTGGCTGGGGACTTTCGTTGAACAGGTGGAGGCTGCACGCGCCTACGACACCGCCGCCCAGCGGTTCCGCGGCCGCGACGCCGTCACCAACTTCAAACCGCTCTCGCCGGAAAGTCCAGACGCAAAAGCCGAGTTTCTGTTCTTGAATTCCCACTCTAAAGCCGAGATCGTGGACATGCTAAGAAAACGTACTTACAATGAGGAACTGGAGCAGAGCAGGAGAAAATACGATGCAAACGGAAAGAGGCTAGATAATGTGAGGCTTTCCCATAAATTAGGTGGTATCGAAAAGCTGTTGAAATCGACCCAACTGCTTTTCGAGAAATCGGTGACACCGAGCGACGTGGGAAAGCTGAATCGGTTGGTGATACCGAAGCAGCACGCGGTCAAGCACTTTCCGCTGCAGGGTTGCAGCGGAGGTGCTTCGAAATGGCTGCTGTTGAATTTCGAGGACGTGCAAGGAAAAGTGTGGAGGTTCCGGTACTCGTACTGGAACAGCAGCCAGAGCTACGTGTTGACAAAAGGGTGGAGCCGGTTCGTGAAGGAGAAAAATCTGAAAGCCGGTGACATTGTTAGGTTTCACCGGTCGACCGAACCAGGTCAGCAGCTCTTCATCGATTGGGAATCGCGAATCGGGTCGGGTCTCTTTCAGGTTCCCGACCCGGTTCAGATGGTTAGACTGTTTGGAGTTGACATATTTCAGGTACCAGGTAGTGGGAGTTGTGGGGTGAAGAAGAGGAACAGGGAGATGGAGTTGGCATTTAAGTGGAGTAAGAAATCAAGGGTTATTGGAGCTTTGTGAGAATGAAAATGGTGAGGAGTGGTTTGTTTTTCTTTTTATTTGCTCCGATCAGTTGCAAGAAACTGTAAATATTATTGGTAGGATATATGTTAGACACAAGCTAAAGAGAGCTGAAAAAAAACTAGGGGATATGGTATGCGAAACTTTCAACTTGTATTTTATGTCTTCGTGTTGTTCAGCATGTAGCTCATGTCAATTTTGGTTGTAAACTTGGCTGCTATGTGAGTAATACTCCATTGTACCTTATTGGTCTCTCAGAATTAGGGGTGCACACGGTCCGGATTGGACCGGTACTCTACAAATCTAGTAACCGGACCATTCCGACCAGTTCTAAAAAATTAAGAACCAAAACCTAACCATTATACATGAAGAACCTCTCCAGATCCAAACCGCAAGACCGGACAGGTTTTGGTTCGGTTCCGGTTCTACCCGATTAAGGAAGACTATCACAACACATGAGTTCAAAAGATTATTTAGCATTTAGAGCACCAAAACAACTCATAAAATAAATAAATAATTATAGGATTTTATAAGATTCATAGTTTTGTACCTGCATAAATATATTTAATATTATACGGTTCGGTTCAGTTCTAACCGTGATTCATAAATTGAGAACCAGTAACTGAACCATAATTGCCAGGCCAATGAACCATAGAACCTAACCAAATAGACCGGTTCGGTCCGGATCAGATCGGTTTGGTGGTTATATCGGTTTTCTTGTTCACCCCTACTCAGAATTAGTCGATGCGGACACAAACAGATCCAGACGCTTCATCATACAAAAAATAAATAGATACTTTACCTTGCCCAATTTGTTTGCTCTTTACGAGGATTTCAACTTTCTGCGGAGTCAAAATCTTTGCTACTACTGTAAAATTGTTTAGTTTTTCACAGTTACCCTTAAATTGTACCTGTTTACTTTAATTCAAAAGTGATGGGGTAAAAGTGGAAGTTCGTCTTGCTTTGGTTGCTAATTTTAGAAATCGAGCAAACATTTTTTGACGGCTCAAAATGAAAGACGAGTAAACAAAAATGGGAAGCAATATTTGTTTGGTAGTCCTAGGGCATGAGCAGTGATTTGGACT
The DNA here is from genome assembly GCA_016920895.1 of Vaccinium myrtillus. Classification (NCBI taxonomy): domain Eukaryota; kingdom Viridiplantae; phylum Streptophyta; class Magnoliopsida; order Ericales; family Ericaceae; genus Vaccinium; species Vaccinium myrtillus. The sequence continues at coordinate 5,846,881 of CM029276.1, forward strand.
CTTATAAGTTCTTAATCACCGCATACTAATGTGTATATCTTGGACGATTGAGGATTCAGATGTAAAACATAACTGGAACAGGTTATAACTTTTTCAAGACATTGGTTGTTGCCAAGGATGGAGCCAAGGGGTGGATAGTAGGGGTTGTCGCCCCTGCTACAATTTGAAAAAACCTTACTATTACGTTGAAAAAAAATTTATATCATCAAATTATTTAGTCCCGCCCCTCCTTCACATGTAACTCGTCCCCTCTACGCAATAATTCTGGCTCCGTTCTTGGTCGCTTTCTCAATGTCTCTATGTTGATATGCCTCGTGATCTTGTGATGGCAGGAGCTAGAGATAGGATGATACAAAAGGGGTAAGTATTACTCTTTTCGGCATTTGATTAGTGCAAAAGACTTGATTTGCCGTTGCTTTTTGAATCATTGCATAGAGCATTATAATTTCAGTTGACTTTTTGAATCATTGCATAGAGCATTATAATTTCAGTTAACTTTAGGAATAATGATACATACACAAATTTTGTGGCACAACCAACCACAACCCCACTCACATGGGGTATGGGGCCCGCATGTGGAGCCCATGTGGGATCCACACCCTATGTGAGTGGGGTTGTGGTTGGTTGTGGCACAAAGTTTGTGTCACAATCATTTTTTGTAACTTTAGTGAGTTTGTCCTACCTATCTAGAGTTACGTCTTTGAATGAAGTAACTCTATACATTTATATAACAAGTGTTTGACTTATCTACTCACATGTTAACTTTTTGATGCTTTGGATGGCTGAGATCGAATTTAGATTTTGATTCAACGGCCCAAAATTGGTTCCCATAATTCAGGTACCGCTCAAATGTGTCTAATCGGCTATACCGTTGCTGAGATCTCTCAACCGTTGGATGGAAAACGATCTCAACCCTTGATGTTTTAGCCCACACGACTCTTATTTCTCTCTCTCTCTCTCTCTCTCTCTCTCACACACACACACATTCCTTCTGTTGTCTACAGAATATAGATCAACAGGGGTTTCACACACTTAATTTACACTCAACTATGTGTGGAGCCCACACATCATGTTAGTGTGTTGTCCATCTTGTTGTCCATTTTTGTTGTGTATTTAGCATTTTTGGGGGTAGACCATGCCATATCGCGCAACCTCCGCTGATCACAATGGAGAATCGAGAGAAAATAATAGTAACCAATACCATCAACCTTGGGATGATCAACTCAATAATGATCGTCGCAAATAAAAGGTGATTAAAGGGGTTGAGAGAGAGAGAGAGAGGTGATTAAAGGGTTTTACCCTGGCGGCCGCCGCACTTTCCCCTCCCCCACCACACCCTTCCACCTTCCTCCTCCTCTCATCTCTTCTCCTCTCATCCACTATCCTTTATTACTTCCCCTCCAAGATTTGTCGACAACTCCCCATGGACGACCGGATTTTCTCTCCTCTCCCTTTGGGTGGCTAGAATTCAGATTTTTGGTCAAGGGGAGAGCCAGATCTGGGGTTTCCAGATTTGGGCTTCCAACATCGGCGGTAATGGTGGCAAAGGCGTGACACCTTCTCCCGCGGCTCTAGCGGTTTTTATTGATCTATTTTTGCTGTTTTCTTATTAGTTTCCTTTTTTGTATTTTCTTTCTATTTTTTTTCTTTTTAAAGGTTAATGTATTTGTTGATTTAATACAATTTTTATCTCTATATCCAAAAAAAAAAAAACTCCATGATGATCGGCTAAATCCTTCAACATAGGGAAACTTTCTCTGAGTAACTCCCTACGTCCCATAAAGTTTGTACCCTACAAAACTATGAGCAATTTTCAAACTAAAAAATAATGTACTCATGGAAATAATTTTTTAGCCAATTTGAATCTTGTTTAATATATCTCATTGAAAACTTTAATACGGTGCGGAAAAAATTCAAAAATTATTTTGGTAAATAAATTATTTTTTAGTTTGAAAATTGCACATTATTTACGTAACGATTTCAATCTTCAATCTCTTCGTATTGCTATCGACTGCTGTCCCGCTAATCATCCATACGATTTTGGTTCATGATCTACAACAAAAATCAGCAGTTTTACCATCGAGCTGAACCTGTTCTTTCATTATTTAGGATTTCACATGATATTCTTTGCTTAGGACCTCTTTCACGAGTTTTGTTTATCAGACTTCTTAAATTTTCCAATTTGAAGGCATTACGACTAAATTATTGCTTTTGTGTTTTTTACCGATTAGTTTAGTGCTTTTAGAAATGATGTCAAATAGTAGTCTTTTTTTTTTTTTTTTTTTTGCTAAGTTGGAAACAACAGAGTATTCGTCAGTTGGGCCCATAGTGCCCCTATAGATTTGGTTACACCAATGCCACTCCCTGCGACCACTCTAAAAACAGACTTGCGGATGCGATGTCGAATTCCATAAAAGACTTAATTGAAGCCCTTCCTAATACCAATTAGTTTTAGGAGAGATGGTGGAAAAGCGGTCCGACATCGTCCCTGCGTGAAATTTTTGGCTCCGTCTCTGTCCATCTCCACGCCCACCTCACCACCGTTGCCCACCTTGCCACTGTTGCCATCGTCGCCCAACCATACACTATTGACGCTACCACCGACCAGTACCGAAGCAACCCCTTTTCTCCCTATTCCCCTCTCTCAATCTCTCAGAAGACGAGTCACTAATTCCTTCTCCCTTGACGGTTTGATTGGATGAGAGATTAGTTTTAAGTGGATAAAATAGTGAGCGGCTAGTATGAGTATAATTTATGGAGGGTGGACCCACATTGATGTAACATTTATGGATGATGATTAAATAATAGTTGGTTTGAAAGATTTTGATAATAAGATGGGATAAAATAGTACTTGGTTTGTTTTATAATTGAAATGACAGAGGATAAAGATAATAAGAGGGTCTAGGGTGGATTGACCTGGATTATGGATTAAGGAGGGTTATTTGTTCGAATTAAATATGGACAAGGAAATTCTGGTGCAGTTGCGTTACCGGGAAATGACATGTGCAGGGAATTGGCCGGGAAAAGTGATTGGAAACAGGGGCGGACCTGGGGGGTGTTCGGCCCCTGCACTCCCCCCAGTTTTCGACAAATTTTCAATTTTTTCAGTGTATTTTTCAATTTTTCTGTATATTTTCTATGGAGTGGCCCCCCCGCAGCTACAATCCTGCGTTCGCCACTGATTGGAAAGATGTGCATTTGCCATTTTGACGTGGGATTGTTTGAGTTTTTGTGTTTAGCCATTTGGTAAAACAATTTTGCACAGATCTGAGGTGGGAACTGGGGTGGATCGTTTTATAGTTCCCAATGATCAAGGCGCCCATTAACGCTCTCTAAATTTATTAAGAAAATGCTAACGTGTGCTCAATAGGCTTTTTTAAGGTTTGAATCCAATAACCAACTTCATCTTAGAAAATCCAGTAGCAAATCACCACGACCATCAAACAAAATCCAAGCCTTTTCAGTAGTTTGATTCGATATCGAGATTTATGGATGTTTGCTTTTGCAGTTTATCTACAAAATATGTGCATGTGTATCTGTTGAAAGTACGTAATTCGACTTCCTTTTGCAAATGAACAACATTTGATGAAACAATTATGATCAAAATGAAGTCGCGGGTATCCGACGAGCTACTCCAACGTAAATTCCTCAAGCCATATGAGCACCTCATTCCTCTTCAATCCAACAACCCGCCGCCAAAGAAAGAGATCAATAAGTAAGGCAAAGAGGAAAAATATGACAGATTTTGGCAATTGAATTGTGAGAGAGACTACAGTTGAAAAATGCAACACGGAAGGAAACCAAATAGAAAGGATATCGATCATAGAGTAGAAATTAACCATAGGTTGCATGCAGTGAAGGAAATGAATCATTAAAAGATGAAGAAACATGGAGTTGATAATAAGGATATCCTAGTTTCACAGTTTCAACTGAGAGACGCCAAATATTTGAAGCTTTCATACTAGATTCATGGTCTAAATTACCAAAAATTGACAAGGGAAGTTTTGTAGTCTCCACATTTGAGAGTAGTAAATCCAATTATCGAACGATTAGATTTATTTTCCAAGTTAAGAAACAGAAGAACAACATACTTAACAGTACTTGAAAATATAAAGATGAAGGGACTTCTTTTTCATACCATCATAAAGCTCTGTGTTCGACCAGGATCATTGTAGCAAGCGAGCAAACAACCCGTTTCAGGTCTGAGACTGTCCTTGATAAGACTAGAGCGTAGTGATTTGTCTTTCTCGCGAACAACATCCTCTGTAGGCTTTCCACTGAATTTTGATACTGCAGCAATGCCTCCTTCCACTTTCCTCAATTTTATTTTTTCTTCATCTGGATCCTGTAAACTGGTGAAGACACATTTATTACATTAACATAATAGCATGTGTTAATTCTACTAAAAATCTGAAATTGTATGAAGAAGATTCAAGTTGTCTATTTTCTTCCAAGTGATCGAAATAACTGTTTTAAGGATTTAGTTTTGAGAGCTTGAGAAACTAGGCCTTGTTTGGTTGGTGTGACCAATAATTAAGGCATATGTAACATTTGTAACTTCATAGGGCAGCATCACTGCAAACCAGAAAATACACTCAGAATCTACCCAGAATTTGAAATCCACTGGCCAAGATTTCAATTGGTACGAACTTAAAGGAGAAGAACAAGAAAATGAAAAAAAACTAGGATGATTTGTTTCCGAAGGAAGCACACTAACCCAGCTACCGCATTGAACCCAGTTGACCCAGAAAGCTTGTCACCATCTGTTTCCACAACAACGAATGGAGAATACTTTCTGACCTGAAAACGAATATAGGAAATCTATTCAAGCCTATTAAAAAAAAAAAAAAAACTTTTGTATTCATCCTTAATGTTTTGTGAAAACTTAAACTTGCACAGTTAGTATTGGCAGCACGAGTAATTTTCCCGTAATTGGACTTATAACGAAGATAAGATAGAAATGAATACGGAAACAGCAACCAAACCTTCACATTTACGTGCATTTGAAAATCATACCCAATACTTATGTATTGATTGACATTCAATCTGATACTGTTCTGCTGTAAAGCAGAAAAACAACCCACATAAACATTGTTCTGCTGCTGGTTGAAACTTGAAAGCTTAATAGTTTCACAGTCAAATGACTTCATTACAAACAACGGGCATGCAGTGTTTGCGATAGTTTTTGTGATAGTACTAAATAACTTTGAGCTGTAGCCTGTATTTTGGGCAATGTGGTTAGTCCACTTTCACAGGTTATTGGGCCAGCAAGTGAGGGGTCGTTACATTTTGGGGGTTGATTTTAGACTATGGTACTGAGGAAGTCGCGCCAACCTTCGTGTCACATCTTCTGATTCAGCTTATACCATTGACACATATAGCAAAAGCGTACAAGGTGATGAAGGCTAAAACAATTGTTGGGGTAAAAGACTAACAAACCTCATAGTTTGCAGTCCTCTTCAGTATCTGATACTTTGGCGATTCCGACTCTGGAGTCTTGTAAATCCATAACTGCACAAATTACATATACATATATTAGCTGTATGTAAGAAGGGATATCAAACGTTGGACACAGAAGTTTGAAAATTTACTGGGGAATACCTGCTTTATTACATCCATTAGACCCTCGGAAGAAAAATAGTTGTTGTTTGTTACAGAGTCCCAGTGGTCCTTCAAAATGGAGGGGGGAAATGCAAAAATCATAGGGATTAGAAGGCAAGGAAAGAATTAAAACAAAGATTAGAAACACTGCCATAATTTAAATTGAAGCATACCATAAGACTGCAAAACTTCCCGGTCTCTGGATTGATTCCCATAATCGAGGTCCCCGTCAAAACCAATCCTGGTTTCCATGGCAGCAGAACGTGCGTCATTACCACTGTCCATCTTGTGGTTATTTCAAACGGTCCTGTCTATATCGACTCAACTATCAGTCATTCAGAAGAAGCATACAATGTCAATCTGAGAAATTTTTCAGTGCCGGGAGGGTACCACGTGGTACCCGGCGCATCTAAGCCGTACATTTTGGTTTTGGGCGATCTAGATTTGGAGAGAGAAAAAGGAGAGAGAGTGAGGAGAGAGGGTGTTTTAATCTCGGCCGTCCAATACACATTTGGATGGCTCGGATGCAATGTTCGGGTACCACGTAGGCTCGGCCACATGGTAACCATTCGGTATCCAAAAAAATTTCCAATCTTTGTAGCATTTTGCAATGGTGCGTTTTGTTTGGAGCTAGCCCTGATGTTTTAATTGCCCAAGCCCGACCCCAAAAATTCTCTTAGTGGAACCGCGCCTCATTTTCAATTGAGAACATAGTTAATCCACTTAAACTCTTGTGACACTAGTACGAAGGTACACTTTGAGAATGGCACATGGAAACTCAGTCCTATTGATCATATTGTGAATGAAGGACTTGTAATGATATCATGAATATTATCCTTCCTAGTTATTCCCAGGTTACGGATCATCCATCTTGGGGAGATTCTCCCAATGGTACTTGCACTGCATCCTTTGCTTATGATATGATTAATATTGATGGTAATGATTTGAAAGGTTGGAGTTGGTTTTGGAAAATGAAAGTTCCCCAAAAATTTAAAACTTTCATTTGGCTCATTTTCCATAATAAACTCCCAACTAATGATTTGCGTGCCAGGAGAGGTATGACAAACTCGGATTTATGTCCGAGATGCAATGGTTCTCCTGAAACCATCAACCATCTATTTCGGATTTGTCCCAAAGCTATTCAACTTTGGGACAAATTCAGTATGGGCAGAGCCATGAGAGAAGGTTTTGAAAGCTCCACGATTGACTGGATTTCTCACAACTTGAAAAGGAGTAAAACTCTACGTATTACACGAGAAATTCCCTGGAACATACTTTTTTGTGCTATTTTGTGGCAAATCTGGAAGGATAGAAACAAAAAAAGTTTTGATAACATAGACATGATTCCAGAAGTTAGTTCCAGAATTTTAAGCACATACGCTCTCGAAATCGTGGAAGCTTTCAAATTCCCCCTGGTCTCTGGCCCTGCTAAGAACCGAATGACACTCTGGTATGCTCCAAATGCAGGAAATCTCAAATTAAACACAGATGGCTACTGGTATGAATCAATTGGGAAAGCAGGTTTCGGAGGAATATTCAGAAACGAAAGAGGTGAGTGGGAGCTGAGCTACTTTGGGAGAATGATGGCGTCCTCGAGCTTGGAGACAGAACTATGGAGCATCTACAGGGGACTAACTATTATATTGGAGAGAGGATTATACGACGTCCAGATTGAATCAGACTCACAAACGGCGGTGATTCTCTTTAGTGAAGGCGCAAACACAACCCACCCCCACAGCAACATAATTAACGATGGAAAGTACTTGCTGGAACGCACCAGGAGCAATCTCACCCATATCTACCGTGGAGCAAATGAATGTGCTGATTTTCTCGCAAGGGCTGGAGCAGAACAAATGGAAGAACTGGTGGTGATAAACTCCCCTCCCCTGGGAATCAGGGAGTACATGCTCAGAGATAGCCTCAACCTTCATCAATTTCTTGACTAGTTACCTTTTATTTCCTCCAATCAGCTATGTTGTTTAATTTAAGTCTTGTTTATCCCTGGTATTTTGGTACCAACGCTACTGCAAATCTGATGCAGTTTGTAACTCTTGTCTAATTTCGTAATGCATTTCCGAAGTACCAAAAAAAAAAAAAGAAGGTACACTTTTATCAATTCCAACTTAGATAAATGTAAAAAAAAATATGATTGAAAGAATTTTTTTAAAGAAAATAAATATATTTGCTTCATAGTTTACCTATGATTTGTGAAAAAAGATAATAAATCTGCTAATTTTTTTTTTTCAATTTCCACCATTGGAATAATTTTTTAATCAAATATAAGAATATGTCACTTGTACATTAATGTTGTGTTTGTCAAATGTAAAATTTCTAACAAAAGTGGAATAATGTGATTTGCGCAATATTGTCGACTAGAAGAAAAACAAAAAGAGCCAAAAATAATAAAAATACATAAAGGAAAAAAGGCCAAATGAGCCAAAACTAATAAAATAGACACAGGGAAAAAGGCCAAAGCCAAAAATTGAATATTTGGGGCGGGGGGAATCGAACACAGCTCTCCGGAAACTGTGGCAATTACACAAGAACCCAAGTACGTACTTCGAATTTCTTGTAGAAACCTTTTGAAATTTATATCTAACTTTCAAGCTTTTTTTTTTCCTATTTTAACCCGGGGCTTGCTGGGCTTATCATGAGCTGGCCCTGGCTTTGTTAGAGAATTTTTTATTTTTACAAATATACCATATTTTCTAATTTGAATACTGCTAAGACCGTAAAAAGGACCAAAAATTAGGGACACAACTTTTTCCTCTACATTTTAGTTGCCTAATATGCTCATAAAATAACCATAGCATTAGCTTGATTGCCATTCTTGTACATTCTTTTAAGAAGCTAAAGTGTCAAATCTTGCCAAACCATCAACGATTAGTTTTGGTTTTGACTTGGTTATTGCATTCTTCACGTGATTAACACTGCATTCTGTAACCCAACCGACATATGGGTGCATGTCAGGGGTGGAGCCAGGATTTTTGACAAAGGGGGTCAAAATTTAAACTCTTAATAGGTTTGGACAAAAATTTGAACTCCTAATAGATTTGGGTAAAAAAGGAGGTGTGAAGTGGGGTCAAAATAGCAAAAACCTGGGCAAGTAGGGTCAAAATTTGAACTCTTAATAGGTTTGGGCAAAAAGAAAGTGTAAAGCGGGGTCAAAATAGCAAAAACTTGGGCAAAACTATAATTATCCCTACAAAAATTTGGACCTCAGGCGGGTCAACTGACCCCTTTTGTCTCTTCCTCCCTCCGCCTTTGGTGCTTGTAGTGAGCAAGGTCAGTATACTCGTGTAGTGAGCAATTACGCCAGTCAGTTCGGTAATCAACGATCTAGATTAAATGAAATTATCTTACATGTAAATTGGTTAAGAATAAATACATTTAATCCGGACCATCAACGATTATCGTTTTGATTTTTACTACACGGTATAGTGTAGCACGTGATTAAGGCCTGCATCCTCCTTCACCAAAGCAACCAAGGGGGCAACCTCCACTCTCGGCCGTGGTCTCTAGGGAGGATAGCGAGTGTCGAAGATGGGGTCCCGATGGTCAGGGGGCCCGTGTCCCGAGGAACCTGGGGATCTCGGTTGGGTCCCCCCTCGGTTACTGGGGGTCTCGGCTGGTACCCCTCGGCAGCCTCCTCCGGGGTGTTCCAGATTGCCGCCCTCAGGGGCTGTTCCCGAACCCCGCCCGGGCCGAGTTGATTGACCTCGGTACCGAGGGGTCGCGTCAGATGTCAGGGGCTCGGTCGAGGCACGTCTGACAGTCTGAGCGGCTCATCAATGGGCTCAACTACCCCACCTGCATCACATTTATGGCGAGCCACCAACCCCGCAGGCTACGCCCGCAAGGGGGACTTGATTGATGGGAATATCAGTGACAAGTGACGACCCTGGGAAGGCAGCGGCCGAGGCGCCGCTTGAGGGATATACGTCAATCCATGCATTCAATGCGATGGTAAGGACGGAGCGCGTGAGGCCCCCGAGGGGCATGCGGGACACGCGCCCCCTTGCCTATAAATATGTCCCTCACCTTCTTCATAGGGGGCTCTCTCTCTCTCTCTCTCTCTCTCTCTCTCTCTCTCTCTCTCTCTCTCTCTCTCTCTCTCTCTCTCTCTCTCTCTCTCTCTCTCTCTCTCTCTCTCGAGTTCTCCACAAAACTTCTCTTCCCGTTGCTGACTTAGCCATCGGAGTGCCTTCCAGGACCACCACCGTCCGGGCTAGGCACTAACGTGGTTGCTCCCTTGTGCAGGTCCCACGGCGCACCCCAGGTCTTCCAGCCCCCTTCTCCGACGAGTCCCTAGGGTTCCAGTGAGGCTCAGCACAGCTACATCCCTTCTGCATAGTACCAGAAGGCCAGAGAGGTCATTCCGGTAAAGTGCCCCCCCATATAGTGAGCAAACTCATTACAGGCCCCGTTTGAGTGTTAGGCGGCTCAGGCGGGAAAACTAGTTGATTGATCACGAATCTTTTCCCTTCTCTCTCTCTCTCTTCCTCTTCTGTGATCATTTCTTTTATGCTCTAGAGATTATCATTCGCTTAACATAGAAAATTCCAATTATGCTAAAAAATAACAAGAAGCAAGAAAATGAGAAATCATACCTGTTTAACCCAATGCAACTGAAAATCAGGTCTAAAGATCATCTTCAACATGTCAATGTTAAACAAGTACCCGCTAAGCGAATCATACTTCGTGATTGGGTCCCTGAACTTAACCCGTTCATCGTAAGCCGACCGATCAATCCCCTGATCATCAAACGCATGTTTTAAGTCCTCGTACAAGAACCTCACCAGACGTTCAACATCAACCGTCAACTTTTTCGGCTGGGTTTTTTGCTCCGCCAAGCTCAGCCTAACGACCCACTTGGGTTTTGGATCAGTTTTGGAACAGTTGGGAGGAGAGAGAGGAGTTCCGGTGCTGTTGAGTCGCCGGGAAATGACAGGGGTGCAGGGGATTGGCCGGAAAAAGTGATTGTAAAGATGTGTATTGGCCATTATGGTATGGGATTGTTTGACCTTTTGTGTTTAGCAAAAAATTTGCTATGGCGTAATGTCAGCACAGATCTTGCACAGATATGTGGGAACTGGGTGGACAATTATATATAGAGTTCCCGCATTCCCAAAATCAAGTCTGCACGTTTCTTCCCGCATTTACGCTACGCAACTGGGGAGAGAAACAAAAACCAGTTGTTTATGTTTTCTGTCTCCTCAAATTAACTCCACTCTCTCTTCTGACCACCACCATTGACCCGACGCTAACGCCCACCGTAACCGACAACCACTTTTCAGGGATGGAGCCCGGGTGGGGTGCCAGTAGGAACAGTCACCCCTACAATGAAAAAAAATCACTAGTATTATATGGGAAAAAAAATTCCTATAAACTATACTCCCTCCATCCCTTTTTAAGTAATCCAATACGTGCTATTTCAAACCCCTAAAAAAGATATTTCTCTATAAAACTTTTTAATTTGTTTTATGTGCTCATTGAGTACTTTAATTTGGTGCAAAAAAAAATTTTAAACGATGATTATTTTACCGATTAGTGACCTTAAACATTAATTTGGAGGCATTAGGATTAAATTATTGCTTTGGTTGGCCTGTTAGAATAACAATGATTATTTTACCGATTAGTGACCTTAAACATCAATTTGGAGGCATTAGGATTAAATTATTGCGTTGGTTGGCCTGTTAGAATAACAATGATTATTTTACCGATTAGTTTATTACTTTTAGAAACAATGTCAAATAGTTGTCTATTTTTTTTTTGGTAAGTTGGAAACAGCAGAGTATTCGCCTATGTGTAATGAAATTTCTAGCTCTGTCCTTGCACTCCTCCACGCCCATGTCACCACGTACCATCGCCCACCTATCCACTGTTGCCATCGTCGCCCAACCATAAACTATTAACGCTACCACTGACCATGACCAGTACCGAAGCAACCCCTTTTCTCCCCCCTCTCTCGATCTCTTAGAAGGCGAGTCACTAATTTCTTCTCCCTTGACGGCTTGATTGGATGCGAGATTAGTTTTTAGTGGATAAAATAGTGAGGGTTAGTATGAGTTTAATTTATTTATGGAGGGTAGACCCACATTGATGTGACGTTTATAGATGATAATTGATAGGCCCGCAAATGTTCACATTAGCGCCCCTTAATTTACCCTTATTAAGTCTATTTTTATTGTTACTTGGAGTATAATACTTTGTTGCGTGTTTTTAGAGACATTTGGAGGCTTCGACATAAAAATGGCTAATTTTACTTCATGACAAAGGGAAATTGATACGCTCCCCCCTGACACAGCGCCCCCCCACGGCCCCACCCCTGACACGCGCCAAATGACTGTTTTACCCCTCCTCCCATCATTTAATTACTTTTTTATATTAATTTTGTTATTTATATTAATTCATTTCTTTATATAAGTTCATTTAATTATTTAATTCATTTCGTTAAATTAATTCATTTAATTATTTAATTTAGTTTTTAAAATTATTTATTTATTCAATTTTTTATTTAATTATTGTTGATACCCCATTTTGCCCCTTTGCTCCGGATTAATAAAAAAGGCCTACTATTTTTAAGTCCGACAAAGCGAGACGCGTGAAAACACATCGGCAACCTCGTATTGTAAAATACGCGCCACTACATGAAAAATGACATATTCTGGGATCCGATCAGACAATATCGACCGCGTGCCGGCAAGATATTTGTGCCGTTGAAATGTGTGTCATTGATATGTTTGCCATTGTTATTTGTCTTTTCATTCATGATAAAGCTATATCTTGAATGAATCAGAACTTCATCATCAGAACTTCTTGAATGAATCAGAACTATTTTCATTCATTCATTCAAACTATTTTCATTCATTCATCATCAAAACTTCTTGAATGAATCAGAACTACGCAAAATTTGAAAAAATCAATTTCAAAGTGAATTTTCAGTTTGTACTTTACACCTTCATTCTCCCAATATGGTGGTGGCAGAATGCGTCGAATGTTGCTAAAGGATGGGCTTCTACTTATAACGTACGTGTTTATTTGTGGTACGACGTACTGGGCGTCGTGCCGGGAACACAATTTGGAGACAATATTGATTAGGGCTAAACAGTGTCAATTGTAATATTTATTCACTTTTAAACAAATTGTGATTGTAATATTATTCACTTTTATAAGTTTTTTTTTAGTATTCATTGTTAAGACAAATTAATTAACTAATTAAAATATAAAGTCAAATTTAAATGTCAATGTAAAAAAATGATTTACTTGCAAATGTAATTTGAGTAAACTAAATTAAATAAGTAATTAAGTAAATAAAGTTAAAAGAGAAAAAGAGAAGGAAAAAAAAAAAAAAAAGGGAAGTTAGCCCGAAAAGGGCCAAAGGTGGGGAGGGTATTGGGTGGGGCCGGTCTGCGAGGGGGAGGTGTCAGGGAGGGGCGCCTAACACCTGCAAAGTCCGTGATTCTCGAGTAATTCAATCAGCTACTCCTATTATTTCGGTGCATATATAAGGAAGTGGGGTTGGCTTGATATAGCATTATAAAGGCAGAAGCATCACGCATACGAGAGAGACAGAGAGAGACGGCAGAGCATAATTGAAGATAAGAAGAGGAAATACATGCTGCATCAGGACTCGATCCATCCATTCAACAAAATCTCAGTGTTTCTCATTCCAATGGCCGGTTAATCATCTTTTTAGGGTGTAGATGAAGAAACTCTAACCAAGTAACTATGTTTTTATATTAATGTTGGATTTTGATTATCGAAACGACGGTTGTATAACTTTGAGACTTATTTTTTATGATTCCATTTTATTTTTCAATGTTATGTGTTTGTTTTCTGTGATTGCAAATACATAGTTATGCAACAATTTTCTTGGCGCGTGAAATTGCGAAATAGGATAGTCTATGCCTAGGGAAGACGAGTCGTGCCTAGATTAATTAATTAGTTATAGAATCGAAGACGATTTGTGCCAACCGAAGATAGGTTATGCCCGGTTTTCAATTGCATGCTATTTTCTTGGCTATATCGCTAGGGCTAGTAACTTTTAGCGAGTTATTGTCGTTTCGGTAATTGATTTCCCTAAATTAATATAATTACTTGGTTGCGAATTCAGGGTGGATTCGAAACCCTAAGACCCTTTTCCATATTATTTAATTCACAATCTTTCTTGCATTTCATTACTCCCTCCGTCCCTTTTTAAAAGTAGACATTTCCATTTTGGGCTGTCCCTAAATAAGTGTGTGGTTTGAAAAGTTAATGGGTAAAAGTTTGTACAATTATCATTTTGCCCTTTGAAAAGTTAGTGGGTAAAGAGTTAATGGGTAAAAGTGGAGGATAATTTTGGAAAGTAGGGGTAAAAGTTGATGTGAAAAGTGTAAAGTGAAGGAAAAAGTTGATGTGAAAGGTGTAATGATGATGTTTCCTTAATAAGTTGGATTTACGAAGTAACACATTTAAAAAGGGACGGAGGGAGTATTTAGATAATTTTAGAAATCAAACTCAATTCAACTTTTTCTCAAATTAATTTAGAAATCAATTGAAATACTTGCAACTTAGCTTTTAATCCCTAAGGACGATACTCGGAATACTTATCACTATTCATTTGAGTAATAGTAATTATTTCGTTTTATTAATTTTTTTGGTGTGAACAACGACCTACCAATGATTAAATAACACTTGCTTTAGAAGATTTTGATAATAAGATGGGATAAAATAATATTTGGTTTGTTTTATAATTGAAATGAGAGGATAAAGATAATAAGCGGGTCTGTGGTGGATTGACCCGAATTAAGGAGGGTTACCTGTTCGGATTAAATATGGACAAGGTCTACCCACTTGGGTTTTGGATTAGTTTTGCAATTGTTGGGAGAGGAGAGAGAAATTCCGGAGCAGTTGAGTTGCCGGGAAATGACGGGTGCAGGGAATTGGCCGGGAAAAGTGATTGGAAAAGATGTGCATTGGCCATTTTGATGTGGGATTGTTTGAGTTTTTGTGTTTAGGCATTTGGTAAACAATTTTGCCATGGGTGAACAATTTTGCCATGGGTACTGCACAGATCTTCAGAGCCGGCTCAAAAATTCCAGGGGCCGAAAGCGAACTCGTTAAATGAAGCTCACTTTATATTTTGCTACAAAGGTCCGTCATTGGAGTGTCTTTATGAAAACCATTACAAAATGTAAACGTACAGTTATCCAAAAATAAACAACCATTATAATACTTTAAAGAGTCCCGATCTAGTCCGGGATCCCTAAGTCCGGAACTCATAGTTCCGGCTCAAATTCCGGCTCAAATTTTCATGATCCGAACCGTCAAATGTGTTGAAAAGGTGTTTTCAAGGGTCCACGTGGGAAACCATAAAAAAAAATACCGGGAAGGGCTTGATCCAAACAGTTTTTCACAAAACTGTAAATATACAATTTTTGCGAAAAACTGCTTGAATCAAGCCCTTCCCGGTTTTTTTTTTTGCAGATTTCCCGCGTGGACCTTGGAAAACACATTTTGAACACATTGGACGGCTCAGATCATGCGAAAACATCTTTTAAAACCTTCAAAACACCCAAAAACCTTCAATCCGGGATCCTTGACTGGATCACCGGTGATACTTTAAAATTCATCATTTATGTATAGAAGGCTTGGACAAATCACAAAGGCCGAATACAAATATGTAAGGTCCTAAAAAATTGGAAGCCCCTATTTTTATCATTTTTTGTGGACCTAAAGCCCAGGCTTGGCTTTGCTTTTAAGCTGGCTCGGCAAATCTTGCACAGATCTGAGGTGGGAACTGGGTTGGATCATTTTATAGTTCCCACTGATCAGCGTGCCCATTAACACTCTCTAAATTTACTAGGAAAATGCTAACGTGTGCTCAATAACCAACCAACTTCATCTTAGAAAATCCAGTAGCAAATCACCATGACCATCAAACAAAATCCAAGCCTTTTCAGTAGTTTGATTCGATATCGAGATTTATGGATGTTTGCTTTTGCAGTTTATCTACAAAATATGTGCATGTGTATCTGTTGAAACTACTTGAAAGTACGTAATTCAGACTTCCTTTTGCAAATGAACAACATTCTTTCCAGCTTTGGTAACACTATTCCCGCAATTACGTAGTAGCAGAATTTTACATCCTCCAACAATTGATGAAACAATTATGATCAAAATGAAGTCCCGGGTATCCGACGAGCTACTCCAACGTAAATTCCTCAAGCCATATGAGCACCTCATTCCTCTTCAATCCAACAACCCGCCGCCAAAGAAAGAGATCAATAAGTAAGGCAAAGAGGAAAAATATTGACAGATTTTGGCAATTGAATTGTGAGAGAGACTACAGTTGTAAAATGTATAACACAGAAGGAAACCAAATAGAAAGTCTGGTTTCAGTAGAATTCTGCAAGCTAGTAAAATGGAAGTATATCGCCATATAACAAGGGCTTCAGATATCGATCATGAACTTTGGTCCTTTTTTCGTAGCAGCCATTGGCTGAGTGGTAGATTAATTTGGACTGGATCTCTTCAAACGTAAAATCTAAACAGATTTCTGGAATAAGAATGGACACTCCTTGGAGCACATTGTTTATAGCAGTTCTTTGGAAAATATGGAAAGATTGTAACAAAAAAAAAATTCGATTACACTGATACAGCTATGACAATGAGTTTCAAGTCTATCCTTTCCTATGCTAGAGAAATTAAAGGGGCTTTCCAATCTGTTATTACTTATTACCGATGGCTCAAGAAACAAGTTCTTATTTTTATGGGCACCACCCCTTGGAGGCAGAATTAAGCTCAACACGGATGGGTGTAAATATATCACAAATGAGAAAGCTGGTTTCGGAGACTTGTTCCGTGATCAAGATGGGAGATAGCAGCTCGGCTATTATGGAAAGATGGTGTCAGACACAAGCTTGGAAACAGAGATATGGGCAATCTACCGAGGGTGGACAATCATTTTTGAGAAAAACAAGCCCGAGGTGGTTATTGAATCTGACTCGAGTATTGCGGTGAAGCTGGTGAATGAAGGTGCCCCGGAGAATCACCCTCAACGCAACATCATTAATGACGCAAAAGCCCTCCTGACCCGTATTGAAGCGACTCTCACTCATATTTTCAGATGAGGAAATGAGAGTGTGGATCACCTGGCGAAGATGGGTACAGAGCAAGACGAGGATTTAATTCTCAGACATTATGCCTATTCTATTAGGGAGTTTGTTATTAGGGATAGCCTTAATACTAAGCAAGTGCATAAGTATCGGTTGTTCTATTGGGTCTGTACTACTCTTATGACTGCTCGTATGTGGCGTAACTCTCTTTAGTTTGCTTAGTTTGTGATATTCCGAATTATCCAAAAAATAAAGACATCGATCATGGGAGCAGAAACATAACCATAGGTTGCATGCAGTGACGAAAATGCATCATTAAAAGATGAAGAAAGATGGAGTTGTAAGTTGTTAATAAGGATATCCTAGTTTCACAGTTTCAACCGAGAGACGTCAAATATTTGAAGATTTCATATTTGATTCATGGTCTAAATTACCAAAAATTGGCAAGGGAAGTTTGTGGTCTCCACATTTGAGAGTAGTAAATCCAATTATCGAACAGTTAGATTTATTTTCCAAGTTATGAAACAGAAGAACAACATACTTAAAAGTACTTGAAAATTTAAAGATAAAGGGACTTCTTTTTCTTACCATCATAAAGCTCCGTGTTCGACCAGGATCATTGTAGCGAGCGAGCAAACAACCCATTTCAGGTCTGAGACCTTCCTTGATGAGACTAGAGCGTAGTGCTTTCTCCTTCTCGCGAACAACATCCTCTGTAGGCTTTCCACTGAATTTTAACACTGCAGCAATGCCTCCTTCCACTTTCCTCAATTTGATTTTTTCTTCGTCTGGATCCGGTAAACTGGTGAAGATACACATTTGTTACAGTAGCAGGTGTTAGTTCTACTGAAAATCTGAAATTGTATCTGAAGAAGTCTCAAGTTGTCTATTTTCTTCCAAGTGATTGAAATAACTGTTTTAAGGATTTAGTTTTCATAGCTTGAGAAACTAGGCCTTGTTTGGTTGGTTTGACCGATAATTAAGGGATATGTAACTCCATAGGGTGAGCGATCCGACAGGATCACAGGACTAGTAACGAAGGAATTACTAGTACCACATGGTCACATTCCCCACATATTTGTATTCCATGTTATCTAGGATTGGTTATCATAGAAAACAACGGGTATGTAATCTCTCCATTAGTTAAAACAATACAAATTTAGATCTTCTCTGTTCCGGTCAATCAAACAGACCCCAACACTTCACCTGGTAATTTCTTTTTCTGATGGAAGAACTATTTGGATGGAAATTTTGGACATTTCAGTGTCAACTGTTTGAGTGAAGACAGGAGTTGTCATCGGAATCTTCTCTTTTGTCGAATTCTTCCCAAAGATATACCTGTAGATATACAGAAGATTAGATTTCAATTTGTATGGACTAAAAGGAGAAGAACAACAAAAAGGAAAAAAAAAAGCTATGTGGATGATTTGGTTTAGAAGGAAGCACACTAACCCAGCTACTGTATTGAACCCAGTTGACCCAGAAAGCTTGTCACCATCAGTTTCCACAACAACGAATGGAGAATACTTTCTGACCTGAAAACGGATTTAGGAAATCTATTCAAGCCTACAAAAAAAAACTTTTTTATTCATACTTAATGTTCTGCGAAAACATAAACATTGAAAAGTTAGTAATGGCAGCACGAGTAATTTTCCCATACTTGGACTTGTAACGAAGAGCAGATGGAAATGAATACAGAAACAGAAACCAAACCTTCACACTTGCATTCGAAAGTCATACCCATGACTTATGTATTGATTGATATTCGATCTGATATTCTGCCGTAAAGTAGAAAAACAACCCACATAAACATTATTTTGCTGCTGGTAGAAACTTGAAAGCTTAATAGTGGCATGTGGGTACCCGGAATAATCCTCCTCCGTGATACCCTTCTGGGGTGTCTCCTCCGAGGCACCTCCTCCACGGATGCCTCCTCTGAGGTACCGCTCTGATGCACCTCCTCCATGGAGCCTCCAAAGCACATCACTACGAATGTGTCCAAGCATCTCCTATGTTTACACACTCAAATTTATTAGGCTCTCATAAGCCTAGTGACTCTACACAAGACCCTAGGTTGGGAGCAGGACCTGGGCACCTGCTTGGGACCTAAGGAGGTATTGGCTTGGAGGCTAGAGCGAAGGGATTGTCAAGACCCACCTCCACGAGGTGAGCTCCACGACCGGCCACAGAGAGAGGGGATCACCTACGTCACCGACATCTGACAAAAGATCTTTGCAGCATCCCAGCTGACACACCGATATAAGGAGCCTGTATCATACCTACCGTCTGGCCATGATACTGATAGAAACCAAAGGGGAGAGAAACAAACCAAGGCATTATTACTGAAATACTGAATGTACATTTCTGAATATACAAACCTACGTTATTACAAGTGTTTAAATAGGAGATGACAAATACGGAAATAACAAAACAAGGAAACCCTAAGATTCTACTAAATCATAAAACAAAGGAAACCCTAAGATTCTACTAAATCATTCTTTATTCCTAAGATTCTACCAAATCATTTTTTATTCCTCAGATTCTGCTAATCATTCTTTATTCTTCACACCCCCCCTCAAACCCATGATGCGACCCCGGAGAGCATCGTGAGTTTGCCAAGGATGTAAGCCAATTCCAACCAAAGTGCTTCCATAGATGCTGAAAATGCCAAACGTTGAACCGATGCAAATAAGAACCAGGACAGAACAAATGCAAATAAGAACCGATGCCAAACGGCTGCAGATGGGAGGAGAAACCGATGCCGAAAGATTTCGGCTACAGATAGGAGGAAGGAACAGATGCCAAACAGAAATCGGCTTCAGATTTCAGAAAAAAAACTACAAATTGGGTGGGGAGGGAGAGAACAAACCCAGTGTTCAGAGAAGAGAGGACAACTACAGACTGAGTGGGAAGGGAGTGAACAAACCCAATGTTCAGAGAAGAAATATTCAGATTTTTTTTTTTTTTTTTCAGAGGGAGACCTAAGAACAGATTTCAGAGGCTGCCGGATCTCCGGCGAGGCTGCCGGAGTGTTGGCGGAGCTCCGGCGAGGTTGCCGGAGTCAGAGGGGTGCCAAAAAGAACAAAACAGAGGTTCAAAGTCGAAATCTGGGCAAGAACTGCTCAAAATAGAATCATCGGAAGCTACCGGAGCTCAGGCGTGGGTCGCCGTAGTCAAACGAACCTCCGGCGTGGGTCGCCGGAGTCAGGCGAAGGTCCGTCAGCAGTTGGGGTGGTCGGAACATTGTCGACGACATGAGTTGCTGCTACTGATGTTGAAGTTGTTGGCTACTAGATGCTACTGTTGATGTTTTACTGCTGCTTGCTGCTATTGGAGAGGGAGAGAGACGACTGAGAGTCTGCCAGAGATGCAAAGAGAGAGGCTGATGCCAAAAACAGAGGAGGGAGAATAATAGATACAGGATCGAAACCGCTCTGATACCATGATAGAAACCAAAGGGGAGAGAAACAAACCAAGGCATTATTACTAAAATACTGAATGTATATTTCTGAATATACAAACCTACGTTTCTAAATAGGAGATGACAAATACGGAAATAACAAAACAAGGAAACCCTAAGATTCTACTAAATCATTCTTTATTCCTAAGATTCTGCTAAATCATTCTTTATTCCTAAGATTCTGCCAAATCATTCTTTATTCCTCAGATTCTGCTAATCATTCCTTATTCTTCACAGATACAAGCATCCATACATCACCTAACTGTGTCTCTTGAGAGTCCGATGACAAGAAGTCCAATTATGATCATAACACTCAAAGGGAAACCGTACTCCGATACTCATTAATGAGGAATATATACTTTCTCGCCCTCCAAGGCTTCAAGGCTCCTATATAAACAGGAGTTTGCGGAGCATTCAAGACACATATTGAATATCTACCTGCCACTCCTACTCTCTACTCTAGTTCATTCTCCCTACTGCCACTCCTCTCTCTCTCTCTCTCCCTAAGCTCTCTCCTTCCCCTCATTCATTGGTCTCGAGCATCATTGTAGCACATACCGTATCCTCAGAGAGACACCTCAGGTACTCTTACCTTACACCCACATCTCACAGTCAAATGACTGTGTTAAAGCATCCAACTCAAAACCAATTGGCAATGAGTGGAGAGGCTGGATCGACTAGGCCCTAGTCGAGTCGGAGAGCCCCCGACCCCGACCTAGTCGCCTAGTCAGCCGACTTTTAGAACACTGCCGCCCAGGTTCATATACTAGATTTTTGAGGTTATTATTAAATAATGTGGGACAAACTCTAACACTCCCCCGCACGTGCGACCCCTGACTCGCACGTGGAGAGGTAAACAACGGATCCACAACATTGGACTCATAGCGAAATATCGTGCTTTATGGCACAAACTACAAGGCAATAACCAAGAAAGTCTTGTCCAAAAGCCTCCAAAAGCCTAGCTTTGATATCGTGCTTTATGGCACAAACTACAAGGCAATAACCAAGAAAGTCTTGTCCAAAAGCCTCCAAAAGCCTAGCTTTGATACCATGTTGTGGATCCGTTGTTTACCTCTCCACGTGCGATTCAGGGGTCGCCCGTGCGGGGGAGTGTTAGAGTTTGTCCCACATTGTTTAATAATAACCTCAAAAAGCTAGTATATGAACCTGGGCAGCCTCTCCACCCTTGTCGGACACTCGACACTCGGATAAGGGTGTGGGATATGTGTCCGATAAGTTTAGTAAGATACTTCTATAGAAAACCTAATTGTAATTCGAGTTTATCATGGAAGTATGCATAAACCTCTCTTATTATCCATGACATGCGCTATAGAACCTTAAAACACCATTTTACGTAAGAAAATACACAAAAAAAAGAAACAAATTTGAATAATTTGCCATGTCCCCGTGTCCTTGAAATGAGAAATAGTTGAATCCAACACCTAGATACACACCCACACCCGACACCCGTACCCGAGTCCAAGTAACATAGAGGCTAGCAAGTGAGGGTCCGTTACATTTTGGGGGTTGATTTTAGATTACGGTACCGAGGAAGTTGTGCCAACCTTTGTGTCACTTCTTTTTGATTCAGTTTATTCCATTGACACATAAAGCAAAAGCGTATAAGGTGATGAAGGCTACAAAAATCATTCGGTAAAAGACTAACAAACCTCATAGTTTGCAGTCCTCTTCAGTATCTGATATTTTGGTGATTCCAAATCTGGAGTCTTGTAAATCCGTAACTGCAACAACAAATTTAACATTCATCTATTAGTTGTCTGTAAGAAGGGACATCAAATAGTGGACATAGAAGTTTGAAACTTTACTAGGGAATACCTGCTTTATTACATCCATTAGACCTTCGGAAGAAAAATAGTTGTTGTTTGTTATAGAGTCCCAGTAGTCCTATAAAATGGAGGGGGAAAACGCAAAATCATAGGGATTAAAGGGCAACAAAGGAAAGAACGAAAAGAAAGAGTAGAAACACTAATTGCTACTCTGCCATGATTTGAAGCATACCACATGGCTACAAAACTTCCCAGTCTCTGGGTTGATGCCCATAATCGAAGTCCCCGTGAAAACTAATTCTGGTTTCCATGGCAGCAGAACGAACGTCATTACCATGGTCCATCTTGTGGTTAAATCAAAAGGTCCTGTCTATATCAATTCAATCAGTCAAAGACGAATTCATTTGTCCATTAGGAGTTCAGAAGCATACAATGTCAACCTTTCTTAGCATTTCGCAATGGTGCGTTTTTGTCCACTTGAGATCCTAGAGATTGGAGGTCTAAGGTGGTTGCATAAAACTGATATGCATACTTACCTTAGCAACTGAAGTCAACAAAAAATTCCTAATTCAATAGTGACATTTTTTGCACAGAAAACAAGGGATTTGTCATGAGATACATGGAGTTAGCAGGGGGATTTCCAAAAGCTTAGATTTTATTAAGTTGATATGAAAATTAAAATCTATAACCATCAATATTGGTGCTTCTCAAAATCAACATAAAAAAAGGTTTGGATGCAGAAGTAGAATCTTTGGCAACACGAGTTCAAGTTCTTTGTGCTCAGATTTCTTTGTACTCCTGTTTTAGTGCATTTCCGGCCATTAGACCAAGCGAGAAACTTTTCCTTTCTTGAGATTCTCATGTGATCCAGCGGCCAAAAGCACAACGGAACCAGGGTGTAAAAAAAATTGGGTATAGAGTATTTGAAGGGTGTCAACACACAAACAGACTCAGAGACACGTTTCCAAATGCCAAACTTAAAGTTCACCCTGAAAAAGCCACTGCAACACCCCAGACTAGACTACTTGATCCTAGCCCAAAGGCCGATGAGGTTACAAAGGAACACCCTCGTTGACAAAAAATTCACTCTCCTTGCCATATATTAGAATTGGAATTGATGATCTTATTCAACATCAGTAGCAGCACTTTCTTCTCTAGGTGCCTAATATGCTCATATAATAACCAATCATTAGCCTCGTTTGCCACCCTTATATACTCTCTATTACGAGATCAAAGGGTTAAAATTTGACGGAAATTGATCATTATTAGTAGCTATTCATATGTTTAACTTCTTTTTCTTTTCTTTTCTTATGACGAAGGAAGTACCCCACAGAGGGGCCACTAATTGGACTCCACTGTAGAGCGCAAACC
Source organism: Vaccinium myrtillus (assembly GCA_016920895.1). NCBI lineage: Eukaryota > Viridiplantae > Streptophyta > Magnoliopsida > Ericales > Ericaceae > Vaccinium > Vaccinium myrtillus. Next base: position 5,870,202 of record CM029276.1, read on the forward strand.
TCCGGGTGACCGAACAGCCACCACGGCCCGACCCCCAAGTTCAGCAGGTACCAGCCCTGATAAGACTCGAACCCTGCCCACATTGTGGCAAAGCCAAGTGCTTAGCCCCGGGGTTGTAATTCATATGTTTAATTTTTTTTTTTTGATAACGAAGGAACTACCCACAGGGCGGCCACTAATTGGATCCCACTGTAGAGCGCAAACCTCCTGGCGAACAGAACAGTCACCACGGCCCGGCCACCAAGTTCAGCAGGTACCAGCCCTGGTAAGACTCGAACCAGCCCATATTGGGGTAAAGCCAAATGCTTAGACCGAGGATGGTAACTCATATGTTAACTTATTTTATTAGCTACTATGAACCAGACACAATTAAATACAATATCTCATTTGTGTGATTCTTTGTAATGTTTATATAAACAAACATCACATAACAAGAAGCAAGAAACCATACCTGCTTAACCCAATGCAACTGAAAATCAGGTTTGAAGATCTTCTTCAACAGAGCAATGTTAAATAGGTACCCACTAATCGAATCATGCTTAGTGATTGGGTCCCTGAACTTAACCCGTTCATCGTAAGCCATCCGATCAATCCCCTGATCATCAAACAGATGTGGTAAGTCCTCGTACAAGAACCCCACCAGCCGTTCAACGTCCACCGTTGATTTTTTCGGCTGGGTACTTTGCTCCGCCAAGCTCAGCCTAACGACCCACTTGGGTTTTTGGTCAGTTTTGAGAATTGACAAGTTTTTAGCTTTGGAAGTGTTGGGAGGAGAGAGAGAAATTCCGGTGCGGTTGAGTCGCCAGTAAATGACAGGGGTGCGGGGGATTGGCCGGAAAATGTGGTCGGAAAGATGTGCAGTGGCCATTTTGATATGGGATTGTTTGAGTTTCTGAGTTTAGCCATTTTGGCAAGGAGAGGAGAAGATGTGGTCTTATTAGCCATAAAATTGATTGGTTGGCATTTGTTTACCTGTAGCCTGTAGAGCCTGTAGGTGCCAAAAGGGCTTCAAAACCATATGAGATTTTTCCTTTTCTTTTCCTTTATTTCTGTATTTCTTTTTCATGAAAAAACAAGGAATACTCTATTTGTATGGGTTTAGTTACTCTTCATAGTTCATACCCTTCTATATTCCCAATTTGTGGAGAGAAAATGCCCCAGCGACGGCACGCGGTGTCTGGACCCCTTTTCTACCACACATTGAAGTGAGTTCTACACATTTATTTTAGGCGTATACCAAATACATGGTAGAAAATGGGCCGGAGCATCACGTGGCGGTATCCAAGGGACATTGAATAAATTTTCCATTCTGTGGAATCCTCGTATAAGAGCACGCCAGTGAAAAAGCGGTTGATCAAATATCAATACTTACACGAACAAGTTTCATTTTGTTTTTGTAAAATGGACGGGAAATATATATTACACTTAAATAGTCCATTTTACGGAACAAAAAATATTAAAATAACTTATTCACGTGGCTATATATATATTCAAACATATCACTAAGAAGAGACAAGAGTGGATGTAGACCGAATACAATAAGGGTGGTTTCCACACCAAGTGTTGGGCATGTACTCACGTTAATAAGTCTAGTACTTTATGAATCTATCTATTTTTCAGTCCCCGTATTTCTTTTTATTGATGTTCAAAAAATCTGAGTTTCCACTACGGTATTTGCAGTATATTTGGATTACAATTTGTTAAATCAAATAGTCTCACATACATCAACTGATTTGACAACTTGTAATCTAAGAATACCGAAAATACCAAAAAGACTGTAGTGGAAGAAGAACTATAAACCATGTACCACTGAGAACTATAAACAGCCACCAGTGTTAGGTACCAGTACCCCGGAAATTACCCAAAAAATAAAATCAGTGGTTCAGATTCATTTGGTTATTTACATCACATTCTAAAGAATGACTTTGATCAATTTAGTAATTGACTTGCCACGGTACTAAAAAGTCAAAAAATAGAAATGTTGCTACGCGGATTTGGCGTCATTTTTGCATAATACAATCTCAAAGCAAGACCATTGAATTAAATTCGTTTGATTTTTCAATACAAATTAAATGACTTGGATGATATGGGACAAATGACAATAACCAATAACCATTAACCATCATTAGCATCAAAGATGGCATTGCTATTTTTTGACATCAACAAATGACAGGTGACAGACTTGAATTTTGCCTCTCTTTTTTGGCCAAATTACGGCTTTGTGACCTTAAATGGCAATGGGCGAAGAGCAAGTCCATCAACTAATATCAAAATGGCATTGCGAAATTCATTTTCGGATGATTTTAAAATGTTATTTCGTCAACAAAAAAAAATTGAGGATTTACTCCGCCAATGAAATGTCATTTTACCATTATCACCTTTCACTCTTTGAAAGTGATGTGGCAAGTTTGGTAATTGCCAAATTTGACACCAAGAACGACATTGACAAAAATTTGACATCAAATTTAACTCAACGACGGACAGTGTTTTGTCGTTTTTAGTACTAAATTTTAACTTTCGCAAACTTTCGCATGACAATTGGAGCAGGTATGAACTTAGATACTGTACTTATGTTCAAAAAAAAAACTTAGATACTGTACTTACACTGGAAGGAAATTTGAATAACGAGAAAGAAGGTAACAAAGTGATAAAATGTTGAAGATAATCAACCAATGCTGGCATGCCACATTGCCCAGAGGCAATGTTTTCTAAGTGAGCATAGGGATGTTATGAAGCCACTTTAAGTTTTTTCTTCCTTTCTGAATTTTTTGGTTGCAACAAAGGCTTCAAATAGCGGCCGCTACGCATACGTTTTATGACTCTCCAATACTGTTATACTTCGCTATACCGTTGATACCATATTCCCCATGCATATTAGATGATTCCCAATACGTATCGCTTTGTATATGATTCACGACCACTACACTAGTGTTCCACTACTGTAGCATCGCTACGGTTTCGCAACCCACTACGGTTGTCATTACGAGGCCCGCTACCACTATTTAAGACCTTAATCTCAACTTTTGGTTTTAGGTAATGGGTCAAAATAACTTAAATAAGCAGAAAAAATTAATAAACCGCTAATGTTATAAGGATCTTTCTATTATCCGCCCATTGGGCGAACGGTAAAACACAAAGCAATCAGAATTCTTACATGTAAGAGTTTTCACCGTCTGAATTCTTACATGTAAGAATTCAGATTCTACACACTTTATTAGGCGGACGGTAGAATACTCAATGTTATAATCAGCTTTTGCCATTATCTAATCCGCAACAAAAACCCATTTCTTGTAGATAATGTACCTCGCATGCTGTGTCCTCAAAAAGGCACCTTTTTGAGTTTTCATTGTCACACAAGTCTGCACAAAAAACCTTACACTGCTCTGATTTTACTAGTCCCACCAACGTGGACGCTGACCTGTCACCTGAGTTTCTTACGTGTCTGGACGAGGTTGCGCCACGTGTCGACAGCGTCGGGTCTTGCACACCCTCTCAGCATCAGTCCACACTTCCCACGTGTCTGACTTGTGCCGAAATGAGCCCAACGCCTTCTCTCACCTTTATATAAGCATTGGCTCCCTGACTTCATGTTCAAACACAAAGACCTTGACAAAAAACACAAGTCCAACTTTTCTTTCCCTTGTCGAAATTCTCCAGACGCAAAACATAATGCCTCTCATTTCGAAGGTCATTGTGTCATGGTGCAAGAAGCATCCTGATGGCGATGATGATGGCGACGACGGCTACGCCAATGCCCCGGCAGCATGCATGGAAGGAGATGGTGATGACGATGACGATGATGGAGATTACGACTATGCCCCGGCTGCATGAATCGGGGTTAAATAATTAGAACTAAATATTCTTGATAGAGTTACGTCAAAAACCAACTCTATTCCTGGGTATTTTTCTCCCATAGAATCCAAAACATTTTGTAGGCTATGCTACATTTTGAGTCTATGCATTAGTGTATCTACGTTTTTTCCAATAATGATGACGAAGATGAACACCATTTAGCGGTGGAAAATAATGAACTTTATGTAATGCTCACAACTCATCATGCGACGCATGACATAATGCAAATGAAATTTGGAGTGATTGTGAATGTTCTAAATTTGGGTACTGTGATTTAGAACCCTAGCCTGTGATACTTCAGCATAACGAGTTCATATTAAAGCTTAAGTTTTTTTTGTAATGCAGGACATAAAATAATGTTTCAGAAGTGCCATGTGATTACCTTTGTTGTTATTCTAACCCTTTTTCTTTGGAAAATTTTTCAGTGCCGAGCAACTGGCACTGTCACGTGGTGCCCGTTGGCACTGTCATTATATTCCCATTTTGTGGAGAGATGGCCAAAGTTTGAGATGAGGTCTATGTATTTGTTTTTGCCCTACACCAAATAAGCGGTGGAAAATGGGCCAGAGTATCACGTGGCGGTAGTGAAGGGGCATCGAATAAATTTTTCATTTTGTGGAATCCTCAGATAATAGCACGTTAGTGAAAAAGCCGTTTGATCAAATATCAATAACTACATGGACAAGTTTCATTTTGTTTTGTAAAATGGACGGGAAATATATATTACACTTAAATAGTCCATTTTACGGAACAAAAAATACCTTATTCACGGGGCTATATATATATCATATCAAATTACTTTTGCAAACATATTCTTCTTTAGTGTTCTACGAGATGAGATAAATGGCTTAGATAATAGTTATTGGCTCGAAGAAATTGAGAGTTTCGAGGCATATGAAGAGTCAAGAGTGGATGTAGACCGAATTCAATAAGGGTGGTTCCCACACCAAGTGTTTGATGGACTTCGGGTGCTTTGCACCGCGTTGTGTACTCCTCGAGCGTCCGATAATGTTTTAGACGGCTTGGATGCATTCGACAATTTTAACTTAATTTTGATTTATTTTTACCGGTAAAAAATCAAAACACATCCGAGCCGTTCAAAATACGATCCGACAACCGAGAGGTGCACAACACAGTGCAAAGCATAACGACTAACGAGTTCATATTAAAGCTTAAGTTTTTTGTAATGCAGGACATAAAATAATGTTTCAGAAGTGCCATGTGATGCAGGACATAAAATAATGTTTCAAAAGTGCCATGTGATGCAGGACATAAAATAATGTTTCAAAAGTGCCATGTGATTACCTTTGTTGTTGTTCTAACCCTTTTTCTTTGGAAAATTTTTCAGTGCCGAGTAACTGGCACTGCCACATGGTGTCCGTTGGCTCATTCGGGTCGTGCATATCTCGTTGGCTCCGTTCGATTCGGGTCGCTCATCCGTGTTTTGGATAGCCCAGGTCTATTGGGGTTATCCAGTGGCATTTTTCTAATTTTGAGGGGTAAATTAATCCCAACATATCTGGGCTGTCCAAAACACAGATGGACGGCCTAGATGAGCTAACGGACACCACGTGGCAGTGCCAGCTAGTGCCCGCTCGGCACTGAAAAATTTCTCCCTTTTCGGAGAATGGGTGGATGTCTGCTTGTATATTTTATGGAGGAAAAAAACAGGCATGACCGGATGAGTCAATCTGAGAGTTAAGTTCTCTGATAGGGACCCATGCATTACCAAGAACATAAGATTTAAAAACACAAGAAAATTAGTGAGGGAACCAAATGTGAAAACCTCATAGAATCTGATAAAAGAATAGCCATTTGTCACACTTGACCTTGACCTAGTTTCTCTCAAAACAAAGATGATATTCCTATAGTTTTGCCTAAACGCACTAAAGAAAAGTGGGGAATACAATAGGACCCTCCCCAAAAGCTAATAATTTTTTATCTAACATTTGCTTTTGTATTCAACTTACATGACATCAATTATTTGAAGCATTTACAAGATGCTAATTACATTGAAATAAAATAAAAAATGCAGAGAGTGGCGTCTGTTCGCTATAGTCCATTAGTGGGTCTAAAGTCTAATCCTTCTTGTCCGTTAAGCAAGGGAACCGGCTCCTTCCGTCCGTCTTGCCACAACACAAGCTGTGATATAATCTGTCTATACCTCACTCGGTTCAGTAACCAGAAATTTCTTTCAGTGGGTCATTTAGAAAGTAACAACCAATTTTAGATTTCAAGATCTGTAGTGGTATCTACTTTGACATGACAAATAGAATATCAGCCCTAGCTTCAGCACAAAATTATCCAATTTGTCAAATAACATGTAACACCACAAGTTGGGAACACTAAAGTACCTACTTCTCAACTTGAGTCTCAACTGAGTTCTTCATCTTTAAGGGGAAAAAAACTTTTGTGGTTTTTTTTTTTTTTTTTTTAGATTTCAAACTACAGCTTCACCCATGAAGGCAGAAATCCATGAGTTATGACATGGATGCATATCCATAACAATTTATCCCATAAAATTTCTACGAAGCAAGTCAAATTACCATACGAGTGTGTTAGATCAGCTTACCAGTGCAATTTAGCAAGTCAAATTGGTGTGCCTTCCAGTATACTTTAATTACTTTGGAGAGGATTGGAGTTCATTAGCTTGCTTGTCCAAATAGCTGGGAGCTTTCTTGAGCACCTGCCATGCAATTTTCTGATCAGCATCTGCATAAAATTTGCCTGCCCACGTTTGAAAAACAAACACAAAATCATGCATCCAATAAACTATTTGCTAACAATGCAGAAATCTCTCACCTTATTTTCTGGGTTCGTCTGCACCACTCTTAAGAGTTTCTTTATAATAACGATATGTTGGATATATCTTCAGTGTCATTTTGTGCTTAATGTGTTAAACTGTAACAGTAATTGAAAAAAAAAATATAGCTACAAAGAGATTATATATAGCATCTTCACACAAATCTCCCTAAACTTTTGAATCTTCAAGCCTGTGGTGCTAATACAAAACAAAAACAACTTGACTCATCGGGAACATGTAGCCCTTGATAGAGCTCAATGGAAAAAAAGATTCATGTAGTCGACTCCAATAGATTGGGATATAACTATATAATTGAAAAGGTTACAACCACTACAGCTAATTCTACATGTACGTATCAATACTTCCAATCCTACCACAACGCTACCGTTAATGCTACGCCCATTTTGATCTTGTCCCTTTAATCTCTTGTATCCGTTACTTTAGATTAATAAATTCTCCTTTCTCACCGTTTAAAAAAAAAAAACTTTAATATTACGCGGCCCGCGACTGCTATTTAAAATCTTGGTCAGAGCAAAAATAACTTAAATAAGCTGAATAATTAATAACCCAAACTGCTCTATTTCAATGCTTTTAGCTTCCGCTATTATTATAACCAGCTTTTACCATTATCTAATCTGCAACAAAACCCATAAACAAAGAATTGTTGAAGTGACAAAATTGCTCTTCAAATTCATTGTCATATTTGGCTGTTGTGAAGCCTTGAAAAGAACCCATCTATTGTAAATAATGTAACTCACATGCTCTGTCCTGAAAAGGTACCTTTTTGAGTTTTCATTGTCACAAAAGTCTGCACAAAAATATTGACTATATTCTGATTTTATGCACAAATATGCCTTTTACTAGTTGCACCAACGTGTATGCTGAACTGTCACTTGAATTTCCTACGTGTCCAGACAAGGTTACGCCACATGTCGAAAGCGTCGGGTCTTGCACACCCTCTCATCATCACTCCACACTTCCCACGAGTCTGACTTGTGCCTAAATGAGCCCAACACCATCTATCACCTTTATATAAGCATTGGCTCTTGACTTCATGTTCAATCGCAAAGAAAACAATAGTTCAACTTTTCTTTACCTACTTAAAACTTTTCCAGAGAAAAGATAATGCCTCTCATTTCACAGGTCATTGTGTCATTGTGCAAGAAGCATCCAGATGGGGATGATGATGGCAATGACGGATATGACTATGCAAATGATCTATTGGACTTTAGCAAATTTTCTAAATATGGAAATTAAATAATTCCCACCAGCCAATACATAAGATGATTTCAGACTTTCCATAGCGGTATTTGCAGATGGAATGGCTGTTAAGGGCCAATAGGGATCGATACATTGTCATCTCAATGATACAGACATATACTGTGAATTAGATATTTAATATAACCAGTTCATAATAGAGCTTCTTTATTTTATAATGCAGGACATAAAATAATGTTTCAGTAGTGCCATGTGATTGCCTTTGTTGTGATACTACACGTTTTCGGAGAATGGGTGGAGGTCTGCTAGTAGTATATTTTATGAGAAAAAGAACAGGCAAGACAGCATGAGTCAATCTGAGAGTTGAGTGCTCTGATAGGGACCCATGCAGTACCAAGAACAAAAAAAATTAAAAACTGAATAAAGTGAGGGAAAGTTGAAAACCTCATAGAATCTGATAAAGGTACTAGCCATTTGACACACTTGACCTTGACCTAGCTTTTCCCAGTAAGAGAAGACTCTCCCTTTAACTATTCTTGTGCCTAAAACCACTTAAAAAAGACGGACACCCAAGATCTAAACATCCTCTTTTCTATTCAACTTGCATGATTTTAAATCTTTGAAGCATTTACAAGATACAATTACTCCAAAAACAAAGATGGAGGGTGGCACAACCAAAAATTTCAGTCAGTGAGTCAGTCAAATTTCATATCTAAATCAGCTTTGACATGACAAATAGAAACATCATGAATATATGATCACACATATATCAAATAACATCTGTAAACGTTGCGAACACAAGAGTACTATTTCTCAACTATTCTTGTGCCTAAAACCACTTAAAAAAGACGGACACCCAAGATCTAAACATCCTCTTTTCTATTCAACTTGCATGATTTTAAATCTTTGAAGCATTTACAAGATACAATTACTCCAAAAACAAAGATGGAGGGTGGCACAACCAAAAATTTCAGTCAGTGAGTCAGTCAAATTTCATATCTAAATCAGCTTTGACATGACAAATAGAAACATCATGAATATATGATCACACATATATCAAATAACATCTGTAAACGTTGCGAACACAAGAGTACTATTTCTCAACTTAGTCCTCATCTTAAGGGAAAGGATTGACTTGAATGCATCTCCATAACAAGTAATCTCATAAAATTTCTGCTAAGCACTTCACTCTAAAGCATAAAAATTACCAAATAGTGTTAAATCAGCTTACCAGCGCAAGTTAGCAAGTCAAATTGTTGTGTCTTGCAGTACACATTTGTCGTTAACCTTGGAGAGGATTGAAATTCATTAGCTTGCTTGTCCTTTCTTGAGCACCTGTCATGCAAATTTCTGATCAATATCTTCATAACATTTGCCCCAACACAGAAATTTCAAAAAAAAAAAAAATGCAAAAATCAAAGTGATTGTATATATCCCACTTTGAGAGTTTCTTTGCAATACGATATGTTTGGATATATCTTCAAAGTGAATGTATGCTTAATATGCTAAACATAACAGTAACTAAAAACTATATAAAGCTACAAAGAGAACGTTTAACATCTTCACACAAAGACGCCATTTTTCCCACATCTTCTATTATCTTCATGCCTCTGGTCAGGAGAAAGAGTAGGGATTAAGGGGCAGTGTAGATGGATGAGGATGCCATATTTCATATGCTGAAGTTGGAAAGGTGATGGGCAAGAATCACATCATTGGCGAACTAAAAAATGAAGTCACGTTAGGTTCTTTTCCTGATCATTAGAGTTATCAAAGTGGTAGTGGTAATGGTAACCTTATCCCGACCTTGAGTGATAATCAGTTTGTTCACTTCACATTTCCAAAAAAAATTCCAAAAAGATTCTCTCTCCATCTCTCATCTCTTCAATCATTAATCATATTTCTCTCTCTACTCATACCCTTTCATCCAATCATTATTTTCATTTCTCTCTCTATCTCTCTCCAATTATTACACCTCTCTCTAATTATTACTTTTTCCAAAAACTCATCCAAACACTATCTCAAAAATATTTCTCAAAATATTCTTCTCAAAACTCTCAACCAAACACAGCGAATGATAGTGGTAATGGTAACCTTATCCCGATCTTAAGTTGAGTGATAAAAATTCAATGAACCTTTTTCCCTAAGCTAAATACATCTGAATAAATGGCATTTTCCCTACCAACAGTTGGTTAGCTCTTGTCGCTCATGAGCAACTCTAGAATGCTGCTACAGATTGCTACATCTGAAAACATGGCCTTTTCTCAAGCAAAAATTGGTTCGCACTTGTTGAAGCAACTCTAGAATGTTGCTGGAGCAACCAATAATGGCATGCCACATACCTCAACAGGCAAATTTTTTTCAATTGACGTAGACAGAGACAGTTTCTAGGATGACTAAGTGTCCCTTCAAACCCATTCCTAAAGAAAAATGCACCACACATTTTAGAGCTTTCATTGTCACCAACCTGCAAAAAATCCTACTCCTCTCTGATGTCTCTGACCCGACCAGGCACAAAGAAGCCTTACTACTGGTTAGAATTTGATTACCTATTGCAGCACCAACGTGTATGCTGAACTGTCGCCCGAATTTCCTAGGAGGCTGGATGATATGGCTCCACGTGTTGCCTGCGTCGTGTCTCGCACGCCCTTCAAGTAGCACTCCACACTTCCCATGTGGCTAGCTTGTGCCAACATGAGCCTAACACCTTCCCTTCCGTTTATATAAGCAAGCATTGGTTTCACCTCCAAGCCATGCTCAGTCCAAAGCACACAGACCTTAGGATAACACAACTAGTCCCACTTTTCTTTTCTTCACCAAATTTCCCCAGAAATAAAATGTCTCCCATTTCCAAAGCCATGGTGTCATGGAAATGTTGTAAGGAGCATCCAGATGGTGATGATGGATACTATTCTGCCCCATCAACAGGCATGGAAGGAGATGGCGATGATGACGATGACGATGATGATGATGGAGATTATGACTATGCCCCTGCGGCGTCCATTGAGGATGACGATCATGACAGTGGCTATGACTCTGCTCTGGCTGCATATATGGATGGTTGACTATTAGTATTATCTATTCAATAAAGTGACTTCAAAATAGCTGGTTTCTGATTTCTAAACCTATTCTGGGGTTTCTTTTTTCCACGGACCCAAAACTTTCTTCAGCTATGCTAGGATGTGAGGCACGTATATCAGAGTTTAAGGTCTAGCTAATTCTGATGATGAACGTTATTATACATCATCAAAAAAACCATGACATAATGCAAGTCCTGTATTTTATGTTTTTCCAATAGAATTATCACAGTAATATAATAACTTCCTAGTTAGGGATGGTTTTAGTTTGAAATGCATCATATGATCAACAGTATTGTATTGCCACGTGATAGATACTGGACCATTTTGGAGAATGGGTTGCTGGTTGCTAGTTTATTTAATGGGAAAGTTTCCAGGTACTAGCCAATTGGTGACTTAAGTGATCTAATAGGGTCCAATGCATTACCCAAAAACAAATAGAAAATGGAGAACCAAAAACTAGAAACCTCAACGAATATAGTGTAAAGGTACTAGACATTTGCAACACTTGACCTAGTGTTTTCCACAAAGATAAGAGTCACCCTTTACTATATACCTTGAGAGCGAATGACAGATGTTGAGTCCATATTTTCTATTAAAAAACAATCGACTAAAGAAAGTCTTTTTCTTTGGAAACAATCGACAGCTCAGATATTACCTATTTCTGGTTGTCGCACCTAGAACAATTGTTGGTAACCTGACTAAGGTTGCAATATGTCCAAGAGACACTCCCCTCAAATTGCATAAACTCAAAGATAATGGCCTAACATTAAGGGATGATCTTGCATACCAACTAAGAAGCCAACCCGAAGCCGAGGGTAAGCCTTTCTCAGTCTTTGGTCCTAGGTTCGAGCTTCATCCACACCTCTGCTGTAAGCCTGTAACTATGTTATTGACCGCAAGGAAACTCAACAAATACTAAAAAATAAGAAGGCCATGAACTTGCTGTACATGCGTGCATCTGGGAGGATGCTATATACCTCACTCACTGAGTCTGTGATACCTATTTTTGTAGTTCTACAGGCACATTTTAACTATACGGTGTTGAGTACATAAACATCATGAAAAGGATTTTCTGCATTGCTTGGCAATCAATTTAACTAGAGGCTGGGCACACGCAATGCATGTGCACGTCGAAATTTAGAAAAATAATATGCACAAAGGCTTTCGGCTTTATGGTTGATCGTGTGTGTAACGGATGTACATGGCAAGAAACATAATACTGTGACTATTCATACTTTTCTAAATTTCTGCATTGTATTGTCCCGGATTGCATTTTAAAGTACACTGTTTGAGATACTTTTAATTCTAAAATTATGTAAACAGTTTTCTTGGGATAAAAAACCCAGTAATCTTGAAGACAAAAAAAATTAAGCCACCATTCTAATTACCATCTTCTGCCCCTCTACTAAACCCATTCTACCATATGTAAAAGACAACAAGTGATCCAAAAAAAATAGAGTCTTTCTTCGACAAGGACATGGTATAAGAGTCAATCATAGAAATAGGACACAAACTAATTCATTAATACCAAAAGGACAAATCACCCACACATCTCAAAAATGCCCCCGCTAGCCTATGAAAATGCCTAAACCCCCCAAAACCTATGAAAGTGCCTAAATCCCCAAACCTAATGAAATTGCCTAAATCTAAATCCTAGGGTACCTTATGAAAGTGCCTAAACATAAACCTTAGGTATCCTATGAAAGTGCCTAAAACCTTAGGGTACCCTATGAAAATGCCTAAATCACTAAAACCCTATAATTGGAAAGTGTACCCTAAACCTAAATATTAGGGTGCCCAAAATTAAACTCAATTAATTTTGTCCCACGCATTAGAGAGAGAGGGAGAGGGATGTGGTGGGTCACTGAAAGTGACATGATGGGTTCAAGAAATTGAAATCAGCATTGAAATTGTAAGTAACGTGTTTGACTGAGAAAAAAAAAGGTAGTACTCCTAACGTGTTTGTCAGTGATTGACGGGCTGCGATGGCTACTGGCTAGTCGCTTTCACCGGGGTAGCAGTGTGCATTCTTCCGTGCACGGCTTTATTGCTCCTACTTTATTAAGGGTATTTTTGTCTAGTATTGTCTTTGAGCCCTCAAAAATTTCTCATCAATATATTGGAGACATTAAAATAAATTAGGCTAGACTAAACACCATTTAAGACCCCAAACTTGGCCTTTAGGCCAATTTCTGAAAAAAATATTAAATGCAAGAGTAATGTTGTTGTTTTTTTTTTTTTTTGGGTTATTAAGAATGCAAAAACAAGGCAATAAAAATTGCTATGCATTACCTGTCGGCGAAACCCACGCACAATACAAAACCCAACTTGATTTTCGACTGTGTTCCCTCCGCAATCCGCAACTTCAAGTCTTCAACTACACCAAATAGAAACAGTCAGCAAAATCAAAGGAAGCCTAAAAATTGTCCTACAATTCCAAATCCCAGTAAGGCGAGGAAAATTGTCAAAATATGATCCCTACCAGTAAAAATACAAACTTGTTAACTACCGCGTACACGAAGGGAAAAATATCAAACTAATATTATAGAATCTGGTGCAGAAATAGAAAGAAGAGGAAAGTTTTAAACAAAATGAAAAAGATTCCAACTTGCTGCCAAAAAAGAGAGAACGACCATTTCTCTTGTCAGTGATCTCCCAACCTTTCTTTCTCTATGGAATTAAACTACTGTAAAAGACGAAGATCAAATGCGAGTGGTTGAACGAAAGGGGAATTTGAAGACGTGGGTATGATAGTTAGAGGGAAGGGTTTTACATTTGTCACCCCTGGTAGTTAGTTTGCGCAGTGTTTAAAGAGCAGCTTAAACGTTTGTGAGGGGGTATTTTTGGAAAACACTTTTGTGACAGGGCTTCAAAAAAGGAGAGACACCAAACTGGTGCTCTCCGTTTATATTTTAGAATAGATCATATAGAAATGCTGGATTTGCCAGTGTTGGAAGTTCACTTAGCTGACCTAAAACAATTTAAACATAATAACCCCTATTCTCCATGACATTTACAAGATACAAATTACCATGCAAACATAGGAGAAATTCGTGACTATGCATATGATTTTCCGTTCGCTGTTTCTATGAACCACTTCAATCAATCAATGAAAATTACCTACATGCAATGCATCAGCTTACCAGACGCAACCTTGCTAACTTGGCAAGTCAAATTGGCGTGCCTTCTAGTATGTTTTGTTTGTAAATCATTTGGACAGCATTGCAATTTGTTGTCTTGCTTGCCCATGTAGCTGGAACTTTCTCGAGCATTTTTCATGCACATAACAGATCAACACCTTCATAAAAATCGCCTCAATGTGCCCATGTCATAGTAGTAACTTGTGCCCTCTCTTGGGAGAGGTTTCAAACAATCTTTCAATAAATTAATAAACCACATGACTTTAAAGTTTAAACAAATATCAATTCTCTATTTTTTCCCCATATTCTATAAATAAAACATATAAGCTAACACTATCGCATAATATCAAATAACCATTCGGGCTTCCCAAAATATGGCTCCAGTCACGAAATCCGTGCAACTTTGTTGTCTGATTCCATTTCAAGATCTTCCAAGCATGACATCGGTTTGGTGATGCCATCCAACATGGAATGGACTTCCTTCATTTTTGGATGAGATGTATCGCCAACTAGGAACTCGTAAACATTACCATCAACTACAATTGAACTACATCCAGGTGACTTGTTGACTCCAAAGGCTTTCATTTTCCCTCTCACCTTCGTTACATCTTCCCATCTATCAGCGGATGCATAGATATTGGCCATAAGGGTATGAACACTGGAACCGCTATAGTCCATTTCAGCAAGTCGTCCAGCCACACGTTCACCAATGTCAACATTGCCATAAATTCTACAAGCACTCAGCAAAGCACCATAAACTGGACCTAAAATTTTGTTACTTTCTTTTGGTATCTTTTCAATCATTTCCTCTGCTTCGTGTAGTTGGCCCGCCCGACCAAGGATGTCAATTAGACACCCATAGTGTTCTAACTTGGGTTCGATCTTATACATTTTTCTCATAGAATCAAAATACCTATGGCCTTCCTCTACTAGTCCTCCATGATTACAAGCGCTCAAAACGCCAATAAACGTGATATCATCAGGTTTAAACCCTGCTTGTTTCATTTCTGTAAACAAAGTCAATGCTTTGCTGCTTTGCCCATTCATGGCGAGCCCACAAATAATTGAAGTCCATGATGCCGTGTCTTTCTCTTTCAACCCATGAAAAATCTCAAGGGACTTGTCTATGCACCCGCATTTTGAATACATGTCTAGAAGAGCAGTACCAACAACTGCATCGATTGGTATTCTGTTTTCGTCAATGTAACCATGGATCCATTTCCCTTGTTCCAAAGCTCCCACCTGAGCACAACCCATCAGGAGAGTGACCACTGTAAACACATCTGGTTTAATCCTTTTGATTTGCATCTCTCGAAAAAGGGCAACTGCTTCATCAACACGATTAAACTGTACATACCCATTAATCATAGCCGTCCAAAGAACAATATCCCTTACTGGACTTCTCTCAAAAAAATCTCTTGCTTCATCCAACTAACCACAGTTCACATACCCAGAGACCATACTAGTCCAACTAATAACATTTTTTGTTGGCATTGCATCAAAAACTTGTTGAGCTATAGTCAAATATCCACATTTAGAGTACATATCCAACAGGGCATTGCTAATTGTAGTGGTAAACCCGAGTTCATTAACGACATACTGGTGAATTTCCCTGCCAAGTTCCGAATTTTTTGTTGACATACAAGCTGAAAGGGTACTTACAACTGTAGCTTCATCAGGCTTCACATTTTTCTCCTGTTGCATCCGGCGGAATACACTAACCGCCTCCTCAAATCGGGCACACTTGACATACCCAGAAATCAATACATTCCAAGAAACCAAATCTCTCTCAGGCATTTCATCAAACAACTTCCTCGCATTCTTGACACGACCCAATTCACCATACATGTCCATAATCGAATTACACACATAACAATCGAACTCAACCCCACTTTTAAACACAAACCCATGAACCTTTTCCCCCACCAAAACATCCCTCAAGCAACCAATCGCCTTAAACACAAAAGGGTAAGTGAAATTGTCCGGCCACAAACCGTGTACCCTCAACTGATGAAAAATCCAAATAGCTTTCCTAAAGCTGCCACCTTTCACAGATGCCTTGATCATCACATTGTAAATAAATAAAGATGGGTTTTCAATGTAATTGAATATTCTTTCGGAATACCGTAAGTTTCCAAGAGATGGGTCTGTGCAAAAGGCCATGAGCTTGTTGAGGGTGTCTAGGTTTTGGTGGAGGCCAATTCTGAAGACTTGGGTCTGGATTTGTTTAAGTTGTTGCATTGATAAGCAGGTTTTGAGGTAGTCTACGCATTCTTGTTTTGTGAGTCTTGCGGTTGAGAAGTTTAACGATTGGGTCCATTGGAAGAGGAAATGGCGGGATACGGACTTCAGAAACTGGGAGGGGTGTTGGGAGTTCATGTGAGATCTGTCAATTTCTTGTTTGGCTTTGGTCTAGTATAGGGCATAATCCAGGCTATCCTCGAGAATAATAACTCTTCTATGAAACTCCTTATTCAAAAACAGAACACTTTGGCCCCGATTGGATGGTGTTAAAATTCCAGAGGGATAAGCTATAGAGGGGTTATAAGATAAGAGGGGGTATTATTTTTTGAGGGTTGGCCCACATTGATGTGATGTTTATGGAGAGGGAATAAAAAAGTAGTTGGTTTGGATGAGGTATTAAAAAAGGGGATAAAATAGTACTTGGTTTGGATGGAGAATAAAATGGGGGATAAGGTTTTTCGTACTTGAAATAAGGGAGAGGGAGTGTTATTTTTTCCTTATACCCAGGGATAACTTTTGGGCAGGGGGAGGGGTGCCCAAAAACTATACCCCTCTATTCCCCTGCCGGGGATAACTTTTGGAGGGGTGGAAATTTATCCCCTGCATTTTTGTCGAGACAAATCATGCTAAATGTGTCACATCAGGCCTTATACCCCCTCTAAAAGTTATCCCCTTCCTTTAACCCCATCCAATCGGGTCCTTATGATCATTTTTCATTAGTTTTTTGGGGACAATTCCCCAGCGACGAATAAAAATCCGGATTACGTTTTGTGATACCAACGAACTTTTTAATTTTTTGGTTCTGTTTTTATTTAATTTTTTTCGCGTTTATTAGTTTTGCATCAAATTTTTCACGTCATTTGATTCATCTCGACTTGAAAAATCGGAAAAGTAAACGATTAGGAGAATTAGCCAAATTTTTTGGTTCGTCTCATAATTTTTCACTTTTCCAATTCCTTATATCGAGAGGAATCAAAAAACGTGAAAAGTTTGACGCAAAACTAACAAATGCAAAAAGACTGTTTGAATGTCCAGTTCGATATGAGTAGCTGCTAAAAATGACTGTTTGAATGTCCACTTAGAGTTGCTCTATAAGAAGTCATCGCATCTTTCTAACTTAAGAGGAAGTAAACGTTCTAAGCCTCAAGTTTTGGCCACTTATACATCAAGTCACTTGTTACCTAAATTTTGCCGTACCGAGCCGGCGAGCCTCTGTCCGGCCTTTGTGTATTTTAGAATGTTTACGTATTTCTGTATAAGTTTGAATTAGCCAAGGTAGATTAGATTTCTAGTTCTACCTTCTGGTCGACAACTTACATAGACTAGATGAATGATGCAGCTGCAGCTAGTGAATCAAAGATCAAGGGAACAACCTTGTGTGGCATCGATTTTCACTCTTATCGTCTTAAGAAAAGCAAAAAATCACTTCATTCTAACGACTGCTTGATTTAAAACTCCAATTATTGGCTCTAAAAATTAGAAGGAAACAAAAAATAAATTGACTCGGAGAAAATAAACAGCTCTCATCATCAAAAAGAACGATTCCAATTACATAAGAAGTGAACAAAATTTCACACACACATACTCTTTCTCTCTCTCTCTCTCTCCCATGTAGTTTGTGGCTTACAACGATTTCATTTGACGAGCCAATCTATTCCTTTATAAGCTTTGATTTGTTTGTCATCTGCTCAAAATATCAAGTTCACATTGGGAAAGGCTTGTTGAAATGTATTCAATGCCTAATTCAAACTACGTCAAATAACACATATAAACACAAAAACCACAAATGTGGACTATGTTGTTCCATAGAAAATACAACTGAAAATTTGAGAAACGAAGTTGAAAGGGACATGATTACTTCTCTTAAAAGGAGGAACGGTATGCACTTTTGTACCCAGAGCCACAAAAATTTGATATTTCACCATAGAAATTTATAATCAAACACTGTAAAATTTGTAAATTTGACAACAAAAATTCAAATATTTGGACCACAACAATTTATATGTTGGACCACAAAAGTTCAGATAAATTTATATGTTTTGGCTTTTGAACATAAAAAATGTCATAACATGAGCCACAAAAATTCATATTTTGAATCACCAAAGATTTCATATGTCGGGCCACAAATATTCGTATCATTTTGGAACATTTTCAAAATATTGAATGAATATTTAAATGTTATTATTGGCGAAAGATCACACAACTTTTTCCCTTATTCACCGTTGCCCATAAACTTTTTCCCTTTTTCACTAAACTTTTTCCCTTATTCTCAGTTGAGTGGTTCTATATAGCTCCCATTTATAACTTCATACAACCCGGCCAAAATAAATCCCAAAACCCCTCCTGTGAAAAGTCCATTTTGCCCCTCAACCCCTCTTGTGAAAAGTCCATTTTGCCCCTCAAGTTACTACATACCAACCCATTTACAGAAACCTTTTTTCTCTTATTACTATATACCAACCCACCCCTTTTTCTTCCCCAGACCTCTTCTTCCCCCTCTTCTTCTCCCTCTTCTTCCTCCATTGTTAGGTTAGGTCAAAAAAATTTCATTCTTGTTCCTACATTCTCCCCCTCCATCTCTCATCTCTCTCAATCAATGGAAATTTTTGATGAGTCGATGGAAGGATCCTCTCCCTCACTTCAATTAGAAGAACTTGAGGAGATAATGGAACAACTTGGAACTCCAAATTCACCGAAAGAGTCCGCAATAAGAGAAGACGGTCACCTTAGAAGAAAGTATGGAAGTGGAGAGTGAGGCTAGTATCCCGGAAATGAAGACTTTCGAGCAAAAAACGACCCAAGAGGTAATGCATTGTTTCCCGACTTAGTAATCTGTCCGTTTGTTCGACACGGAAATGCAGTCCCGAAAAACGTCATATGTTTCGGTATATAACTCCCGAAATTGGGAAAATATTTCGACAATTGAGTTCCGAAATTGGGACATTATTTCGGTAGTTATAAACCAAAATTTAGACAATATTTCGGTAGTTTATATCCATGTTTTGATACCAAGCAAATCTAATCTTCCTAATGTTGTTGTGGTATTTTTTAAGGGTTATGCTTCCACGCATGGTAGTCGCACAACGGGGTCAGTAGGTGGCGTATATGATCATACGGAACACTTCACAACAGAGACGGTTAGTACTTTGGAAAAAGTTGGTTACTTACTTAAACACATGCGAGCTAGTTATTTATCATAAATTGTTGGTTACTTACTTAAACTCATGCGAGCTAGTTATTTATCCTAAATTTTTCTTGAACAATATGTGATAGGTGTTTCCCACCGAAGAAGCGTTGAAAGACTGGGGTTTATGCTACGGGTTTGAACCATGGTTTTGTCGTTATCATTAAGGCTGGTGAAACTATTCCAAAGGACAGGCGACCGAGGATAAGATTTCAATGTGACCGGGGGGGCAAGTACAGAAAGTATCAACCTAAACATCCAACTCCGGAGTCGAAGAAGAGAAAGCGTAACACAGGGACAAAGAAATGTGAATGCCCATTTTTATTGAATTGTGTTAAGGGATATGAAGGTTGGTATGTGAAAGTCCGAAACGGTAACCACAACCATCCTCCTGCAGCTCAACTTGAGGGGCACTCATACCCCGGGAGGTTGACGAAAGAACAAATAGCGATGGTGGTGGAGTCGTCAAAGACGCTTGTAAAACCGAGGGAAATTCTATTGGCAATTAAGGGTCGGGATAAATCCAATTGCACGACAATCAAATTTGTTAATGAATTCGGTAGTTTGTACCCGAAATTTATGCTATTTTTCGGTAGTAATTATCCGAACTGTGTAAATCCAGAGAGGCAGGTGGTGATTACGTGCAAACACTTACCAAAAATATCAAAATACATCATAATATCGTTGATACATAAAAGTCATACATAACCAAAGGTAAACCATATCCATCCAAAATAGATCATAATCGTGGTCCATCCACCTAAATACACAACCAAAGTCTATCATAGTCTAAACATACATAAGCATAAGGTCCATCATAGTCTAACCAAAGTAAACACAATGCTCAAGTAGCATTTAGTGACATCTAGTGTAGGACTCCGTCGTGAATGGTGTAGTAGGCTCTCCCTCGGTGTTAGGCCGCAAAATCTTTGATATGTTCCGAAGAGCCTGCCGCATGTTAAATGGTGATAGTTCGTCGGCATATACCTTGTCAACTTCTGCTGCTATAGCTGCTAACTTCATACCATCACTTCCACCAGTATTGACCTCACCCGCACCAGCATCAGGAGACACCCTACAGTGGGAGTATCTACTGAGCCACTCTAGGTAATCTGGATGGCACTCCCAAGGGACATCTGCTCTCGTGCGTACTCGCTTTGCCTCAGGCACCACGTGGTATTCCCAACTTGTCCAGTTTGCATCAGTCCATGTGTAAACCACTTGATATTTTTTGTCCCCTCTTTCAACTCGCGCCGGTGCTATGGGATCCCCGGGTATAACCTGTACTAGTCCAAACTGTCGCAACACTCTGTCAGGGAGGTAGGGCTCCACAATACTCATCCCGCGAATGGGACCGGTATAAAAGACAATAGGTGGTATATCTCCCCGGCGAGCCTTGTATGGGTCAAATATAACCTACAAAAAATAGATCACATAAATAAGTATCTTTTCATGTAGTTGATAGTTCATAAACAATTATGAATGCAATTATGAGATCCTTACTTGATCGGCACGTAAGTCATCTAACATTCGCCGGTAGTGGGAGACGGAGACATTGCCAGCCTCGCGACGAGGCAACCACCTATGTGCACGTGGAAGATCCTCCGTGTAATTTGGGTTTTCTGGTTGTTGAAGCGTAGGAAAGTGCTCGTGGATCCATGCCTGCGGGTTTAAACATAGTAAAGTAATATTATAAATAAAAGTTATGCATAAAGAAAGCATGTGACATTGAAATTAAAGGTATTAAAAGACAATAAATAATTAAAATACCTCCAATAGTGTTGTGTAGCCACACATCTGCCTCACACCCCTCCTGCTCGCTGTACCAAGCTGCCTGCACAAGTACGCTAGGCCTCCAGTACCCCACGCGTAAGTACCAACTTTCTCTAAGTCTGACAAAAGAGATAGGAGAGACACGTCAACGTTCGTCCCAGACTTGTCAATGAAAAGGGTGCACCCAAGCACGAAAAGCAAGTAAGCTCGTACACAATACCCAACCCTCTCGTCATTGTCCGTCGACTTCACTGTCATGAAATTTTCCTTCAACCAAGCCAAACCAACACTCTTTCCTCCATTAAGCGCTGCACGCGCTTCCGTCTGAGAAATGCCAAGACAATCCTGGAGTAGAGTGACCGAATCCCTATCGTCTTCCTTTATGTGCACAGCATTACCTATAACGGAAAGCCCAAGTAGCTGCTCCGTATCGTCAAGTGTCATCCCCATTTCTCCAAATTTAAAGTGAAATGTGTTCGTCTCTGGATGCCACCTCTCAACAAAAGCAGAAACTAAAACGGCATTGCAGTACGGGTACGTGAGGTCGTTGCACAAGGGAAGCAATCCAGACTTCCTAATCTTCTCTTTCATCCTGCGACTCTTGACTATCCATTTACTCAAATGCCGAGAGTGTGAGTGTAATCTCAATGTGCCACGCTCCTCCCTATTCCAAATTGCTGCAGCAACATGTGTATTGAAACTCTTTAGCAAACTCCGATCTGGGGGCCCCCCCCGAGGCACATTTTCTGCATCGCCTACACCGACGTCTCTAGATGGTCCATCCGTAGATGGGACCTCCTGCTCCTGATTCTCTAACTCCTCCTCCGCCTCGGCCTCGGCCTCCTCCACGTGAGGGGGCTGTTCCTGGGGGAGGGCATCAGTACAACGAACTCGTTTGACCTTCCAGGTTTGAGTAACCTCTGAAGCCTTGCGCCGCCGGTTAGAAGCCGTTTGCCGCTCACGTACCATATCTGTTTGTAACACATCACAAATAAATGATAAGCACAAATGAAATTATAAGCACAAGGCAAACATCAACACTCCCCCGCACAACGTAAGCTACTATAATAACAATCCCCCAACTTCTAATCACAAATAAATGATAAGCAAATGAAATTCTAAGTTTTGGAAATATACTACCGAAAATATGCTCCATATTCAGTAGTTAGTTGTCGAAAACCTAGGTATACTTTAGAAGTTAAATCCCGAAAGTTGTTAAAAATTACGGGAGTTAATTGTCGAAACAAATGTTGAATTTCGATGGATAATTCCCGTTTGATCATTGCCCAAACAACTTCAACTTCCGATCACCCAATCTCACTTGAAATTAACAACTCAACAACTATAATGCGATTTTTCAGGAACCTTACAAAGATCTATACGATATATGTATATATATACATTTACATTTAGATATACATTCGGGAGTTAATTGTCGAAAAACTAGGTATACTTAAGAAGTTAATTCCCAAAAATTGTTGAAAATTACGGGAGTTAATTGTCGAAAACAATGTTGAATTTCGGTGGATAATTCCCGTTTGATCATTGCCCAAACAATTGGTATTGAAAGTTTCGACAACTAACTCCCGAAAGTTAGATCATTTTTCGGGAATTCTATACCGAATTCCTTCGACGTCAATGACGTTTGAACTGACAAATTTCAGTCCAAACAACTTCCAATCAACCAATCTCACTTGAAATTAACAACTATAAGCCGATTTTTCAGGAACCTTACAAAGATCTATACGATATATGTATATATATACATATACATTTAGATATACATACAATATATATATATATACAATATATAGTTATATACTGAGTAAATGAACACACCTTTTAGTTCCGGGTCAGGTAAATCGGTAGTTTGGTCGTCGTCGTCGTCGCCGGTCGTCGTCGCGACAGTGGTGGTAGTCGCCGGTCGGAGGGGCAGTGGGTGGTGATGGGTGTGGGTGTTGGGTGTTTCGGTGTAGTGGTGGAGTATGGGAGAGGAGACACCGTGAGTTATTCGAAGGGGAGGAGGGAGGAGAAGAGGGAGAGTTTTTTCAAAATTTGGAGAAAAATTAAAGGAAGGGTATTTTGGGAACTTTACCGGGATATTTGAAGCAAAAATGTAAAATTTCCACGTCAGCTGGGTTGTATGTAGAAATCGGGTTGTATGGAGTTATAAATGGGAGCTATATAGAACCACTCTTCTCAGTTAGTCAGTTACCCCAAAGGCCCAAACATCGAGAATCAATCAATCTCTCTCACTGAAACTTTTTCCATTATTCTCGTTCTTGGTGGCTTGAAAAATTCGAAAGTGTTTTGAATTTTGATTCTTCTACTTCATGTTTGACTATGTTTTTCTTAGGCCCACTAGCCTCCATGGTTTCATCTAAGGGGGTTTTTCACTCTTATAGTCTTAAGATAAGCATTTTTTGGCATGCCTTGAAGTAACCATTTATTTCTTCTATTTTTATCATCTTCCATCAAATATATATAATTTGCACCAACATACCATACACCCCGTATATAACTTTTTGATAACTTATGTGTCCGGCCCAACTTACGTGCATCTTGATTAACAAAGCTCCGTATGAACTGGCCTCAGACGAGTAAATGGAATAATTATCTCTGCTAACTATTATACAACCATCTAATTGTTTCAAATGAATTGATACTTCCTTTTTTTCTTTATCGCAATTGATACTTCAATTGGCATCGACTGGTGAAGTTTTTTTAAGAATATAAATTCCAAAAATGAATGGTCTTGTTTACAGGACCAGAAAGCAATGTTGATGTTCAAGATTAGCTAAATTGTTGAAATGATGATTTTTTTGTAGACTTATAATGTCCCAACTCATAGGGTAGAGACATGAACAAAACTTGATTATCTAGTTCTTTGTGAAGTTCATAATCGCCTTTAAAGTTTTTTCAATAAAAAACATGTTTCGTTCTTGCAAATATCAATGTCCGATAAGTGTGACTTTATACACATGCACGACCAACCAAACCATAAATTCTACGGGCTTAGAGTACGTGGGGCCCATTTGTGCGTCACAGTAGTGCTCCCACTCAAAGAAGACCTTGGTCAACTCACAATAAACTCCCCCTCCCCAAGTCCCCAAGGATAGAGTAGATTAGGATTAACGAATGACAAAAAAAAAACTCACAATAAACTTAATTCAAAAGTGATTCATTACTTGACTCGGGTTGAGTCCACTAGTTCACGGCAGCCTGGTTGAATCCAATTTCCACAACTTTTGTCTTATGGGGAGGGACCATAAGACCATCCTTCTCAATTTTCTTGATTTGTCCAACAATGATAATGCACCATGAATTATTTGTTATGTATCAGTATGGTCGTTTGCTTAAGGAATCACTGAAGTTCCTTAAGCAAACTTTTCTCCAAATACAGGATAACATATCTTCTTCAGTTATCTTCAAGTAAAGCAGTTAAACGAACAAGTTATTCAAGCTCAACTTGTTAAAATAGTTAGATCGATCGACTCTATTTATAAACAAGTCAGGGTCAAACGGGTCTTTAAGCTTGTTAACTTTTGAAGTCAAATTTGAACAACCATGTATTTGCAATTAGTATATTCATTCTTTATAATTATAGCAATCATAAATTAACCTCCTCACAATTCATTTAGTCCAAAGAAAAAAAAAAATACACTGCCTTATGAAAAAATTTCACTGGTTTTATAGATGCGAAATAAGTACCTAGGTGCTTTAGTTGTCCAAATGAAATAAATAAGAAATGAGTGGTGGGATGTGTAAGTCAAGTACTCAACTTTGTTGATAAAAAAAATACTAAACTTTGAAATAAATTTTCAGTGGTTTCGATCCCTTTTTGTGTTCATTTGTGTTCCACTTCTTTTTAAGGTATTTGTGTTCCGATGACGCACTTAACGATATCCGATTAAGTTGATTTTTGGTATAGTTGTAGTACTTGATAAGCTATACGCGGTGAACATCTCCGATCGCCAGAAAGATACCGGTGTGGTCACAACTTTTGTCTTATGGGGAGGGGACCATAAGACCATCCTTCTCAATTTTCTCGATCTGTCCAGCAATGATAATGCACCATGAATTATTTGTTATGTATCAGTACGGCCGTTTGCTTAAGGAATCACTGAAACTCCTTTAAGCAAACTTCTCTCCAAATACAGGATAACATATCTTCTTCAGTTATCTTCAAGTAAAGCAGTTAAACGAACAAGTTATTCAAGCTCAACTTGCTAAAATGGTTAGATCGACTCTATTTATAAACAAGTCAGGGTCTAAGCTTGTTAACTTTTCAAGTCAAATTTGAACAACCGTATATTTATAATTAGTAAATTCATTCTTTATAATTATAGCAATCATATCATTTTTGAAAAACTACACTGCCTGATGAAGCACATTCTGATGAAGCAACACAATAGAATACCAGGGAACTAGTTTCCCAGTTCTTCTAATAGCATTCCATGTAGATTTGATAGAATATTGGCCAGTAGGAGAGGAGAAGCCAAATATCCTCATCATCAAGCTGAGTATTTGGAAGAAAACTAGCAGGAGTTAGCATCAATAATTTGCAATGTAGTTCTGTTTCGTGGCATAGGCCAAACCCAAGAGCCATGTTGGATGATAGAGTCAACCTTGAAGGTTAGAGACCTGCCCAAATTATACACCATAGCCTCACCAAACTTCTGATAGAGTGGTCCATGGGGATGCCAATAATTCTAGGACTGTTGCTTCAAACGTGAAGACAAATTTCACTGGGCTTTTGCAGAAAATCAGTCACTGCATGTGAATGAATTACACAAAGTACAATTACTTAATGCCTAACTTAGTAAAAAACTGGAAACCAAACGGCTGAGGGGTCCCTGACTACTCCCTGTAGTGCAGAAAATGAAATGCTAAAACAATAGACAGCCCAGATTTTATTTATTTCGTCTATTATTTCGTCAATTTTTGGTGCTCAATGCTAAAACAATTGTTGCCAATGCCGGCTCATTAGTTTTGCAGAATAAATTTTTTTAATACATATCTTCGTGAAAAATTATTATAAGATATTTATCATTGCATAAATTTAAATATATAGTCATCCAAAAATAAACTACTATTACAACATATAGAAGGCATATATGTCGGGGGCCCTATTATTTATATTTTTGGAGGAGCTCGAAGCGGTAGCATCATTGACTTATACCTTAAGCCGAACGTGGTTGTTGCCCGTTGGTAGCCCTTAACAGGCCTCGTTTGTTTGGCCGGAGATAAATGGATGGGATATGAAATCCACTGGGATATGGGTGGGATATGAAATCCTTGGGATATTGCTCAGGATATCAATGGATGAGAAAAATTCATATCCGGTGTCTGATAGAGTCAATTAATTTTGGTATTTATATAATTATATAAATACATAATTTAATATATTTCTTACCAAGGGCAAAAAAATCTTTTGACATGATTTTACATCGTCTACCCTCCTTATCTCCCCTGTTTTATCCCCCATCCAAACCATGAACTATTTAATCCCTCTTTATTAATTGTGGGTCTACCCTTTTTATTTAATCCCCTCGACTATTTTATCCTCTTTTACTATTTAATCCCTCCAAAACTATTACACCATTCAAACGGGCCGCAAATGTGTAGCCGTCCAAAAGTGTTATAGGGTTGAATGGTTTGGGATGCTGCACTACATTTTAAGAATAGGCTTTTTTAAATCCGAACCATTAACAGACGGTTGAGTTGTTGCACTACACTCCATTAACAGACGGTTGAGTTGTTGCACTACACTCCATTAACAGACGGTTGAGATGCTGCACTACACTCCTGTAATATACC
Source organism: Vaccinium myrtillus (assembly GCA_016920895.1). Lineage (NCBI taxonomy): Eukaryota > Viridiplantae > Streptophyta > Magnoliopsida > Ericales > Ericaceae > Vaccinium > Vaccinium myrtillus. The sequence continues at coordinate 5,897,313 of CM029276.1, forward strand.
CCTGCATTACAGGATCCCGAACCGAATGTATCTCAATTCCTTCGAATCAAACCCGGATCCGAATGTAATATGGCCGTAAGAATTCTCAGATTGACCATTTTACAATGTTTATTTGAAGGTTTAGAGAACCAATTTTGAGAAAAACAAAACTTCTAAAAGGAAAAACAAACAAAGCCATTTGACGCCAAATAAAATAAACCATAGTTTTATTTAGTGATTCGAATTGTTCACTTTGTAGGTTTGATGCGTTAATCTTCCATGCATGGAATATTGCTCTTAAGATAAAAATTAATTTATATTCTTAAGTGTATAATATCATAAATATGCAATATGTATCTTATTTAATGGATCTTGATTATATCTTTTATTAAATAAAGTTTTTGGAATCATAGAAAACATTATATTTCAAAAAATAAAAGTAACTTAAAAATTGCACGCATGACAGAAAACAGACAAAAACAATTGGTATGGATATCCGATAAACCTAATTATTCCCACGACCAAAAATGACGATGTATCGGTGCCTAAAAAATTTGCAATATTTATAACGAGTATATCCGAGTCTTGTTTTTTGTCACATGAAAAATGAAGAGAATATCACGTGATCACATAGGATCTCTCCCCCCAAATTAAGCCTAAGATCACAGCCAATGCTCACTTGCAAAAATCAAACCCTTATGAAATTGATGCAATTTTTTTTTTTATCTTTGTCCTATATTTAGGCATTATTTCCCCATTGATAAAATGGGAATCTCATAAAATCAAGTGGTTGATAATCATTCTGTTAAAATCAATCCATTTTAGAGCAACTTTATCAGAATCACCAAATTTTGAACCAAATTTAACCTTAAAAACAACTTTTACACTTTAGCAAGTCATTTTTTCAAAAATGATAAAAATCAGGCTCACTATTCTAATTTTACTGCTACATTAGACACCAAAAATTTAACTCTCATTGTATAATTATAACTCATTGTACAAAACAAAACAAAAATTACTAACTCCCATATCTACCAACAGGCATAACGTGTAGCTATAAACATAAGCATTAAAAGGTTAATTAGGTTAAACATACGCATTAGAGGGTTAATTTGGAGAAGTGATTGAGATTGGGAAATTATGAGTTTATATTATTTTCACCGCCGGTGGAAACAAAAGTTTCCTCCAAATCGGTTGCATTGTGTCACATGTCCATGTTTTACTATTTGGAGACGGGGATATGGGGCGCATATCTATTTCACTTATTTTAATTTAATTGAACTTAAGATTCAAAAAGTTATTTCTTACCCAATTTTTTATGATCGCTATGAATTCCAACAATTTCATGAAGAAAATCAGGAAGAAAGTGTGACTAGTTAACCAACCAGTCAAACTAATTCTTACAAATAAGATCTTCTTTTCGTTATCGTCGTTATAGTGAGAGAGACAAAAGTTGACTAATCTGACGATCATTGAATCAGGTTTAAGGTACGGGTTGTATAATTGCACAAAGAAAGTTAGCATAAATTCCAATTGAAGGCGGATCAGACGCTTTACTTCGTTTACTTACCACGGGCTTTCTTTTATCCATAGGATCCAAAAGTAGCCAGTTGCACAAAGTTGTTAGACTGGTCTATAAAAGCTCCATGTTTTACTATTTGGAGATGGGGACATGGGGCGTAATACAATCGATTTGGAGAAAATTTTTATTTCCACCAGCGGTGGAAATAATTTAGTCTCATAGTAAAATATGTATAAATGAGTGAATAGTAGATTTTTTTTTTTTTTTTTTTGTCATTCGTTAATCCTAATCTACTCTATCCTAGGGGACTTGGGGAGGGGGATGGGTGCTTACGGGAATCGAACCCTGCCCATGTGCATGGGAGTATAAAGGAGACACCAACTGCACTCCACTCCACTTGCTAATAGTAGATTATTTAATAATCTCATTATCGGTTCATTTTTTGCCTTCCACTTGCCCAGTTGGTCGTGTGCCTCTTTTATAGAGGTGAGGTTTTGGGTTCGATTCCTATGGAGAGGAAGTCAACCCTTATGGTTTACTAACAACTAACAACTAAGTCTACTGATGTATATCGATTGGCAAAAGGGGATCGAGTTTGAGGAGTCTGATATCGACGTTACTTGTCAATTTTCGGATACTGGTCTTGACCGGGCGACGGTCGTTGTTCCTACTTTTCAAAGTAGGAAAACGGTTTGGTTCGCTGACGAATCATACGAAAACCGGACCGGAATCGGATCAAACGAGGCCATTTATGTCTCCATCTACAAAGCTCGCTCTCTCTCTCTCATCCCTGGGTCGCGCAGTTCGATGAACCCACCGACACTCTCATATGCAAAGGTTTCTTCTTCCTATCTCTCTTTATTTTTGATTTTGTTGTTGCGCCTGTATTCAATTACTGATTTGACTATTTCTTACATTTTGTCGGTCATGGATCTGTACATATTTCACTAGGGTTTCGATTCACCACTCCTTTTCTCTGTTTTAACACTTTTTTACGTAATACCCAAGTCGAATTTCAGCTCGATTTCACATCTTTGACTGTGTTTTGATCTAGCAATGCCTCATTTCCTCCACTGAGGAAAAAGTCTAACCCCAGCCTTAAGTTTTAGAAGTTGGTTAGAGTACGTGGTAAAGGATAGAAGTGTGTTATTGTGTATAGAGATGTGTGAAAGTGTAATTTAATTTTGAATTTCTTGTCTGCCCTTTAACCACCGCCGTTAGCATTACCACGCAGAGTTTAGCAGATCAATGTATTTCTTCAAGCTAGGAACTTATAGTTTAGTCACGTGAAATTTATGGGCTTTTCCCTTTTTTTTCCCCAAGTTCCAAACATAGCCTTATTTGCTCTAGTAATGTGAAATGTCACACTTGTATAGCTTTCAAACTGCAATTTATAGTCTCTCTATTGAAATGTCATATATTTTGCATTGATTTTGTGTGCGTGTGTTTTGGGGGGTTAGGTTTGTTACAAATTGGAGGGTATATATAATCGGGCGGATTTTTTAGTATCATGGATCTGTACATATACACTAGGATCCAATATAATACTTAACCAAAAGATATTTAATACATATATATATATATATATATATATATATAGTGGCATAACCAAGAATTAGCGATAGTGGGGGCACCTTTAAACGCACTTCAACAAAAAAAAAAAATCGTAAGCAATGTCAAAATATTAAAAGAACGTTTTGTGCTAAAGATATAAAAAAAGCTTAACATATTTACTAAGAAATGTGTAATTAATTTCACATATTGTGCAAACAAATCAATTGTTTGAAGTAGCAAATTAAATACACAATAACTAGAATGTTAATATTCAGCATTTTTTATACGATTAGACCTAATTAATACTTTTCTTCTAAATTTTATCCCTAAATCTTCGAATTCGTCTTCCGTTGTGGGTTCTATCAATCAAAATTGTAAACAATTAATAAAGTTAAATTTTTGTTTTGTTCTTTTTACCGACAGAGGGAGAGGAGGAGAGAAAGACCAGTTAAATAGAAAAATAATTAGGTGTGGCTACCCCATCATAGAGCAAGTTAAAAAGTTCTGGGACTACAAAAAAGAAAAGAAAAGATTACAGGTGATCCGGAAAAATTATTTAGGCATAGTTATATTTATTTTTTGTTACTTGGGGCAAGATTAGAAAATAATCTTTACGGTATGGGGGCAAAATTACCAAAATACCCAAAATTTTATAGACACGGCAGTAGGAAATTTCGGTCCAGTGGGGTCGGTTGACCCCGCTTGCCCCTATGTGGGGCCGCCCTTGTATATAGTACATAGTACTCGAGTAAAGAATTAGTGTAATCTTCTCTCTAAGTATAACCAACTTTCATATGAGCAGATTTCACACATTTGTCTTGATTCGACACCAGCAATACCCTTTTTGTGTTGTAGTCTGATTCTGCATAATTTAGTGGCTTTTGCTTCTAATCAAATAGATTGGTGCATTTCTCCAGTCTTAGCAATGAAGTCATTTACTGTGTTGTATTCGTATGGACTTCGACTTGCAATGTCAAATCTGGTTGCTGAAATTTGAAAAAAAATTGTGCAGATTTACTACATCTACCATTGAATTTGAAGGAATAAAGCTATGGCTTCGATTCGACTGGATGCGTCGAAGCAGTACTATGCAACCAGCAGTCTTGTAGTTGGTTATGCTCTCTGTTCTAGCTTGCTTGCTGTGATAAACAAATTCGCCATTACCAAATTTAACTACCCAGGTCTTCTAACTGCGTTGCAGTACTTAACTTCAGCTCTAGGAGTGTGGGTTCTGGGAAAATTGGGTTTTTTACACCACGATCCATTCGTCTATGATACTGCAAAGAAGTTCCTGCCCGCGGCAGTAGTTTTCTATCTTGCAATTTTCACCAACACCAATCTTCTTCGCCATGCCAATGTCGATACATTCATAGTGTTCCGATCACTTACGCCCCTTTTGGTTGCCATTGCTGATACCACATTTAGAAAGCAGCCGTGCCCTTCAAAGCTTACCTTTCTTTCCTTGGTCATTATTTTGGCCGGTGCTGTTGGGTATGTTGCTACGGATTCCGGTTTTACACTCACCGCATATTCGTGGGCATTTGCTTACTTGATCACAATTACGAGTGAGATGGTTTATATTAAACACATAGTTATGAATCTCGGGTTGAACACTTGGGGTTTCGTGTTCTACAACAATTTGTTGTCTTTGATGATGGCTCCATTGTTTTGGATTGCTACGGGAGAGTATGTCGATGTTTTCGCTGCTGTGGGATCAAGATCGGAGAACTGGTTTAAGTTTGATGCATTTTCTGCAGTGACTCTTTCATGTGTGTTTGGGTTGCTCATCAGTTTCTTCGGATTCGCTGCCAGAAAGGCAATCTCAGCCACAGCTTTTACTGTCACCGGTGTTGTGAATAAGTTTCTGACTGTTCTAATCAACGTTTTGATTTGGGATAAACACGCGGGTCCTTTTGGTTTGGTTTGCCTCCTCTTCACGATCGCTGGAGGTGTTCTTTATCAGCAGTCGGTTACTGGAGTTGCCGGCACTGCTCCATCACAGCGTGATTCTGCTGCTTCTAAGCTCATTGATAGAGAGAATGATGACAGGGTGAAGGATGAAGAGAAGGGATTCTCTGATAAAGTTTCTGGTGTATGATCTTTACTACTCGTTTCAATCCATTTCCAAGGTGGTTAAATATAAGTCATGCCTATTGTTTGTGACCCAAACATTTATTGTGTATTAGATATTGCAAGTTGCAACATTACCCTAGTAAAATTGCGAGTGTATGATCATTTTACTTGTTTTAAGCCATTTGTGAGGTTTCTGAATAGAATTTTATGCCTGTTGTTAGTGACCTAAAAATATTTATTTTGTATTAGTCACTAGATATGGCCAGTACAATATTTTTGAGATGTTTGATTTCGTTGTACTATTTCCTCAGCTTGCACTTGAATGCCATATCATTTTGGTTTGCAAGGTTGGTTTACGGTCTATGGGTGGTTTTATGGTCGATTCTGATTCAATGGTTTCCTTGGGCAATAATTGATCTTGTTTTGTGTTGGTTTTCAATAGCCTCAGTACCATGAAAGAATGGAATGGCCATAGGTTATTCAACCTGTAATAATTTGGAGGGCAGAAATTGCGTCTAGGTTGAGAGATTATTCAGTGGCCTTGGGAACCGCCATGTATTGCCCCAGACCCTTTATACCACACATTAAGGTGGGTACATGTTCTTCATCTTGGGCTCCACATCAATGTGGTGGGAAAAAGGGCCTAGGGCATCAAGTGGTGGATTGGCAACTGAATTTTTTTCCATCAAGGTTGGATGAGTGTACTTTATTCGCTAATAGGCTTTTTTATTCTTCAAGTGTCCTTGGTGATGCAACATTCTATAGGTTTCCCACCTTCTTCTTTTGGATCTCCTAGTAATCAAAGTAGCTTTCAACCCACTAACCTGCTGCTAACATGTTGTGTCTTCTTTTCTGTGATAAGTGCTTTTACCTTGTTTTTGCAGACTCTAAAAGCTTTTGAATTGAAAAGCTTTCCATTTCTTTCTTCATTCCGAACCACATTTGGTTTAGAAGTGGATTGTGGTCGTTCAACGATATTCATCTTAGACACGGAAATCTACTCTTAATCGAGACGCATACATCTCCATATTAATTTGATTGATGTACAAGTTTAGTGAATCTGGTATGCAGCTGTATACTACGAAGCACTGATTCACCTTAAGTGGTTGCCGTATCGGTGTCAGACACGCTGGGAACACACCAGGATATATATGGTAATTCTTTATAATAACATGTAGCAGGACACACGTGTCTCACTTGAGACAAGTATGGTGGCACAGCACGCCGTCACTCTGGAATGTAAAGAAACTTATTTGATCGGTTAGAATTTCTAATAAACTTCTCATGTGTGCCTCGTGATTTTTACTTTTCATGAATCACATCTTAAATATGTAGAACAGTGTGAGTTTTACTTTTGTTCTAAAATTAATGTTGGTTTTCAACAGTTTGGGTGTTTGCAGGCACGACATTTGTGTTAATCACAACATTAAAAAATCTGAAAATGTATGATTTATTGAACACCTTTCTTTATTTTTGCCGTGTTTCCTGCCCTATTTGTATCCAATTGATTTACAATTGTCGTGTCCGTGTGCTCATCCTGTCCGTGCTGCTTCATGTTCAAGTTTGGAGAGATTGGGGAAGACTTGAGAAAATTCAAACATGTTGGCTGGTTGTTGCTTCTTTCAGCTACTGCTCTATTCATTTCGTATTGCTTCACTCATACCTCATTCGCCCAGTGCTTTGGAATTTGAATTGAGGCAGAAGTTAGGGTGCCTTTGGTTGGATGGAATGAACTTCGGAATGGAATTATTATTCCTATGGAATATCTATTCCTATGTTTGGTTCACGAATAAATGAAGGAATGTGTATTCCAAAAGGAATAACTATTCCCAAATAAGAGAATAGGTATTCCGTTGAAAAAGAGGAGAATTGTTATTCCATTCCTTCGCCACAATTTATCGGGCAAAAAAAAACCCAGCCATTCCACATACTCAAGAGACGATCGTGTTCTCTCTCCTCTCTCTCTCTCTCTCGCTGAACCCCGTTCGTCTCTTCCTCTCTCGCTGGTATGTATGCTCTCTCTCTGTCTCTGTCTCTGAGAACTGTTTGTACATATGATCGATATTGTTTTTTGATTTTCTAGGGTTTCGTATGAGATCGATTTCTACATTGTCTAATATCACTTTCCATATCATATAAGTTGTTGATTTTATACGGTTCAATTTCTCTCTCTCTCTCTCTCTGTATATGAATCGTTCAGATCTATTTGCGGAATGTTTTAATTTTGTTTTGTTGGTTGTAGAATGAAGTGAGACAACTTCAATCTGGATACTATGGCTAATCAGGTGGAATTGGCCTAGTCAGTTGATGCTGTGCTCAATACAGATCATGAACTGGGGTTTCCTGTTTGGGATCCTTGTAAAAACCCCAAGGATTGAGATCATCGCATGCTAAATCATTAATACTCCTTTGCTCATCGGATAATAGAAACTTGAGGATCTGAAAATTAGTACTCCTCGTGTCCAAAATTGTTAGTCCCTTTTGAAAAAAATTAACTTATGGAGACATGTATTTCATGCATTCAGAAATTGAAATTTGTAAGAGTTACTAATTTCCACTATTGCCTCTTTATACACACTTTTTGAATGTATCGGTTTGTGAAGTGTAGTTTTTTGAATACTCGAAAGTTTTGTTCTTAGACTTTTCAAAGAGGACATGACGCAGCGGAATTCACGAGAAACTAGTTGCGTACTAGTTCAAACGAAAATAGGTCTCGAATCCATGAGGTTCTTGAATCCACAAGAAGAAAGAGAAATAACTCTGAATTACATTTGATTAAAAACTAAATATGCCCATAGGCTACATCCTTATGTATACTAGTAGGAGTCCTAACTAAAAGGAAATTACTTAGAGTGGTGACCAAGCAAAGGATTACTGGGAAACCTAGACTATTTGCTAAAAGGAAATAAAATAAAATCTAACCAAAACTAAACTAAAAACGTGCAAAACAGGCAGCACAAATAAAATCTCCTAATACTAATCGTAAATAAAAATTATTACTAAAATAATGTTTCCATAAATAATAGGGGTGTATATCTTGTCCTGCATCAGGACAAGTATTTTGGACATACGTCTCCAGCAATCTCAATGGAGGGAGTATCTAAAATTAGGATTCTCTGAAGTACTGATACTACCAAGTAAAGTTTTGCAGGTGGAGAGGCACATGGGCGGGGCATTGCAATTCCACCCATATCCACGTGACTACAAGGACACATCAAAAAACAGTGTCATTGCGCTTTCTTCATGGGTGTGAAGAGGAAACAAGAAGCTAAAGAATGCCAGGAGTTTGATTTACGTGCGCATTCCTATTTCTATTGGAGGCTTGGGATGGAAGTCTACATTTCTCAAGGGTGGATATAGGTTTCTTATATACATGTCTATCTTCTCCTTTTCTCCTACCTAAATTTGCTTTTCGATTTCTGAAGTTTTTGTTTCTTATTAATTATTTCATTGGTACCTATGAAGTTTTAATGTTGTGCAGTAGATGTTCAAAGCTCGAGGTGAAGTTAAGCCGAGGCCGTTGCAGTAACCAGTGATGAGGCGACTACGGTTACTCCTAGAAAAAACCTCGCATGAGTGTAAGAAAATTTTATGTTATGTTGTGGATTTAGTCTGTATTTTTTCTCAATCTCTTGTTCCTTTGCTGACCATTGGCGTATCTTGTTTGCTATTGTGCCTCTGCAATTGTTTTCAAAATTTAGACTTGATACATTTGCAAACCCTGGTTTAGTCTTTTGATATGGGCAGACCTGAGTACATACATTACCAGAACTGGTTCTTTGTTAGGCCTGTCTGTGATGCCAACATTAGCTTGACTGGAACAGGACTCTACAGTCTGTATCAGCTTGTCTGGTATTCTTTCTATAGGAGCAGACATGGCCAACACTATAGGAAAACCAGCTGCAGCTAGGGAGAACTTGAACACAGTACTTGAGACCGTATCAGAACCTCTTGCTGCAACCTAGCCCATTCCACGTCATGAGCCAGGGTGGAGTATTGTCTCTGCATATCAATTCTGGACAAAAACACTATTCCAAATCTAATTTGTATAAAACAAATAGCCTCTTCTTTTTTGTTTGATACTGATGGTTAGAGCCATGGTTTCTCTGTCTCTTGTTTGAATCTGATGGGTCCTATTGTTGCTCCACCAAAGAAGTCCCCAGTTTTGGTGTGGGGTATTGTTGAAAACTGCATTTAAATGCTGAAATTGTATTATTAGAAGCTTAAACGGTATTGTTGAATGTTGAATCTGTATCCATATCTTTTGTTAGTTGCTGTATCAATGGAAAAGTGATTTTGGTAGTTGCTGTATCAGAACAGGTCATGCTCATCTCTTCTTTTTTCATCTGAATGACTAGAATATTTTTGGACAGCAGCATCTCATGCTAATATTACTCTGCAATTGTGTTATTGAATTTCAATTTTCATGTTGATTCAGAGCCCAGAAGTATGCAGCTAATTGGAGGAATGGGAGTTTCCCGCACTATGACATGGCAACATGCTTGCTATAGCTCGTGATCATGAGGTGACTGGGTATTTCTTTACCTTGAAAGACGAGGAGAAAGAATATTTGCTCAAATGTTGGTAAAGGTTTGCTACTGCTTCTAACTTACTATGTATACTATGACTGGCACTTGGAATGTGATTGTTCAAATTCCCCTGGAAATGCTGGTTAGCACTGATGTATCATGGGCCCCTGCTGCTATATTTTTGGGCACTACTTCTTAGATGGTTATTAGTGTAGTGAGTGCAAATACTTTACCGTGGCCATTAGATTCATTTCATTGAATCAATGGCCATTGATTGTCCCTTTTTTCAATATCATTTTTTATTGAATATTTTAATATGAACATCAAAAATATTGATAGATCATTTAGTCTTTATACAAAATTTTACAAAATTTTAAAATTATACAAAATTTTAAAAATCATAAAAACTATTATAAATTAAAGATATAAGCAAAACTATTATAAATTAAAGATATAAATAGTTGAAAATGGCACGCAGTCCCAAAAGAGACTATCATTTTGGGACAGAGGGATGAGAATTCCATTCTTGTTATTGATTCCTGACCACAACCAAACATTGGAATTGGGAACGACCATTCCAATCTCAATTCTTCCGATTCCATTCTACTTTTAATTCCATTCCAATTTACATTCCATCCTACCAAACGTCATCTTATAGGAGTAGTATTTACGATTTGACATTCTTCTTTGAGCTGATAAATGGTGGTGGTTACTTCACTCTTGCCGCCATAGCTGAAAATCTAAATGCTTTGGACTGAGGCATAATCGATTACTCGTTCGTCAAGTGATTAGTGTGAAATAACTTGGCATCTGGTGAAATTTCAACTAGAAGTTGGTTGATAATGGCTTCTCTCTAGCTGGTGATTCAACTCGAGAGGTACCGACGTGGTGCCCTCCTGCTCCTTGTCTATTGTAGAGATCACCGAGTAGATCATTCATCCAAACAAGTTAGTTTTGGACCTATAGAGAAAGGAGGGAAAAGAAGTCGCAATTCGCGACTTAAGATAATCTCATTGAGTCTACATTCGGACTTGTCGATCAGTTGACCCTAACAGACCTTTTCGATTGCCAAAGAGAGAGAGAAAAGAAAACACAGTGGATTTTCACCGAATATAGAAGAAAAAAATGATGAGATCGGTGAGAAATAAAAATGGACCAATGAATGCCCATCTTTTTATGCACTTCTCATTCGTTTTTCATAATTTCTTGCCTCTTTTATGTATCCAAACATGTGACACGTTTTACATTTTTCACGATCCTAAAGGACTCCAAATTTTCATTAAAATACCCTGTACACACTTGGATTGTTGACTTATTGTTATTTCAAAAATGATATATACACTCCCTCCCAGCCACTGTCGTTATTTATCCGTGTGGTTGATATCCATACACTGCTGCAAGTAATCAAGTAGTATGTTCCATTCAGGTGGGCCCATGAAACTGCGAGTTAGAGTTACAGTTAGGGGTGCAAATGAGCCGAGCCCAATAATTTACATAACGAGCCTACACAAATAAGTCAAGTTTTTGCGAGCTAAGCTGAGCTTTTGAGTGTTGAACTCGACTTGTTTACCGAACTTACTAGCCGAGTCACGAGCAGCTGGATTAGCCCTAATTACAATACCTAATTACAATACTCTGGAGCCATTACCCTCAAGGCGCCCATTATATGGACTGGATTGGGGTCTCTCCAAATTGGGCCTTTAAGTACCCTACCCGAAGGGACCTAAACCCAGGATCAGTGTACAGAATATGCACCAAAAAGGCCTTTGCCAACTGGCCGAGAGTGTGAAAGTGGAGTGTGAGTCCAATTGGCACAGCGTCATTGCTCCATGAGGTATGGGGTTCGAGTCCCACCCTCCTCCCCCTTCCCCTTTAACAATAACTAGTACCAACTTCTTTTACAATATTGGGAAAATAAAAAAATTGGCCCAGAACTCCAGTAAGGTTGGTGACTAACTTGGTCTAGTTCAACTTTGGGGCCATTTTAAAAACAGTTTTTGTTTTGCTTATTTGAAGGAGAAAAACTTGGGTGCCAGGGTGGGCACCGTGGGCATACCTGACAACTCGGCTGTGCAAAAGTGTTTTGGACGGCTCAGATTTCTTCCCCCTCTCTCTCTTCTTTCTTTGTTTGCAATTTAGGCCGTCCAAAACACTTTTTGATTGACGAGATGCACGGTCGGGCACCACGTGGCCATATCAGGTTTTTCTCTGTTTGAAGGCTCAGCTTAAAATGACCAACACACTGCCATTTCTTTTCCCAAGCTACATTTCGAGTTGGAATGAAAAGTAATTTGAAACTTAGGCCTAGTTTTCCATTTGATAAAATGAATTTTTTTATGAAATCAATGGATTGATTTTAGCAAATGAAGAATTGATAGCAAATTTGAATTCAAAGTTTGAAAATTTTCCTTCTAGTGACATAAGTCACATGAATCTGAATTTCATATTTCCACAAGATCATGATTCGTGACACATGTAAAATGGCAGATGGAACAAAAAAATTAGGCTTGATACAATAAGGTACATTACCCACAAAGCCCAAACATCAGACAAGTCTTGGTGGTTGTCACTTAACCAATGTCTCATAACCACTACTGTCTTGGTGGTTGTCACTTAACCAATGTCTCATAACCACTACTAATGGATACTAGTCAAATCCTTGTTATTCAAAATGGGTACATGAGATTCACCACAAACTTTTGCCTAGGCCAAAGTGAAGAAAACACATACTATTATTGTAAGACTCCTGACAGCTCTTTTTTTTTTCCCTCTCTCCTCTACACACATGGAAGAGATTTTGATATTCTTGTAGGTGTGTTGAACCCCACCTCGAGTCTGTTGATCTGATCGGAACCGTTTATTTTATGAAGTTATAGTGTCAATGGGTGATGACTAAAATCAGACTGATCGGACATTAGTAATTCCATTCTCTGACCCTATGTCTTTAAAATTACACGACTTGTATAATTTTAAAATAAAGCGCAAGAAACTACACCACTGTTATGGGAATCTCGGACTTCATCTCGGCACTTGAACGATCCGAGCCGTCCATTGCCGAGATGTAATCCGAGTTGTTGATAACCGAGATTAACGGCTTGTGTGCTGCAGTACAGGATCCACAGTTATGTACATTTCAAATATGTAATCAATTCGCATGATTTTTCACACGGTGTACCTACCCCATGAACCCTACACAATTACAGTTCAGATTAAATAGATGAACGCAAAGTAGGTCCCACATTGGGTGACTATGTACTTTCGAATCCCGATAATATATAGACTCATTTTTGGTATAGTCAATAGCCCACCATTTACCGGTGGCAAGCTCTGAACAAAGTTTCGTATGAATTGACCCAATACATGAATTGACGACACATATGTGGGAGCCGGGTTCAAACTGAAGACTTCGTAAGATTCCTGGTTGTCAAGTGACTGACGGTACGCCAACTCCGCGTTATCTAGAATAGACTCATGACACCTCCTCTCTCTCTCTCTCTCTCTCTCTCGCTTTCATATTTGACGCACAGATGAAAGAGATTGTATAACGTGAATTGTCAGCAAGAAGAACGGACTGGGACACTGCAGGGGATTCTGGTCCCAACTTCCACAAAGACAGCCCGCACTTCAATGCTAGATTTGCATTTTTGGGAAAAAAAAGTGTGACAGAGTTTTGATTCCTTCCCACTACTTTTTTCATGAGTGTCTAAAAATCCCAATATTTGGAAAATAATATTCTAGTAGTCCCACATCAACCGGAACAAGGGGCCCACTACGGGGTATAACGAGCCTATTTGGCTGTCAATCTCAGCAATGAACATTCAGATTTAAATCTAAGCAATGGTCGGCTTGGATTATTTGGAGCTCGGATTAAATTCGAGCCATCAGTGCCGAGATGGACGATCGAATAGGACTCACTAGAGGCCCCGCTTCGACACCAACTTGCATCGATATTTATAAATAATATTCTAGTAGTCCCACATCAACATGCATGTTGGTTTTGGGTCCTCGATTGCAACACTTTCCTGATCACAATTGAATTTGTGCCTTTTTGGCTTTGTGAATTGTTGATAGATGGTCCCCAATATATTTCAAAATCATCCACATGATCACATCTTCTCCTACCTGACCCACTAATGTTATTTTTCACTGTTGCAAGTTTAGATGTTACTTGTTACTATTTATCTAATATGGTATTGTATTTATTGCGTCTCTTAACGATCCTAAAATATTGTGTAACTTTTTTGGTCAAATGATACAAGAGTTGCATCAAAAGAAAATTTTTGACCTGCGGACGTTTTGAATTGAGTACGTACAAGGCCATCAACTAGACGATCGTTGGTTGGTTTTGACACTTGTAATTCGCGTAGATATGCAATTAGCATCCTATAAAAATTTGACACCCCAAAAAGCATTTTTTATTGAAAAAATTAGACACAAAACTTTCGCTAAAAAACAATTAGAACATCTGTCATGCTTTATTCTCAAATTCGAGAATCCAATATTTTGTACCCTCTCAATAATGGGGTATTATTTAAATCTTAAGCTTGTTTATCCTTCCAAATCATATGATAATGATGAAAGTGCTTGTCTTACCTACATATTTGCATCCTGTCCATATAAAATTAACAAGTAGGGAAAGCATCCAATTAACGGATCCGACAGGGGTGATGTAGGGCGGGAGCGCCCTACAACGCAGTAGTGCGTTATCTGGACCGTCAGATGCGTTTACATGTAAGATATTGTATGAAATCTGAACTATTAAAAAAATATCCGACGATCCCCGATGGGGCCCCCACAGTACTGTAGGGCGGGAGTGCCCTACAGCACCCCGGATCCTTAACTAGTAATTAACAAGTTGAAGAACTATAATAATTTCGATCACTTGGAATAACAAATTGGTCTATGACTAGACTTATAATAAAAAGAAATTGGACTATGACCAGAATTGACTCCTTGGACTATTAAAATGGTGGTCCTATGAGGCTCCATCTTTTATTACTTATACAAATCTGTAACTTACACACTGCATGTGATATTATATAAAATCAGCATAACACATGAATGTACACTATTATTATATGTGTGATGTGCCAAACCCTAATTTTATATGACAAATGAGGATTAGGAAAAGAACCCACCTTTGTCCCCTTGATATTAAACAAGTATGCTAGGTAAATTGTTACTTTTAATTTGATGTTGATTTAACATTACAAATAATACTCTCTTGACTTATAATATGAGTCCACTATTATGTGTTTGGAAATCTCATAATAGACCTCCACTTCGATAAGTCGAAGTGAAAAGTTAAACTTTTTTTTTTTTTTTTTTTTTTTTTTTGCATTTTAAGTAGAGCATTATAGCTCCTCACGTATAATTTTGACATATTTCATTTTCTGATTGTAACATAACGTCTCTCCGAATAATTAGATTTTCTAGAAAAAATTAAAATTATGAGATAGAAGGAGTAGTAGTATTACATGACACCTATTAAAATTTTGATTTACTTGGAATTTGGATTTACCAAAATGTGATTGTATACTCAATAATAGATTCATTTTCTAATTTCTATATGCTTTTATGTGATGGACCACAGAGAAGAATTCAGCAGGATTGAATATGTTTTCGGGTACCAGGGAATTACAAGTGTTAGATCAAGACCCGTTTCACTAAACGTTTTTCGAAACAGATCATTCTTCTCACATACATTAACAACAACAAAAAAAAAAGCCGAGCTTAGTAGTACGGGAAGCAGCATTAATCATGAAGACTTTTCTCAGCTTGCGCCTAATTTCTCTGCTATACTAGTCTAAATTGATAATCAGGTGCAATTGATTGATATAGACTTCCAATATATTTCTTTTGACTAACGTGTTAATTCATTGATATAGACGTTGTTTAATTATGCAAGAAATAATTAGCTTTCAATTTCTATCAATGTCCAAGTGGGGGTGACATAGAGGGACACCCAAGGGGGTAAAATTAGTTACACTAGGAAAAAGAGAGAGATAAAAATCCTTTAATCATTTGATTAAAATTTTCAAACTGTCATTAATAAAAAGTCACTTTAATTCGTTGAAAAAAGTGAGGAGAGTAAGAACGAGAGCACAAAAAAAGAAAAAGAAAAAAAGATCATATATATATGTAATAGAGGTGTAAGAATTTCATCCATTTCACAAATATATACGAGCTTTGGATTTTTTTTTTTTTTTTTTTGGGTCTGAGAACGCCGACGACGATATGTACCCTTTGCCAGGTTTCTATAATAAACTTGTTCCCGATTTAAAAAAAAAAAAACGACAATGAAAACCGAAACTGACGCACCCGATCCAAACTGACCGAAACCCAACATAACCCGACCCGATCGGTTTATAGGCTAGTTTGGTTCGGTTTCAGGTCACATTTTTGCAAAAAGCGACCCGGTCTGACCTATACGACTAGGGTACCCTATGAAAGTGCCTAAAATCCTAGGGTACTCTATGAAAGTGCCTAAACCACTAAAACCCTATAATAGGAAAATGCACCCTAAATCTAAACTCTAGGGTACCCTATGAAAGTGCCTAAAATCCTACCCCTAGTTTGATTTGACAAAACTAATTCTATTGTTTACTAGCGATTAGTCCAATCAAAGTCGAAGTAAAACTCCATTTGAACAGACACGATTGTGACATCCCGAATTTTTCTTTAAAAAAATATATATTATTTCTCCTACAAACATTAATTCTTTCATTTTCCATTTTCAAACTTCTTCCCGATAAAACAAAAATATATTTGTTTATAGTGTACTATATTATTAAGGAAATTTTTCTGAACTCAAATAACTTATTTTTATTTTTATCCATATAATGTTGAGTTATTTTGAATGTGTAGATGTATATGTGTGAATATGTTGTACTTATCGGGCCGGTTAGTTTTAATGAGTCGGGCTAATTCCTAGAATTTCATAACGGGCCGATTAGTAATAGTATTTAATTAGAGAGAGTTTCTAATTAGTGTTGAGAACTAGGGTTATTTTATTTCCCCAGCCACCGAAGAGAGAGAGAGAGAGAGAGAGAGAGAGAGAGAGAGAGAAAGAGAATGAGAGATGGAGCTAGCGTGAGCAGCAGTATTCGATTTCAGCGGTCTTCCTCGACTACTCAGTGTGGTAAACTTCTTATAGTCTCCCTTCGATGTCATCATCTTTATGAATACTGTTTGAGATCAAGTTCATAGGTGTTGGGTATCAATTTTTGCTTATATAATTGCGTTAATTTTTGGCGACGGGGATCGGTGGTTTTGTTCCGAATGTGGTGTGCGGTGGTGATGACTGATGTAATCAAGTTGCAATTGCTAGTATGGGAATTTTGTAAAATGAATTTTATATTATTAGTGGTAGTAGAGTTATATGGTCTTGGGTTATATTTTTGAGTGGAGACATGGCTCTTTATAAAAAATAATGTAATGACAAGGTGTAAGGACATGGATGAAACAGAATCATGGGGCATGGAGTTTAATGTTTTGGTTACAAGGTTGGCTGGTGATTTGGGTTTTTGTTTGCTACAAATGGGTTAGTAATTTAGAGTTAGGTTAGGTTTGGGTAGTTTAATGAATAAGCGTATTTCCATAGTCACTGTTATATTTGTGTTAGTAAATTATTTCATATGATCTATTTTTGTACAGGTTAGTCAGTTTGTATGTGTCCGAGTGCGTTACCTTTGGATCCAGGTGAGTGGTTAAGCATGTGATCCCTTCATTTGGATTCCTCTTGAGCCTATCGATTCTTGACAGATTATTTTATTCGTGGTGATGGATAATCGTTATCTTATTCGTTGGACATTTATTGATGATTGACGTACCCTTTGGCATACAAGGTTAATTGAAATATTTGCAGTTGATTGGTTGATTTTAATTTTCTTATTGTCTGTTCGTTGATTCCATGGTATCTCCGGAATATCATTCTTTTGTGTCGTGACCATGTATTATATTTGTGAAAGTCCAAGGAAAAGACCCGGGCGCCATCCTGTGGTGACTTTGGCCACTAGGGAAAAGACTTGTGAAATACCCTGTGACTCTAGTGCTCAACGGATTGGGAAAAGACTTGTGAAATACCCTGTGACCTTATTCCGGATCGGCTTAGGGAAAAGACTCAGGCGCCATCCTGAGGTGACTCTATGTACGGTATTGGATCCAATGGGCTAAGCCCTGAGAAAATAATTGGCATTTGGCAATGGTTATTATTGTTATGGTTCCCACATAATTTGGTTCAGACTCCTATTTATTATCGTTCTTTGTTCTGGTATATTTTGGACTGGCTGATTGGTAAGAATGCACATTTTGTGAATCAATTATCGTTCCTGTTATCGTTAATCCGAAATTCATCTCCTTGATACCACTTGTTGAGCCACCGACCTTTGTTACTTGAAACCATTTCTTTGGAGCTCTCACTATCATTCCTTAAAATGTATGTCACGTTGTGTTCTAACCCATAGCATGCTTAACTATTCACTGAGCTGTGAGCTGACGGATTTATTCCGCATTCTTTTCAGGTTAGTTCGAGGAGCATCATAGTGGACTCTGAGACAGTGTCGGGACCCACCGTTTGGACCTCTAGGGCATTTGCATTTTTATTTTCTTTTAGTCATGTCAATCAGCTTCCGCACTTTTGTTTCTTTAGAATTTTAGTTAATAAATTTGGAGTATGGAGAATTTGAGATATTGTTCACTGGCTACAAAAATGTTGGTTTCGGTTTCCAATTTAATTTTATAATTCAGGATTCAGTTTGATTTATTTGGGTTGTGAAAATTATTATTTTTATTTTTCTTTTTGTATAGGCTTCGTGTTCCGAGAATTATTTCTTGGTTCACGGCCGGTCATGCTCCCGGATTTGGGGCGTGACAACGATATAATAAGAATTGATAACACGTGAGTGAGAACCGAACCCAGGCCATAGGCTTCTATTTGCTAACTTTAGTTTGAAGGATTACTTGAAAACAAATGAAAATAAATAAGAAAATGAACTATTGTTCCGTAATTTTCATTCGGTCAACTTTCATTCTCAGATTTCGTGTGGTGCTTATAAGATAAGTTCAATAATTCAATGAAATTGGAAATATTATTAGGTTAGAAGTTAACCATCAACGCTTTAGGTTTATTTAAGAAAATGAAACGACGAAGGCAATTTTAATCAGCATTATCATTCTAGATTAGTAGCTCGGTAGTTAACCATCAATCGCTTTTGGTTTATTTAGGAAAAACAAACAACGAAGGCAATTTTAATCAGCATTATCATTCTAGATTAGTAGCTCGGTAGTTAACCATCAACGCTTTAGGTTTATTTAAGAAAATGAAACGACGAAGGCAATTTTAATCAGCATTATCATTCTAGATTAGTAGCTCGGTAGTTAACCATCAATCGCTTTAGGTTTATTTAAACAAACAACGAAAGAAATTTCAGTCAGCAATGCCGAATTAAATTAAAAGCTCGTTTGTGCAACGATTTTTTAATAAACATAAATGGGAAAAAAAAATTCTTTCAACCTAATCGTACCCGTAAAATATATATGTTTTTAACAGAGAAATTTATCGTATTTACAGTAATTGGTTCTTTTAAAGTCTAATCATGTTGCCATTAATTCAAAAAGGCATAAAATGAATGGTCTTCAGTGAAGAAATAAAAACTTTCTTTTCCTGTGGTTATAATCATTTTAGGGAAACTATTGTTGTTAAAATGTCTTTTTCATTCACATAGAAAAACCATTTTTGGTAATGCATAGTATAAATATCAATATCACCTTACATTTTTTCATACCCCCCTGTAAAATGTCAGAATATCATCCATGCCCCTCGGTAGTAAAAAAAATCCTTTAATTGTACCTACTATGTCCACTGACCCCCTGCACTTCAGCTAATCAACATGTGACAGAAACCTATACCAAACCATCTTAGAGCATCCTCATCAGGCTCAACAAAAATTGGGGTCAAATTTAACCTCAAAAACACCTTTTATAAATTAACAAGTCACTTTTTCAAAAGTTCACAAAATTAGACTCTCTATTCAGGAAATCAGGAGAGAAAATTGCTTTAACCTGTGAATAGTGTCTCAAAGGATTTACCGAGTTACTATAGCAAAGTTATAACTTTTGCAGATTTACAAAAAATTTGTTGAGTCTGATTTTGGGGAGTTTTTTCCCCTTTCACTCAACAACTTAGCCATCAGGGGGATTTGCCTCCCCTGATGAGGATGCTTTTATGTTTCAAATGATTAATTTTTGTAAGGAAAACGTTAAAATTACTTTACTGGGTTATCTTTGGCATACTTCAATTTTCACATATCAGTAAAAATCAGAAAAGAGAGCAAACGATAAAGAAGAGTGCAAAAATTATTTTTCTTAATTTTATTTGATTGTCTTCGTGCATGTACAATAGGAGTTTGAAAAGGGAAAAATACCCTTCTTAAACTGAAAAAATAAGTCACCAGGACTTAATTTCATACACTTTTAGCTTGTGGGTGATTGCATACATCAAAGTTGGTTCAAATGACAAGTAGGGTATATGCAACAAAGAGAAAAAATATAGAAGAGATAAAATTTCTCCATATGCTACTATAAAACTATTGGAGGGTTTCAAAAGGAAATAACGAAAAAATAAGGGTATCTTTGTAAAAAAGAAACAAAAAAGAGAGATCATTTTCAGTTGACAGATGCATGATTACGGCCTCCTTTGGGTAAAAAAACCATTGGTTTATTTTTCGTCTTTATTCACAAAACTTTAAGTTTGACTAATAATTTTATACTTTTTAGATTTCTCTCGTAGAGAGGAGCCAAGAAACCACAACAAATCGACCGAAAACTAACAAATGCAAAAAAAAATTGAATAAGGACAAAACCAAAAAAACCAAAAAACCACCAAAAAACCAGTTTTTTCAATTCACCCAAAGGAGGCCTACATGTCCCCATCTCCTCCTACCCTACCTCACCTCCCCTCCCCTCCCCTCCTCCTCCTCTCTCTCTCTCTCTCTCTTTCTCTCTCTCTCTCTCTCTCCAAACAACTAAGGGTTTGAATTCTCTCGAGTCCAATATTAAAATTGGAAGAGGTAGTTTTTATCTACATCATACTAGTAAAATTAATGTTTTAGATTTGGTAATCAACTCTGAACGAATCATTTTCAGAGTTGATTAGCAAATTCGAACCATTGATTGCAATTAATAGACGATGTAGATAAAGACTATTTCATCCGGTCTAAAAATAGAGTTGAGAGAGTATCCATTTCTCGAAAAATGCTACGCACTCAGAAAATTGTCCAGAATTTTAAATCAATGACTCAAATTAATCAGAATTTGAAATCAATAGTGGTTTTAAATTTTAAACAATTTCTAAGAAAATTTTACAGAGCCATTAATTTTAAATTCTACTAAATGGATTTCAAATTCCAAATGAGTAGGCAGCAATGCTGCCATTTCCCTCAACAAATCACATCATCCCCTCTCGCTTTCCAATTTTTCATCCATTCTCACTTTTTAACTTCCTCCACTCCCACTCCTTCCACTTCCACTTCCACACTCTCCCTTTCTCTTAACCTTCTCTCTCCTCTTCCACTTTCTCTTCCTCTTCTCTCTCTCTCTCTCTAAACTCTCTCTCCAACAAGAAATGATAATCTGATCTCTCACAGCACACAAACGCACCAGCCATGTCCCCCCCCGACTCTTCCGTAACCAACAGCGGCAGTGCATCCTCCTCATCCTCATCATGCGCCGGCAAACCACCGGATCACATCGACAACCTCCTCGCCGGAGCCGGATACCGTGTCCGATCCTCGGATCTCCGTCAAGTCGCACAGCGCCTCGAACGACTTGAGACCGTCATGGTCAACGCCCCATCAGACCTCTCCTCCCACTTAGCAAACGACGCCGTTCACTACAACCCCTCCGATCTCGCCTCCTGGGTCGACTCACTCCTCTCCGAGCTCAACCCGCCCCCACCCGCCCACGCCGATCTACCCGATTTCCCCGATTTAAGTTACTCTAATCGGACGATTGATAATACGAGTGCGTGGATGGAGGGGGAGCGGCGTCATGTGGCGGCGGCGCAGCAGGGGGGAATTTTTCCCCCACCGTTCACAACCACCACCGTGGTAATGGATGAAGATTCAGGTATTCGTCTGGTCCATATGCTGATGACGTGTGCCGAGTTAGTCCAACGTGGCGAATTCTCATTGGCTGGAACTTTGATAGACGAAATGCAATTGTTGTTGGCGCGTGTAAACAGCGGCTGTGGGATCGGAAAAGTTGCTGGTTACTTCGTCGACGCGCTGAGCCGACGGCTCTTCACGCCGCAGACGGCTGGGCTGATCAGTTCGGCTCACGAGAACGAGATTTTGTACCATCACTTCTACGAGGCCTGCCCGTACTTGAAATTCGCTCATTTCACGGCTAATCAAGCGATACTCGAAGCGTTTGACGGCCACGAGTGCGTCCACGTCATCGACTTCAACTTGATGCACGGCTTGCAATGGCCGGCTCTGATACAAGCCTTGGCTTTACGGCCCGGCGGGCCGCCGTTGCTTCGGTTAACCGGTATCGGCCCGCCTTCGCCCGACGGTCGCGATTCGCTTCGTGAAGTTGGGGTCAGGCTGGCCGAATTGGCCCGATCCGTTAACGTACGGTTCGCTTTTGGTGGTGTCGCGGCTGCACGGCTCGAGGACGTGAAGCCGTGGATGTTGCAAGTGGGCCCCAAAGAAGCAGTGGCGGTAAACTCTATCATGCAGCTCCACAGACTACTCGGGTCGGATCCGACCCGCGGATCGCCGATCAATACGGTACTTGGATGGATCCGGAACTTGAACCCGAAAATCGTGACCGTGGTCGAACAAGAAGCGAACCATAACCAACCGGAGTTTTTTGACCGGTTCACCGAAGCCCTTCACTATTATTCGACCATGTTCGACTCGTTAGAGACTTATTTGAGCCATCCGAATAAAGCCTATGCAGAGATGTACATTCAGAGAGAAATATGCAATGTTTTGTGTTGTGACGGCTTGGCTCGAGTCGAACGACACGAGCCATTGGCTAAGTGGAGGGTCCGGCTCGGTGGGGCCGGGTTTCGGCCCCTCCATTTGGGATCCAATGCATTCAAGCAAGCCAGCATGTTGTTAACTTTGTTTTCGGCCGAAGGGTATTGTGTGGAAGAGAATGAAGGGTGCTTGACTCTTGGCTGGCATAGCCGGCCGCTCATTGCGGCTTCGGCTTGGCAAGCCGTTCCCGAGCCGAGCCCTCCACTTAATTTGATTAGCCATCGTAATCAAAACAATAATACTTCGCTGTAAAACTTGTAATTTGTGTTCAAGTGGAAGGCTTTATTTTTATTATTAATTTTTTGGGGTTAAATCCATACTTCTTTCAGTGAAAGCCTGAAAGGTATCTCAGAGAACTACTCTTTTATTGGAGAAATGGTTTCAATAAAGTATAATATGAGTATCATATGGTCGATAAATGCTAGAGTGTTTCACTAAGGGTGTTTTTAAAATAAATAAATTTTTTTTACGATTTTTTATGTGATGTATTGTAAGAGAATGACATGTCTTGATTTTTGAAATAAAGTAGTTTTTTTGTTAATGGAATGGGGCCTAGATGTTTTCTCTTTTCAAACATAAAGACCACACCGGTTCCTCTATACCGAATCCCTCCATTCTGAAGAAATTTTCAGTGCAGAGTGGGTATGGCTGACGTGATACCCGCTCGCACACATTCGGCCGTCCAAAAATACAACAAATGGCCCGGATTAAAACACACTTTTCCTTTTCTCTTTTCATTGTTTTTAAATTCATCCGGCACTTTTATTTCGGGCCGTCCGTTGCATCTTTGGACGGCTGGATGTGCTCGAGCAGCCACCACGTGGTCCCCGCTCGGCCATGAATTTTTTTCCTCAGTTCCTGTCTACCAAACTGTTTTTAACCGTTAGGTTGTGTCTTAAAATTTTAGCATAGTACTCCGTAATAAATAATTGGCATGTAGTATATATCTAACTGTTGCAAATGAATGGGAATTGAGGTACGAAGGAAAATTGGTACTGAGGATTTGATCCCAATAAAGAATGCTTCATCCCACCGTTACAGAGGATTTGATTACAATAAAGCTCCTTTTATGTAGTTAATTAATACTAGTATGTTTTCTTATTTATTTTAATTTTTATTTTATTTACTGACAATTTAAAATGGAGCAAATACTAAAACAAACGGATCCGGGGGACGTGTTGTCCCTTCGGGCCTAACAAATAAAGCGACTAACCAAACGAGTAAACCGAACGGTATTGTCATTTTTGTGGTTAACACAATGCAACTTAATCTATGGTATTGCATGCATGATAATGGTGCTAAACCTAATTAATGACAGGTGTTGTACAACCAATTATTGTATAGTGGGACCGCCACATTGTGCATGAATAATGTAAAGATGTTGATGCACCACTTGACGGTGACCCTTGACGGTGACCCTAGACCATAGAATAATTACTCGTGATATACCAAAGGTACATTTAAATGATATAAGTATAATTACTCGTGATATACCAAATTGTCGGACTTGAAGGTATATAGTTCGGCCCATCGTGGTGTTGGTGGGATGGGGTTGCAGTTCAGATCCTATGTTCTGATACGCACAGGAGGCAGGACATGTCATAGCTGAGTGGCACTAATAATGGTTCGGTCACGTGGATTGGTCACATGAATGGTCTCAACCAAAGTGGC
Organism: Vaccinium myrtillus; assembly: GCA_016920895.1. Lineage (NCBI taxonomy): Eukaryota > Viridiplantae > Streptophyta > Magnoliopsida > Ericales > Ericaceae > Vaccinium > Vaccinium myrtillus. Next base: position 5,921,687 of record CM029276.1, read on the forward strand.
ATCCGGCAAATCGTCATGCATGATGTCACACCGATAAATGGTTATTCGTGACCTAATTGGCGGCACAAGCTCGACACGATCTATGCAGCTTGGAGGTCAAGGTACGTAACTCCTTTTTAAAGTGCAATATACATAACTCTAAAGAGATACACCATCCTTTGAACATTTGAGCTCTCTACTTTCCTTCTTCACTCAAACTAGACTTGCCTAGCCATCAGAATGCTCACAGGCTACCGACGGCCGATTAGGAGCTAAAAGTGGTCTCATTTTGTAGGTCAAGAGAAGGCGGAGCACCACTGTTTATCCTAAACCTGAAGACCGGAGGAAAGAGGGAGAACTAGATAAACACCATCAAAGGAAGTATGAAAATCACCCTAAAAGAAATCAAGTGCGCACTTGGTCAGAAAATTTTCATTATATATGAAAAAATTAGGTGAGTGCTCTCCTTTATTATATTCAATTAAAAAAAAATCGTCAGATAATTTGGAGTGCTATTGGCGAAAAATTGGCGTTGAAAATAAGATTTGTTACATCGTTTGCTAAAATTAATTTTGATGATCTTCTACTTATTAGAAAACATTGATTTAACGAATCACCTTGAAATTCAAGAACACACCTCACAATAGAAAAAAAGTATTTCTTTATTGATTGTGGAATAATTGAATTTGAAATTTCATGACCTACTTGCACACCCTTGGTACGTCACTACTTTCATCATCCTTGATTTTAGGAGTATTTTCACAATACATTGGCATGGCCCTCATCCTCTATACGTAACACTAATTCCATATTAGTTAAAATATCATATTTGTTGTCCCTTTCCTATAATTATCATAAAAGTAGCTTTCTATTGATTATAAATAGTATCAATCAACTAATAAGTACAATAACATTATACTACTATAAATTAATTAATCAGATGCTAATTACTATTTAATAGCTTGAGCGAAAGCAAGATGAAACATGCTTTAAGGTTCATCAGGAATGTCGAGCCCATTCAGCTTTAAGCCCCCACTATATTCCGGGATCGAGTCTCATTTCCCTCATCTTCAAGTAAAAGATTAGGAATGTCGACAAATGACAAAAAAAAAATAAAAGCCTTTAGTCCCCATCAACTTTGGTTATTGTTACTCTTTCTTTGGCCTCTTTTCCTTCTATCTCTGTTGCTTTTGCTTCGTTGGATATGGTATACTTTTACCCCGATTTCAAGGTGTGAGATGGTGACTTGTGAGATATTCTTATACAAAAATACCTCAGTGATTTCAAAATTCTACGATGTCACGATACGCATTCTACGATTTGATACGTTTGATGTTTGATGTCATGCAAATCAATATGTATATGTAATCTTTTCTATGTATAAGTGTGTGTTTCTTGAGTAACTTTCAAAAACATTTTTTCCTTACATTTTTTCTCTTTCCATTCATTACTCATCTCTCTAATCATTATTCACATTTCTTTTTCTACTTATTACCCCTCTTTCCAATCATTACTCTCATTTCTCTTTCTATCTCTCTTCACTTGTTACCCTTCTCTTCAATCATTAATGATTTCTCTTCAATCATTATCCCAAAACCATTTCCAAAAACAAAACCAAACATTATCTCAAAAATATCTCTAAATTTTTTTTTCTCAAAACTGACAACCAAACACAGTCTCTACTCTAAAATCTCTACTAGCTTTTGCAAAGTCGTCTTCATTTCCCATCACAAAGAAAAAAAAATGTTTTCTCAGAACTTTTTGACAATTTGATAGTTCTAGCTTGTAAACTTATTTTTAAAAAAAATTATAGATTATAAAAATATAAGTAATTGAAAAATAACACCTATACCGAGAGATGGACAAAAAATATGGACAAAAAATTTGGAACGGAAAAAGCGGTGGTGCTTTCTTCTAGGGCTAGGGCCATGTTTTTGTTTTTGTAACGGAATATCACGTGAACCCGTTCCCGTAACACCTGACCATTCGGTTGTGTAGCCCACATCCTGCTGATCCACTTACGGGGACCACCTCATGGGCCTGGGGCCCAAGCTCGTCTCTGCTCTCTCCTCTGCTGTTGCCGGTGTTGTACCACCACTCACTGCTGTCACCCCCTATTAATTCTCTCTCACATGTCGAAAGCGATGCCACCACTCTCCGTGTTTTTCTCTTTTTTTACGTTTACGGTGTTTGGGTTAGCATATGCGCATCTCGACTAATTACACGTCCGGGTTAATATATGCGCATATCAATTAATTACCTCTCCAGTCTAATCAAAAGTAAACCATCTACACGGGACTAGGAGACTTACAAGAAAATATTTTTTTACAATTGTGTGGAGAGTAAACCCATCAACAAACCGGACCCTTGACGCTACCACTCTCTCCCCTCTCTCCTCCGGTGTCTAGAATGTACTCTCTGAGAGAAAGAGAAAGGCAGTTACACAAAGTCAAGAAATTTAGGAAACCAACAAAAGTAATCGTGGATTGTAGAATGTTAGGGTCACTTAAATAATCATCTTCCACCCACTTCCAAATTAGAGTTTCATCCTTCGCTTTTTTTGGAGTTATATTTTCATCCCGAAATTCAAGTAAACTCACTTTTGCCCTTGATTATATATATAAATATATATACTTGGAGATTAAGGACTAAAACGAATGTTTTCATCCAAAAATTCTTTGCCTATAGAGTAAAGATTTTTTGGATGAAAACATAATAAAAAAAAATCTTTTGCCACAAAAGATTTTTTTTTTATATTTTCATCCAAAATTATTTATATTTCCATCCAAAAATTCTTTGCCTATATAGTAAAGATTTTTTGGATGGAAACATAAAGAATTTTGGATGGAAACATAAAAAAAAAATATTTTGAGTGATTTTTTTTATGTTTCCATCCAAAATTCTTCACTCAAAAGATTTTTTTTACGTTTCCATCTAAAATTCTAAAATTCTTTATGTTTCCATCCCAAATTTCTTTACCTATAGGGTAAAGATTTTTGGGATGAAAACATAAATTATTTTTGCCGTTGTTTTTTTATGTTTTCATCCAAAAATCCTTGATCCAATAATCATGGTTAAAACTTTTAAGGGTGCTTCATGCGCGGACCAAATTCATAAAGGGAAGCGATCATGGTTAAAATCAAACTAGCAATCATGTCAATGGTTTTTGACATTTTTTTTTACCATGATTCAAGATATTAATTCAAAAATTATTACGATGTTTACACGTACAAGGAGAGCGTACATACTCCTTATATATATAGGCCCACGCATCAGCTATTTTGATCTTTTTACCATGATTTTTTATCGTTTCTTTATTTTTATCATGAAATGTCGATTATGTGGTTGATGTGTTTTACCATGATTCAAGTAATCATGGTAAAAATCAAATATAAAACATAAAAACCGTGATATGTGATAATTTTTTTTTAAACCATGATTCGTGTTCTAAAAGATATTATATTTACCATATTTTTTAATTAGTTATAACACATTTCTCATTAAATTTGTAAGCCCCATAGGCCGAGCTTCCTTTGGTTTGGCAAGTCCATGTCTCAAACATACATTTCCGTGTATCGTTCTTTATGGCACTGTAATCTTAGGTATTTAATTTTTAGAGTGTCTGTTTTAGGTGTGGAAAAGGAATCATATCAATATGTATTTTTATTTCGAGTGCGGTAGTTTTTTAGTCAAGACGGATTGCTCTTTTTTTTGAAGACAAGTTGGATGCTACATGTTTTTGCTCGAGCATTTCAAGGATATCTTCTAGCAAAACATTCTGTTTGAATTTGCTGGACGTTTTGCTCGAGCAAAACAGTCGGCAAAAATGCACAAGCAAAAAGTTAGATGCTGCACGTTTTGCTCGAGCATTTCAAGGCATTTTTATTAGCAAAACATTCTGTTTGTTTTTGCTGAATTTTTTGCTCGAGCAAAATAGCTAGCAAAAATGCCCGATTCAGCAACTATAAAATCTCAGCGATTAGGTCTTTTCCAATGACCACAACAGCCATATTTCGACCCTTTGTGCCTCTCTCATCAAAATACCAGCCACGAGTGCTAGGGTTCATGAACTTTGAAGATTTGTGAAGGCTTTTCATTGTCGTGCGATCAAGATCATCTTCAAAGGGTTTCATCGTTCATATTCAATCCAACGTTTCTCTATCAAAGTCCTTTCGTGGAGTTTGAAGGGCAAAATAGTTGGAAGGCTTGAGGATTCAAGATGTGGCGATCATGCAAGGGTGTGATGTACGTGGATTCGGCGAGTAGGGCTTAGGATTCGTGGTGAGGATACACGGTCATCGAGTAAGTCTACTTGTAATCACACATTTATTTAGTGCATGATTCCTTCCCGTGGTTTTTTTACCCTTTTCGGGGTTTTTCCACGTAAATCTTGTGCCTTGTTCTTTTATCGTTTAGTTTGAAGAAGTTTCTTATTATTATTATTATTCATCGCATCGATTTAGGAATTTCAAAATTTTACCATGTTTCTTTTTTTTTTTTTTTTCATGTTTGCCTTTTGTTTTTTATCAGAACCTTATATGATAAATTTTTTTCCCATACCTTCTATAAGAGAGTTGTTGTGCGAGCCTACATAGATAAGGAGTATGTACAAGGAAAGCATACATATTTCTTAGGGCTTCTTACTGGCCGGTCCTATTTTGTCCGGAGTTTTCCTTCAAAACCCACCCCATGTCAAACACATTCCATCCCAGCCCTCCCCACGCGCGGAAGTCAATAAGCACAGCTAGGTGCTGTCACATCAAACTGTAGGAGCGTCACAGCTAGGCGTGTGTGTGTAGGTGCGCCAGGCGTGTAGGTGCGAGTCACACTCTCTCTCTCTTCAAATTTTTCGGCAGCAAGTAGATCCATGTCTCTCTCTCTCACTCTCTCTCATACTATTATATTTTAAAATAAAATAACTTTTATTATATACGATTATTTTTTATAAAAATTATATATTTGGAATCTATTTGATGAGATCTTTCAAATAAGATCCCATTTGAATATGAAATTTTGTACATGTAAAAAAAATTATTTTATACCCATTAATTAATACTAATTTACACCATTTCTAGACAATTCATACCCACCAAAATGAAAGAATTCACAGACTTTAAATGCATAATTCACATGCATCACAACTCAGTTTCCAAAATACACAATTCACACCTCCAAAAAAAGAATTCACACCCCTTAATGCAGAATTCACACCCCTCCTAAATAATTCACAACCAACAAATACACACAATTCACACCCATGCAACAATTCACAAGACCAAAATAGCTCACAACTCACACCCTTTGTAACAATTCACACCCCCAATAACACACAATTAACACCTCTGCAACAATTCACACCCTTAATAACACACTTTCTTTTCGGGTGTGAATTTTGTATTTTGGATAACGAGTTATGATGTGTGGATTCTGCATTTTGGGTCTATGAATCCTTTCTTTTGAGGTGTGAATTTTGTATTTTGGAGAGTGAGTTGTGATATGTGAATTTTGCATTTGAAGGATGTGAGTTTTTTTATTTTTGGGGACGTGAATTAGGGGTAAAAAAAAAACTATTTTTTCATGTATATAATTTCATATTCACAATGGATCTCGTTTGAAAGATCTCATTGAGTAGATTTCAAATATGTAATTTTTATAAAAAAATAAATGTATATATCAAAAGTTATTTTATTTTAAATATAAAATTAAAAAGGGGGAGAAAGAGGGAGAGGGAGAGATTATAAAAAAAAAGGGAGAGGGAGAGGGAGAGAGAGAGAGAGAGAGAGAGAGAGAGAGAGAGAGAGAGAGAGAGAGAGAGAGAAATAAATGCGTGTCAAGAAGGTCAGGAAGAGAGAGAGAGAGAGAGAAATAAATGCGTGTCAAGAAGGTCAGGAAGAGAGAGAGAGAGAGAGAGACTGTTTGCGTGTGACAGGTCACGGGAAGAGAGAGACCGTTCACGTGTGACAGTGACAGCTCACGACTGTATTAAATGGAAAACATTCCCACGCGCGTGCAGGGCTTATTTAGGAGTGAAAGACAAAATTGGGTTTGGATGAAAGCCCCCACAAAAAGTGGGGGCGGCCTGGGATTTCCCGTATTTCTTATCTATATAAGCCCGCGCAGCGGCTATAATAACCTACAATTTTTACCACGAACATTAAGTAAAGCTTCCTTGTTTATCATGGTTTTTGACATTTTTTTACCATGATTCAAGATATTAATCAATAATTGTTATCATGTTTACAACTCATTAAGTGTTTTTTTACCATAAAACTGGAATTTGTTTTGATATTTCAGGATGTCAACACTTATACAACATTCAAGTTAGTCCCCCACTTTGAAATCCCACCACTTTTTCAAAAAAACCCACCACTTCGAATTTTATCTGGAATATTTGAAGAATTTTGGGTTTAGTGAGCATTACTCTCTTAAAAGAGGACAACAATTGAAGAATTTTGAATTTCAGTTGAGAAAGGAATAAATCATGATAGGTATTAGATTTCTTTCTTAATATTCGGCTGGAATTTTTAAGTTAATGCTAACAAATGTTGGTTAGTTTATTGTGAGGCCTTCATGGAGAATAAACATTATGTAATCTACACTATATAGCCGAAGTAAACATTTGAAAGAGCATATCTATCACTCTTATCCATATCAAGTTCATATTAGTGTTATATATCTATGATTTTTTGAAAAGATTAACATTTCATAAAGGGGGTAGAAGTAAGGGACACGTGGCACGCTCACGGCGCTCCTTGCGAAAATCCATCCTGCAAAAGGGTAATTATGACAAATCACATTACAAGAGGATGAAAACATAATCCCATAAAAATAGGAGGATGAAAATGTACGTGATATTCAAAATCTGGATGGATATTTAATTACCTCTAGAATGTTTCTATTAAAAAAGGGATTTGATGATATGAGGAGAATGGATTTTATGAAAGAAATTGTAATTAAAAATAAAAACAGATAATGCATTCTCTTGTGTTTTTTATTTTATTTTTATTATCATGCATTCTCTCTTTCGAGGGCACTTTTGTTCACCATCACCTTGGGTGAGGGTAATGTTACCCACATTCAGTGAGGTATGTTGGGGAATCCGATTCGGTACTCAAACAGTAATTTTGTATGAATTGATTTATTGGAGGACCACACAAAAGTAATTGTGGTCCTCCAACAAATCAATTCAATCGAGTAGCGATAACTATTTAATGGGAAAGACAAATTCTAGGGTTTAGAAGTGGATAGGGCACAATTGAAATTTTTAGTTGAGTAGATGCCGATATCCAGTTGAGCTGAAATTTTATGTGGTTTCCTAACAAATCAAATCATATAAATTTACTTGTTCTGATTTCTGAGTCGGAATCCGCAACATACCTCACCGAATGTGGATAAGTTGACCTCCCTAAGGCACCTGATCTCGTTCATCTCTGATTATGCATTTTTGAGAGACTGAATTATGGAAGTGGCTCCCAAATATCCAAACCTTGAAAAAATAAGTACATAATCTATAATCCTTTAATTTCGCGCCTTAACAGGGGCCATGACTGTATTTGGCCTGACTTATTTTTTGTGTTTTGTTTTGTTTTTTTTGACAACATTAGTTAGTTTCTCGTCATTTTTATTTTTAATTATGCCTTTCTTCTGATGAGAGAAATTTTAAAAGTAAGAAATTATGATTACAGGTTTGAATAAGCTCACTTCAAAACAAAAATAATTAAAAAAAGGATGATTTTTTTATTGCTTTTTATCTTGTTTTGAAATTTTCCAAGTTTCTTCTATAGCTTTTTACTTTTCTTTTTTTATTTCTCGTCTAGAAGAATTTGAAAATGAAATCGCAAAAATAGATTTGTGGAAGGGAAGGTACACCAAATGAAAAATCTCTCTACTTTTGATTGATCTTAATCTAGGTTGCACTGGAAAAGATAATTTTATAAAAGAACTTGAGATCGCTTTCGGATGTGTATTTGGAGCATTTCAAGCACGCATCTCTCTCTCCCTCGCCTCGCCGCTGTCTTATGTATATGTACTTATACATACATGTGGAGTGGTGATTTGCTCGGACTTAGAGCGAACCTTCGTCTTTCAAAAATTAGTAAAATGTCACTAAGTTTTTGAAATAGAATTTATGCTTTCCTATCCTTTTGGATGGTGAGAAATAATCATGGTTAGTGAGGTTTCACTAGTTTAGAATTTTGATATATTATTATGTATTTTATGATGATTAGTGAGATTTCACTAAATATGAATTTGATCTATTATCATACTTTTTTAGGATGGTTAGTAACCTTTCACTAGTTTGAAAAGTTGGTAGTTGTCTAGTTGGTTGATTTTTTGAATTTCTATATGACATTAGAACTTTTAAAAATTAGTGAAATCTCACTAATTTTTTGAGCCGCTGGAAGTGGTCGGCCGGAGGTGGGGTAGTAGTTGGCGGGAGGTAGGAGTTGATTTTTTTTGAATTTTTTGTATGAAATTAGAAGCCGAAAGTGGTCGGCTGGAGGTGGGGTGGTAGTTGGCCAGGAGGCATGAGTTGTTTTTTTTTAATTTTCTGTACGAAATTAGAACGTTTAAAAATTAGTGACATTTCACTATTTTTGTTGTCTTTATGTTCGATTGTAAAAGTTCCTTGTCCTTCCCTTTAAAAAATTCAAATGTTTTAAATTTTTGGCTATGTAGCCCTTTTAAAAATCACTTGGAATAAGTATTTTAATTGAATTTCGACACATTTGATCCTTAGCTACATCAGAAAATATCTTGATAATCCTATTAGACATCAACTTCCTTTTATCATTGCCAAACTCTACCAATCTAGATATTTAACTTCCGTCTCAAAATGTTTGTCCAGTTCCCACATGAGATCTTAAAAATTATACAAAAATTCAACAATTCACTTGATATCAATGAGTTCTTTTAATTTATGAAAAAAGTTTGAATTCTTTCTCGAAAAAATGTGTACTAGTTTAAAGTTCTTATTTACGGACCAGACAAATTAACATTATTAAGTCCTCGTTTTACGAACCAGACAAATTTTAGCTCCGACCCTGACCTTATATCTACAGCCTTTCATATAATTGGTTTTGTTGATCATTGATGTGGATTTAAACATCCATGGTCCACCAAAGGGCTAATTTGTTGTGCTTTGTTTCTATTTCCCATTGGTATTTCCAAATTTTGATTTCCTTGTGCTAGAAATTACACTAACAACAAAATCTTGTTAACAAAGCACTTGCAAAACTTGTGAAACATTCTCACTCTACATGACAACACCACCACATTTCATGTACAAAATATCTCACCAGTTTTTTTAACCCTATGATTTCCTGTTGTGATGTACTAACTGTTTTCTCTAGCAGTAGAACATCACACTCTTCACCTTTTCCTTCAATGCCGGAAGAGGGCGGACGCATGGACCGTTTGTGCGAGTGGTACGCGTTGAAGCATTCTCGTGCATCTGTGGTTCCATGTAGAATCTGGCTCGGTAGGCTGCCAGATGAGCGTAATATGCCGGTGGCACTGCAACGAACAATGATTTAAAACATGCCTCTAAATAGATTCAAATGTGCTTTCGCGTAAAACTTTTTGGTTTTTAACTAAAAAACCAATCGAAAATGCCATCTCCATGTTTTGAATGAGTTATGAATGCACAGAGGCAACCTGATGGCTCTGCCATGAGTATATTATGATTCTGCAGAGAGAAAGAGTAAGAAGATTACCGAGTGAAACAGAACGGGTGCACCGGGCATATCTGCAACAAAAAACAACAATCAGATTAATGACTGTCGACAAGGTTAGGAAAAAGCATCAAGAGAACTGTTCCCTACGTGTAACATAGGTTGTTAGTCAGCGACTGGATCTCATCCGCGCTAAAATTGTTTTCATCCCAGAGAACATGGTAATGAGCTGGTCTACTTGTTCCCTGCAATGTCATAATCGAAACATGGTTGCATGTTATGAAACTTCTTAAAGACCAAATTTAACTTGAATTCCGATGGAACTATGTTAAGTACTAGCATAGTACCTGGATCCCAGCATGACTGCATAGGTAGAAGTCGAATTCGGTAGGATGACAAATTTTGGTATCCACGACAGTACCTACACACGTAACATCCTCACAAGTTCAGTGGGATACAAACACGACATGACATAGACAAATGAACACGATATTTATCCATAATAAGGCCACAAAAATGTTGGGGACACTTGAATAGTACAAAAGTATGTACTAACTGGTTATTTTTGGCTCTGTTGTAATCTTGTAATTACTCATTTTTATTGATTTTGTCTATGAATTTGTAGTTAACACTAGAAAGGTACAAAATCAATTTAATAGATGAATAAATATTCAAAAACTAAGCATAAATAAAATAAAAAAAATTGACCAGCGCAAAGTTTCTAAAAAAGATATTGTGATCTCTGAATGTGCCCCTATCAATATCATGTCCCCATCGGACTAAAAGATTTAACGGTTAATTGTTCTTGGGTCCAGAAGTGGGGACTTATTGGGCATTTAGTCCATGTTAAAGTTTTACAAGGTCTAAGGTCCATGAATTTTTTTTTTTTTTAGAATTTAGACACTTTCAAAGGGTACCCTAGGGTTTAGGTTTTAGGGTGCACTTTCCTATTATAGGGTTTTAGTGGTTTAGACACTTTCATAGGGTACCCTAGGGTTTTAGGCACTTTCATAGGGTACTCTAGGGTTTAGGTTTTAGGGTGCACTTTCCTATTATAGGGTTTTAGTGGTTTAGGCACTTTCATATGGTACCCTAGGGTTTTAGGCACTTTTGTAGGGTACCCTAGGATTTTAGGCACTTTCATAGGGTACAAACTTTTTTGGCACTTTCATAGGGTACAAACTTTTTTTTGGTAAAAAAAAAAAAAAAGAGATGCCAGCTGCGTTAGGACTGGATAGATTTTACAAACTTGTTTGGTGGATTAACGGGGTTACAAATTCTTTGCCTAGGACTTTTGAACAAGTCGCCAAAGATTTAATGATACATGATGTAACCAACACATATTGGCATGTCTAACACAAGTCAGACGTGTCCAAGTCACAGATGTGTAGGAGAATAGCATGTGAGGCCGGTAGACATCTTAGTGATTCTTAACTTACTTTACTAAATATTTTTCATTCACAGGCAAGGCCGGAAATGTTTAGCTAGCTCCTTGATGGAAGACATGAATGTTCAGAAATTTTCAAAGCACAAGTTTTACTGGCTCCAAGACGTGAAAGATCAATACCTGGCAAGACATTGCCGCTCTTGTCAGTGCTACTTTTGTCATTGTGGTTGTTTGCAAAGAGTCGGGTGTGGTGGCGCTTTTGGACAACAATGAATGTTACTGGGGGTTGATAACTTGGTTCCAGTGATGCGCAAGCCTAGACGCAACCATATTATAAGAACAATAGTGTCATGACATATGTATTGTAGGGATTAAGCATGTGGAACCAACCTTGCGAATTGCGTCAAGTTCATATAGTAGAACCTGGTAGAACTGCCCATCACTAACTCCATCCCTACGTACGCAATTCAGTGGAAAAAACAGATGGGGCATCAGTAGCTAACCACAATTCATATAACAAAATAAAAATCGTTTCTTTATCTAGCTCTTATCCCATTGAATGAATAAACCAATGGGAATTCGAAAGGGTAGCTTGCCTATGGAAAATTAGGAGTAGAGTACCTGTAGAATATTATTCTCAATGGTTTTTGTCCAGTTGCCTTCTGAAAAGAAAGTAAAAGCTCTCTGCAGTTGCAAACTTAAAATTGTTAGTTTGGTTAATGAAGTGAACACACCATAAGCAACACCTATGCAGTTTGGATTCTACAACAAGGAGTACAGTAACCGAGGAAAGGATTCAACAATTCCAGTGCCTTGGAAGAATAAGAATCCCTCCCAACGAAAGGGCATTCTTCTAAAAATTTGATATACTGTGACCGGTGGTAATGGGTTTCAGTCGTGGAAACAGCCTCTCTGCTACTGCAGGGTCTGGGGATAGTTTACTCATCAACTGATTTAGGATAGTATTCCAGTGAAAGATCTCACTTAGACTATCTCAAAACATTCACTGGATATGTTACACTTGACCAGTGAGCACACAATCCTTGCATAGACTTGGGTGTGAATGTCGTATGCGGGATATGTGTCCGTTACATTCATCTGATTCTCACATTCAAGAACACCAAGACTCAGTTCATGTTTCTTAGATACTTGCTCAATGTTTGGAATCTTGAAATTTTAACATACAAATATTTTACTCAAAAAATGGCAGAATTTTACCTATGTGCAATGCATATTTGACTTTTAGCATACGTAATTAGGTGCATGTCCAGCTAGACATGGAAGGCAGATATGTGCTATCGTTACTTTGATACGGGTACATTGACAAAATTAAGAGGACGCAGAAGGAGTTTGGAGTCATAAACATGTACCTGATCATGCCTCCAGTAACTGTGCCGCCTTTGGGATCTTGCCAGGTTTTGTACAAGTCTTGAATAAGTTCTTGTCGATGAGGCTGAGCACACACTAAACCAGCATATTTTGTAACTTCTGGCCAGTCTTGAGAGGCTACAACCTGTACAAAGGTAGTTGAGATGAGCTTAAAAACTAAACCAACTAAAAAAAGATTTTGAAGGAATACAAATTTTGATATTCTTACAGCAGCTATAGATGGACTACAATCCTCTCCAGACTCTGGATGAGTTACATCAGCACCAAATATTATCGTTGGAATGTCGCTTACTAAGGGAATTCTCCAACGTAAGGCATCTAATAGTACCGTATTCCTTCCTCCCATCTATAAAGCAATAAGAAGACCCATGAATTCAATATTAGAGAGAAAGCTCTATTTGAGTTGCATTTTTCATAATGAATATGCAGAACTTTTTTCAAATTTCTTATTTGGTTGACAATTTTTCTCATCAATTTTCTGACAGAACCCATTCTTGAGAAACATTTAAAAATACTTTTTCAAACTATCGAAAATATTTCTGCCAAAAAACTGAGTAAGCTAAACAATGATTAGTACTTTTTATTCCCAAAATAGTTGCTCTTTTCTCTTTGTTTTTGCTAAATTCATTCTGAAAAGTGCTACCAAACAAAGTTTCTGAAAGATGTTCTGTAAAATTAATTCTGAATCGGTAAGAGTAATGGGACACAAAAACAGAATAACTCAGTACGTTTGTGGCAGACCTTGACGTTAATCTTAAGCGACACATTAGACAGGTACTGCTTGCTAATCTTCAAGACATGCTTCGTAAGACAGCACTGAGAAATCAACCCAAGCTCGGTTTCACAAATTCGTTTTAGGTCACCTGATTCAGAAACACATGGTTACTTTAGTCAATAGTACTTCACATGGTATCTAACATTTATTTCTCAAAACCAAACAAATTTTTTGCAAAAAGCGAAATGTCTTCGTTCATTATCTATATCTCCAAGATTGATGGAATCAAACAATTTAAAAGTCTTTACGTAAAGGCACATGCATTTCAGTTTTTTAAGGAACAGAAAACTAAATTGCAACCTTAGAAATTAATCAAGGCTTCATTGCCCACATACCATACAAGGAGCCATTGTTGTCCGGAAGAATGACAATAAGTAACTCTAATTCTTTCCCTCCAATTTTATTTGCTGCGGCACTACATACATATTTCAAGGCCTTCTTTACTTGATCTGGTCTTGCCGAGTGTATAGGAATTACTGGCTCAAAGTTGAATTCCTAAAGGTAGAAAAAAAACAACAAATATCTTCGTAAGGATGAAGTCATCTTGACTATGAAAAACAATTTATTGAACATGACAATAACAAAATTAATCAAATTCCACTGTAGCTATGTTTTGGCTGATAAAACAGCTTACCATGCCAGAGCCTTGGCACATCTGGACCAGCTGATGACAGAAACCACGAACCGTGCTCTCTTGAACACTTCGCGAGAAGTTGATACAAGCCCAGTAATTTACGGTGCTCCCATTTATCACTTTCTGCATTATTGCAACAAAATCACCTTCTTACCCTTATTCTGCATGTTATACCAAAGGTGTTATACTAGTGATAATGGAATATTTTCCGCCCACGGATATGTTACCTTATTCGTCATGTTCCATTGACCAACTTTAGGTAAAAACTCTTTCACTTTGCCATTGTCATTGTACTTCAACTATGAAAAGGAAAAATGAGGGACACATGTTAACATTATATACTCACATAAGTTCATATAAGCAGATATCACCGAATTGGATAATGCAGAGGACTTACCCATGGGGCAGGAAGAACTCGAGCTTCAACTGATGCAAGCTTGTCATCTATACTGATGCCAAACTCCTTCGCGTAAGGATCTTCCTTATATCCACTTTGGTGAATTGTCTGGACATATACCAACTAGCTCATTAATTTCCTCTAAGTGCCAGGCACATGTTTCTTAAGGGTTGGGCATGTCTCGTACTGATTTCCTTCCTTTCATTCCCACTTCCGTTTTTGTTTTTAGTGTTTTCAGACGTAAAATGAAGGAATGTCAGAAAATGACTACTTTTGAAGTCAATTTCAACTTGCATGTGAAAACAGATAGGGAAATCCTGAAAGTTTGATTACTCTCTGAAATTCCAACATTCACTTCACCAAAGAAGTTTTAGTTGTAATTTCTGGACATGATAACGGAATGTGAAAAGGAAACAAAAAGGACTACCCCTCAAAATAAAGGCAGCAAGCACCAAGTTCTTAGACTTCAAAGGCCTTTTATTTGAGAAAGCATGGATACAACTAACTATTGAAGATGCAAACCTGCAGTATTTCTGCTTCTTGTTCTTGAGGTCTTTGGCATGAAAATTTCAACAAAGAAGTTATCTGCTTATCATTCAGCCTTTTTGAATATCTCTGCCCCTCAACTATCTTGCAAGCCTGAAATAACATAGCAACAACCAAAGTAATTATTTTTAAAAAACAAGCATATGAGTTTCTAAGTTGAGAAATTATCAAAAGCCTACCTCCATTGGCAAATAGTTCACTTTCCTAGCACTTCCCACTAGGAGACAAGGTAGGTGGGGTTGTCGAATGGTAAATCCGTACACCTCTTGGAAATAATCAATAACTGATTTCATGTTCTTCTCCTCATCAACTGGAAAACTTGGGAACCACAAAAATGCAAAACATCACTACCATACGAAATAAGAAGGGGTGACCACTGGTTCAAATGGTAAAAACTCGGCCACCTTTAGCATTTTATGCCAAAGGTTGTTCCTGTATGCAATCTAGCCCTCCCAGATATTCATCAATGGGAACTAACGGGGTGCATATTTTCATATGACAACTGCCAAAGAGGGACAACAGGTGATTGGGGAGAAAATAATGAAAATTAAGTTCAAGAAATGTACATGAGTTCCCTTGTTGGCTGGGATGTCAACCCTGAAATACGGTACTTTCTTCGCATGTTTCCTCGGTGTGTAACTTCAACTTTGATGCCCCTCAGAGCTTTCTTAACCTGCTTGACATCCAGAGAACAATTGGTTGGCATTGTGGAAGTATAGCATCTACTTCTCAGTTTTTCTAACTCCCAGAACGCAGTTATGCAACAACTACCAAATCTTTGCTCATTATTTATTCTTATTGTCTTTTATACTTCTAGGGATATGAACAAGTCCTCTGTTGACATGATTCCATGATTTTACCATGTGTCATTGCCCTTAAAACCTGTTGGCGTTTATAAGATTACTAAAAGATTAGCGCGTGATTAATAATATGGTAACTTTGTCTCTGCATCTTACGCTATTGTACCTTTACACAATCTGCATCTGATAGTGGCCTTGAATAAACATCTTTGCCCAAAACTTGAGCTACAAACTCAATAACCGGCAGAGGTTCAATGAATGCGGTTGCTGACATGTCTGAACAACAAGACATGAAGGAAAAGCTCTGGATTACTTATAGATATAAGCATCATAAGATCTTCAAATGATTTAATCAAACTAATGAAAAGTGCTGTACCAATATTAAGTGACAATCCCATCTGCGTAGGTTTTACACTCTGATAGAAGCCACGCCACGACTGTAAGCCATTACCTAGAGGTTGAGGCTTCTTAATATTGGGAGAATAGAAGAACCTCCCTACGGCAACATACCTAGATGTATGCAAATCGAATAAAATAACAAGTAATTCAAAACCCCACGTATGTTCTTTATTAAAACTTCAATCAGAAACCACAATAAATAGATAATGTCAAAAAGAAAAAGAAAAAGAAAAATGTAGAAAATAGACAACAAAAATTAATAAGTAGAAGTTGCACGCACCTTTGTGATGCAAGCTCCTTTAACACAATATCAATAACCTTAAGAGCTTCTTGGGGAGTATCCACTTGTTTCCCGGAAACAAGTTCATGTAATTGATGCATATTAGCATGAGCTACAAACTTGATTGTCACTTTAAATTCCCGCTTCCTGACATAATTATTTAAAGTGAACACAAGTGAAATTTCTCGATCATACAGATTACATAACCAAAACAAGTGCATAAGTTATATCACAAAATTCTATAAATCTCATACTTTATGGTGCCTAGCCCCTCGTCTTCCTCAGCCAACGTAACCGTGAACTCCTTTGAGATAAAAGGCAATACCCCGGCTGTGTAAAGGGCTTCCCTTCCATCATAAACTGGTAGCCTTTTACCCAAGTCCGTATCTCTGTGATGTTTCACCAATTGCGTCATTATTGCTTTATTCAATTTAGTAGAATTAGCCTCTGGTTCTATGTTAACCTGCACCAAACAGTACCCAACAAAAAAAAATTATTACCAAAGCATTTACAAAAGTTCGAAACTACGCACATTCAATTTCCCGGATTTCATAAAGCAAAAAAAAAGTTCTGTCTCAATGATAGATATGCGAAAGGATTTATGGAGGACAAAAACTAACTTAGCTTGTTCACTTTGTAATCTTTTTTTTAGTTGCAATCCATGATTCATGAAGCATAATGAAAAGTAAGCCATTGTGTCTAGATTCTGGATTGGAATAATTTACAGAGGGAAAGGTAAATAACAGCAAATCAAAAAATTAGCTCGTTCACTTCGTTATCTTCTTATATTATGGTTTACTTGACCATGACCGAAACACGAGCACACTAAAAATATCCATGTAACAAAACTTACACTGTAATGAGTCAAGTCCCTCTCTGATATTCCAGCAAGAAAATGATTGGCTTTAACCAAACACTTGCTACCCATTTGCCCGTACCCGGGCCTCCGGTGCAACACAATACTTTTGCTCGAAGGAGGAGATGGAAATTCGATTTCCACTTTTGTTTTCCTTGATTTTCTTCTTCCTTTGATCCTCCCTTCACACTTCCTGTCATTGAGTTCAGCAGAGCTCTCTTGGACCTTGTTTGGCAATTGGGAAACTGAATGCTGATTCATTGAGTCCACTAGAGGCCTCCTGGAAATGGCATACCTTTGCTCTGGGTCTTTGGCTTGCCAGTGGGGCATTTTGACAGTAACCTTCACATGTTCCATTTAAGTAAGCATCTCAGTTTGTCATATACACATGGGGAGAGAAGACGGGCATTTTTCATGTGTACTCTTGAGAATCTTAAAGAGGGCAAAAGCAGTCCTTTTTTTGGATGGATGGTTTTGGTGAAAAACAATAAAAGCTAATGATTTTTTAAAAAGGAAGAAAAGTAACCCCCCATCTGTGTTTCGGTGGATTTTCAATAATTGGATCACGTGAGAATCTTCAGAGATGAGAAGATTCTCATGTGATTCAATGTTCGGAAAATGCACCGGAATTCTCATGTGATTCAATGTCCGGAAAATGCACCGGAACACGGTACACAGAAATTTGGGCACGGATGAGTTGAGATTTGGCAGGAAACCATAACCTTATTTCTTCCTCCAAAATCCTCCATCCAAATTAAGAGAGAATCAAAATCTCAACAGTTTGGTTGCTTTTTTTTTTTTTTCTTTCCCTTATCAATAGTTTTATTCTCTGAAAAGCTCTAAAAAGAAAAAAGTGAAAGAGATAATGGATCCATGCAGATACCCATGGGGCCGAGTGAAATCAGGATTACCCAAATTAACAAGAACAAAAAGTAAGAATCGAAAGTACATGTACTATGCATATTCGTGTGTCTACATATAGACCATCAGTTGTTCACACGAATGAACCAAAATTTCCATGTGTACAAGAGCTATGATTTCTGCTTTGTTACACAGGATTGCGTATAGTGCGGAGTGCTGGTATGTGTCCAGGTATCGGATTCATCTAATTTTGTTCATGTCACGGACATGGGGAGGACGGTATTTGTATTTCTTGATAGATTTTTTTTAAAAAAAAATATTTTATATGTCAAAATGTATCATGGTTTTAGATATCGTAGAAATAAAGTAGTTCAGTTTTTATTCAACGTGTCATTTAGGCAAATATGCCTATACGGGACTATTATAATGGGCTCCTGAGGCATAACCACGTTTCATACTCTTAGAACACCACACAATTGTGCTTGTCCACGGCCAGGATTGTGTTGTGTTGTAAGTGTGGGGACACCGCGTGACTATGCACCCATCTGCTCCACAATTACTGATACATGCATGGTTAAATATATGGGTACACACAGACACATTTTTGAGCATGCATTATTTTTGTCTCCAGTGATTAGACAAAACCCATTTGTCCCTTCAATGCTAACAAACTCTTATCTTCTTTTGTTGGAGTCTTTTATGGGCATAACCACGAAAAACAGAGTCCCCTGCCCCTATATCATTTTTTTGTTGGTTAAACCCACTGGATATCAGTGAGGTTTATTGAACTGGTGGATCTTGCCAAATTCTTATCACTTAGTAGTGCAGCTTTGTAAGACAAAAAGAACAACCTTTCTCAGGAGCATAGTGGGGGCTTTAACTGCTTCCAAAGCTCAGGTACAACAACACATACATACAGGAGCAAGCTTTTAGCCCCAAGGGTTCTTCTAATTAGTCGGTGGGTTTGCTCCCACACAATTGACAATTCTTGGGTTCTCGAAGCAAGAAAGCAATTTCTTGTTAATCTCCTGGTTCAGGGCGTGGATGACCTACCTTTGACTAGACCAGGAAAAACAATAGTTGAAGGAGCGTGTAAGCCAAGAAAGCAATTTCTTGTTAATCTCCTGGTTCAGGTGTGGATGGCCTACCTTTGACCGGACCGAGAAAAGAATTAGTTGAAGGTGCGTGTAAGCTGACTAGACCCTCCAAGAAAACTCTGATCATATATTTGACTAGCAACTCTTCTACAACCACACAAATTTTACATAAACAAGTGCACGCGCACATTCAGGGGGCCCACATACACAGGTTTGCTATGCATGCAAGACACCTCATGTATGTGAGTATTTGAGCAAATTTTTATGTAAAGTGAATATTGTTGTAGGCTTTTGGATTGGACTAGACCGACTCTCATTTTGATTTCGTTTATTTTGTAGGTCATAATGTGTAGATTGCTCATGGAAATTGTTAGTTTTAGTAAGAAACATAATCCCTTATTTGGTTGTGTACAATGTGCGGCCTTAAAATTCCTTGAAATTCATAACATTTGCATAGAAATAAGAAATTCATCCAAAAGTTAAGAATCTTTATATGCAAAGAATTTCTATGCAAATGTCATGAAGTCTTTATAACAAAATTTTGAATACTAGACTGATGTTATGAATCTTCATGCAAAATGTTTTTGATTCAAAATGATTTAAGGAAGTGCATACTATAAACAATCATTTGTGTATTGTAGCATTTCTAATACTAGCTTTTAGATAATGTAGACTGAGATTTTGCTGAAATAAACAGATGAAATCATCAAAATATGGCCTGTAACTCTCCATCAAGTCTAGTCCAAAGACAAGCCTGGTGGATGCAGAGATATAGGGAGGACTGAACAAAAGGGAAAAAGAGGCCTAAAGTACAACAATGGGGCCTAGAGGTTATATTTGTAGATATGGCTAAACCAACTGGGCCAAACAATTAGCCTACCTGTGGTGAGCTTTGTAGTGCTCAAGCTTGGCTCATTAACTAAACAATCCTAAGACTCAAGCTTAGCTCATTTGTAAAAAAGTCGAGCCCTTAACGAGTCAAGTCGAGTCGAGCCGAGCTTTGTAGTACTTGAGCTCTGCTCATTTCTAAACAAATCGAGCCCTTAAGAAACCAAGCATTTTCAAGCTGAACCGAGTTTTAGAGTTTTGAGCTCAGTTCGTGTGCAATCTATGCCTAAAAATCGAGCTCAAGCTTGGTTCGATTACTGAACGAGTCGAGTCGTGCCAAGCCAAGCCTTAATTGTTGTACCGGTTGAACATGCACCAAAAATGTATAGGGGAATTTGGGTACTAGAACGACTATGGGTATGCTATTTGGTGTACACCAAATGTACACCGGGTTGTATGCGACCCTTTTCGGGATTCCACACAAATTATCAGAGCCGCTAAATTTGTTTAAATCATTTTTTAAGGATCCTTAAATCAACCCAATCGGACATCAGTAAACACTTGATCAATTCTTCGTTTAGTTTCCTATCAACGAGTTGAGTGAAAATTTGATTAAGCCCTTACCGATATCCAAGTGAGCTAATTTGTTACAGTGACGCTTGAAAAGTTATTCTAAAAACAAATTGAGCGACTTCGATCATTTTGATTAAACCCTAAAGTGGGTTCCACACAACCCAGTATACATTTAGCGTACACCAAATGATGTACCCATTTTTCTTTAGGTACAAAAGACTTCAACTCTCTGTAAACCATAGAGTAAAAAGAGTCCTAAAGTACAAAAAAAATGGGGCCTAGAAAGGAATATGTGTAGATACGTCTCAAACAACTGCATCTAATGTATAGCTTCCACAAATCCTTCAATGCAAAATGCAGAACTGAAATCACAATAATTCTCCTCAAGACTATAGTTTCTCCTTTGTTCTCAAAAAGCAAGACACAATGCACAAACTTTGCTTGGGTTTGCTGGCTTAGCTACAGGGATTGTCAGCAGTAAAAAGAGCATTGATGATAAGGCTCTGTTTGGTTGGACATTTCAGGGGAATTAGAAATTGGGAATGGTAAAAGAAACAGGAAAATGTACCGTCCAAGTTACCCTTTTGATCTCCCTAGACGTGGGATTTTCACCTATATTTCTGTTAGAATCTAGTCCATCAACCAACCAATTGGCTCAGAGTAAAATTAATATCTTAACTGTTTGGTTAACCAACTATCTAAAATCTTGTTGGAAAAATATGGTTTGTGACTTTGTGTAATCATATTTACGAGTGATTTGGGAATTGTCTCAAATATGAACCATTGAGTTGGTTGTAATTTATTTGTTCTATGTTGGATAAGTAAATAATTTTTGTGGAGTTGGAAATGTTTGATTTACCATGAGCGCCCTGCACCGAACCGGGTCATGCGTGGCAGTGGCTTAGGGGGTGTTTGGGAGCCTCATTTTCAACTTTTCATTTCAACTTTATGGCTTTTTGGCTTTTTGAATTATGGTCAGAGTGTATTTTGGATTTTGTATGAGTGTTTGGGAGAAATGTGTAGAACACATTTTAAAACAGGAGTAGTGTTTGAGAGATATGTGCAGAATACATTCTGTAGGTCTTTTTGTTAATCAAAATGGAAAAAGTGAAAATGAAAAGTCAAAAAGCTCCTTTCAACCTATTTTTCACTTCTGCTCTAGATTATGCATTTTGGAAAACTTGTCTCCCAAACATCCAAAATGAAAAAATGAGAATGGAAAAATGGGAAAAATTGTCTCCCAAACAAGCTCTTAATGGGATTCAAAGAGGTTTAACTATTGGTGGGAAAATATTAGTTATTTAATGCTATTCTTGATAATCTTAAATGCAAAACCAATCAGTGGCAAAACTTTTCCACGTGCTATTCCAACGTGTTGGTTTCGGAGGGAATAGATGCGTCCCTTCTACAAGGCGAGATCATTGTATACTGTGAGATGGACGTTGTTAAACTCGTAGCATCATAGGGAGGGCGGAATTTGGCTCAAGGAAATTGCGTGAAACACAAGTCCCGATCAAATTCTTTTTAACGTTTTCTGACTTTCTGTTTCAAGTTTCAGTTTCGTTCTTCCAGTTTCAAAAACTCCATTAGTGTAGATTTTGCAACCTGAAGTACCAAATAATTGCAAATGAAAAATTTAGTGAACCTACCTAACAAGTCCATATAAACGAATAAACCAACCAAAATGATCCAACGACCGACAAGAGAAAACATTATTTCCGCCGTTGGCGGAAACAAATGTTTCCTCCGAATCAATCACAACAATCCAGTGTAATGATACATATTCACGCGGACCACTGTGATTGATTTAGAGAAAATATTTGTTTCCATCGCTGACGGAAATAACTTATTCTCGGCCTATAAAGACAAAGGGTTTGCTATTATAGTAGTACTACTAGTCGTATTTTATTGTTTGTAATTTGGGGCCTGAAAAAGTGAAAATGACGGGACGCTGCAGGGTTTATTCTTACAGCACCACTTCTCGACGTACTCTGCTCTATAGTAAAGGCAGAGTGCGACAATAGAATGCGTACCTTTTTACTCCCTAGTTTTTTTTTTTAATTTTTAAAAATGAAGTTCACTCAATATTAACGGCCATTAATTAACTCACTAGAAAAAGGTACTCCTTCCGTCTCAAATTGGATGTTCATTTTTGAAATCCGTGCTATTTTTTATTGTTATATCTTTTAATTTATAATGTTTTCCGTAATTATGAACACTTTGTATTATAGAACTTGTCGAGAACTATCCAACAAGATTCATATTGAATATTTTTGGAGATTCATGTTGAAAGATATAAACGATTGAAAATGGCACGGGTTTCAAAAATGGACATCCAATTTGAGACAGAGGGAGTAATTAAATTTGTGGGCAGACGGGGAAGAGGAAAGGACAAAATTGTACGTTTGGATCCGATTGTATTCTTATGATTTCGACGATCAAATCAGGAGTCACGAGTTAAAGAAAGTGTAATTGCGTGGATAAATTATTTTGAAGGCCCTACAAAATGAATGGTTTATATATTGCAATAATCACACGGTAGGCCCCACAACGAGTGACACACATCCGTAAATAAGTTTACTCCGTGAACAAAAAATTATCAACACTTGTCCATGTAACTTAGGAAATTTTACACTCCTAGAAAACACTGGTCACGCCCACACCAATATACTTCTTCCGTCCTCCTTCCGTCCCATTTTAAATGTCTCATACGTAAAGTCAGGTCATTTTGACTTTAAAAAATATATATTTCTAAATATTTTGTTTCAAAATTTTTTACACCATTAAATAGTACTCATTTAGATCTTTTGAACGGTGCAAAAAAAAAATTTAAAAGTAATTTCGAAAGTATTTTATTTTTTAAAGTCAAACTAGCCCGGTTTCCCGTATGAGACTTAAATTGGGACGGAGGAAGTATTTTGATAGTTCCCACAAAAAAGACGTTCAATTTTTGGATAAGAAAATAAACTACTTCTGCAAATGATTTTTCGAGTTTCTTCGCACCAAATTAAATTTTTTTTTGAAAAATTATGAACTACTACATTACTTTATTTTACTATTAGTATTTAAAAATTATACGTATTTTCGCAAAGGACGGCCAAAACGGGGAGAACTGGGGAGGGAGTATGAAATAACAGACCCCTCGATCACTCTCTCTTTTTCTTGGATCCTTCTGCTGCGTGAAGAGTAGACAAAAAAACCCTATCACGTGTAACAGTACTGGAAGTAGGTCAATAAATGCAACGACCCAAAAGGAAGAAGAAAGAAACTTATGAAAAGGAAAAAAATAAGAAGAAGAAGACGAAGATGGAGAATATCTCTGATCATAATTTCCCACCCAGTTGTGTACAGTGAATCAAAAAAGATATGGTTGAGAAAGAACGAACCGCCAAAAAAGACATAATAAATCCACAGCCCCATCCCAATCAAAGCCTAGTAGGAGTTGTATCCTAGCTAGAGAGAGAGAGAGAGAAAAACTTGGGACGTCAAACGGGTACGGGTACACGTGATGCCGAGCACTCATCTCGACTGTCCAAAACACATTTTTCCCGACCCTTTCCATCTCTCTCTCCTATTTCTCTCCTGAAAATTTGAACAGTCTAAAATACTTTTCGAATGCCGAGATACTGCTGCGTGGTACCCAATACCCATCCAGCAACCAAGTTTGTCTCAGAGGAAGATAATACGGAGTACTTCAGTACTCCTCCCTAATTAAAGGTTCATGCATAAGCCAACAAATAATGTTACGAATACAACATCCGAACACGTCGTCTAAAAACAACACTCATATGGGGGTGGAACTCATCCTCCCACTCCCATGTGAGTATCGTGTGCGGATATTGTGTTCGGGTTTTGTGTCCCTATAATTTTCGTAAACCCATAGTTATTAGAGAGAGAGAGAGAGATGAACTAACCTTAAGCTTTACGTTTTCCTTTAATTATACGCCGTTGGTCATTTATAATAAGCCGCTTTGGTCTTTAATGCAACCCCCTTTTCACCTTCCTTTCAGCTGCAACTTCGGCTCACCTACTTCTGAAAAATCACACTCTGCATAAACATCCATTCATTCAAGGCTTTCAAGCTTAATGTTCGTCTGTACATGAATATACATATTACCATGTATACATATATAAACTGAGTACACTAGAGTTCTAAAAATGTTGTTATATCAATTTATCGTATCAGCTCTTACGTAACCAGATTTTAATCACGTGGCCGTGACAGGTATATTGATCGATATATGACCGTATCACCAATACAAAATATATCTTGTACTGATTTAAATGTAGCGTCTCGTCTCGTATACGAGTTTGATCATTTCACGACCGCTTTTAAGTGTTGTGGTGCCTACAATAATTTTACAAAATCCGAGACTACTACACCCGACTCTCTCTACGTACGCTACTAGTATTACACTACTACCCATACAATTACATTACAGTTACGCAACCAGCTACCGCTATTTGGAAGTATCCCGATACCGTGATTTAAAACCCTGAATGTACACGTGTATTAAATGATGACGAGACCTGAAAGAGATCTTTTTAGACACAGGAATGATGAGTGAAAACAGTGAAGTGTTTTGACTTTCAACACTGCTATATACACATAAAACACACCCAGAATTTACTTTTTCGGGGTCAATTGGGGGTAACATTTCCGGGTCTATAGCATTATTGTTTGACAGCGAACCCAAAAAACAATTCAAAGGCAGTAAATTAAAAGCTATAGCAGATGGTAAGAAGAATAAGAACAAACCAGAAACAGATGAGAGAATCATTAAATGCTATTTCTGAAAACAGCAAAATTAAAAGCATTTTTCACATTTCAACAAAAACAAGAAGATATATACGTACGTACCTCTCTAACTTCCAAGTGAAGAAGACAAGACAGCACAAAAATGAAATGTTAAGAGCAGCAAATTTTGAGCAAGAGAATTTGCAATGTCTTGGGGAATGTTGATTTGAAAAAGCCAAGGAAAAAGCAAGAATGTGTTTTGAAACGAAGCACGAGAGAACAAATGGTGAATGGAATACGAGGAGGTAGCTTTGGGAGTGGTAAAGAAATAGAGGTGGTGTGCTCTGTGGAGAGCAATGCAGCCTTTTCTGTGTTTTAGCTAAACCCGTCTCGGCAACACTTGACTTAAAGTTCACAAAGACCCACAAAGACAGGTTGTTCCAGAACGGAAGCACGCATTCTTAAGTCTGGTCGTTCTAAGTAATTTTTCAAGCTCAGATCAAGTGGGAACACTTAACTATATAATACGAAAGATAGCTTATTTCTTATTTCATAAATAAACTCTTCTTCTTCCTTTCAGTATATCCGGCAGCCTACGAGCAAGTCAGCTAATCGCAAGCGAGAAATCCAATTAAATTCGAAACAAAGTTTCATATGTACTAAATTTTTTTTTGACCGGATTGATTGTAAAATACAATTCAACCAAAACCATACCATTTTAGATTAACACTAAAACTTCAAATTGTGAATAATTTTTATTTTTTTATTTTTTATGTATATTCTCACAACTACATAATACTTCTAATTGACCCATTCTGCGAAAAGTAAAGATAAAAAAAGGAAAAAATAACAATTTTTTTTCCTTGTTTTTATTTTTTGTGGGGAGTATGGGAATGCATGTGCAGAGAGTGATAAGATAAAAACAAAGGTTACTTTTATAGAATTCCAGAAGCCCCATACTCTCTTCTCTTCACTCTCATCACTCCCTTTGAGGAAAAAAAGTGACTTTTAAATTTTTTTAAAAAACATACAACAAGCAAAAGAAGAGCTTTTGTAAGATTATAGCTTTATGTGTATAAAACTATATATATATATAAAACACTAAAGGCGTGCATTTGATCAAAACAATACCCTTTTTTTGTCCTATTTTTTTATTCAACCAATAAATTCAAAAGGACTAAATTAGAGTTTTCCGCAGAGAAATTATATAGAATCCCAAAAGCGATAAAAAAAACAACTCAATTCTTAGTCCGGTTGGTTGGTGGATTTTTTTTTTTTTTTCTGGATTTACTTCCCCATATTTGACCAAATTATTGGGGTCAAGCTGTAAGAAAGTAATTTTTTGAGGATTCCTTAGTTTCGGCTTTAATGACCTGCTTTTAACCGAATGAGAATTAGTCGACGTGCACAGAAACTCACCGGGACACCCTAACCTCGAACCATAAAAAGAGAAAAGAAGAAATGCAAAAAAAAAAAAAAGGAGTTAGATTCCATACATGGGTATATATCTCTGCAAAGCTTTCAGTGCTTTTCCTTGCTGGTCTTCTGACATATATCTAGAAATGCATATACACTTATACACAGAGATATATAGAGAGAGAAGGTTTGGTTTGTGTTCTTCACGGAAATGTGATCGGAAAATGAGATTCTAGAGAGAGAGAGGGGGGGTGGTGGGGATGGAGCAAACGGGAGTCGGCTTTAATGGTGGGGTGGCACCGTAATCGAAGATTTTATATACAACAGTGCAGCTTTTCGGCGTCGTTTTTGTGTACTCCCAATGAAGAGAGAAAATTGGGGTGGCGTATTGTGACACGCAAAATGTGGTCCTGCTACAGCTACTTACAAATCTCCGGTTTCAAATCTGTTTCCGTTGTCACTCTCAAAAAATCAAATGGACCTAGGTTGTTCCAATTGGTTTAATTTCAGTTTTTAAGTTGATAAATTATGAGAAAATTACTTGTTTTTTAAAGTACACCATAAAAAGTCAGTTTTAAGTTTACGCCAGCAATTGAAACAAGGCCTAAATTCTATCCGATATAGGAGGAAACCCCACGGTTTCTACCACCGCTTGTAGGCTCTACTAGACTTCTTTTTTTGTAATTGAATCGTTCACCTTGTACACCTTGCAAAGTAGTATATCGTAAAAAGAAAAAAAAAATTGAGATTGATTGGATATTGATAGATAGATTAAAAATTAGATTTTGATTTATAAAATGGACGGTCGTGGTGCGATGACCGTCCATTTTAAAAATTAAAATTTAATTTTTGATATACCTATTGATGTCTGATCAAGCTGATTTTTGGCGTGAATAACATTCTCGACAAGATCTGCAAGATGAACAGTTTGGATTACAACAAAAATACACGGTGGAGCCTACAACGGGCTGGGTGGGTTATCCACCTTCGATGGAATGAATTTAAACTCCCTCTTTAATTCTTATACATTTGGAATTCAAAAAAAAAAACTTTAATTATTATTTGAAATAATTAGAAAAGACAAAAAGAATTCAATGTGATACAAATAGTTTCAAGCTGTCCTAGGCTCAATCGTCAAATGGTGTCTTATATATTTTTATAATTAAAAACAAGAGTGGAATTTTTGTCTATATATTTTTATAATTAAAAAAAAAGAGTGGAATATTTGTCTATATAATTATTTTAGTTCATATTGAACAATAAATATGCTTTGTTCCACTGGCATAGAAGTCTCCTTTAATTTTCTTTGAGACATGTTCAACATATGTAACACATGTTAGCCCCAAGTTCCTGCATGCACTGGAATTATTTTTTGACAATATAAACACAAACAGAAATTAGTAGGACATGATTCAAACTCAAACAAATTAAAAGGATGGAATATGTTGCAAAAAATTAATATATATAAATATTCTTAATTGGTGCCATTTTTATCCCAAAATCCGAGGCTCGGGCATCTTGGCCTAAGTTCGGGTCTGGTAACACGTAACCACTAAGAGCATGCCTCTCTAGCTTGGAAAATAACTAGATTGATTAGGTTTTGTATTTGTAGATTTCATTTCAGACTCACCTCAATAATCAGAACGTTCACTTTGTAAGTCTTATCGATAATTTAAGGTGAAATCACGTGGATTTATAGACCCCAGTTATTTTAGATCAATACGTTCTAATCATTCATTTGTATCCATCAGCGTGGCATGGTTAATTTTTTATTTTTTGGTACTTCGGAAATCGGAAAAATGGCACGGTTGACGAATTGTACAACGATATTTTTAGTCAGGATTCAATTTTTTCTCAACCGGAGAGGGGCCTCTCCAATATGAAAAAATTGCAATCATGGACATTATGTGGAGGAAAAAAGTACGATGTACCATTTGTTGGATAATTCCAACATTAGGTTAATATTGGAGATTAGAGATTTTCTATATTTGCATATGTGTAATGAATACTCAATCAGAAGGTGACATAGATTTTGGAGAAAAACAGGGGTGCCAGTCGGCGTGCCGGTCGGGTATGTTTACGTGGGTTTGTTCGGTTTGGGTTTTGAGGGAGGGTGCAGGGTGGGTCTTGAGATTCAAACCAAACAAGGTGGTGGTGTCCGACCGCATCTCGGGCGTCGAAAAATGTTTTGGACGGCTCATATTTCTTTCCCCCTCTCTCTTCTTTCTCTATTTGCAATCTTGGCCGTCTAAAATACTTTTGGATGGTCGAGTTGCGCGGTCGGGCATCATGTGGACATACCCGACAAGCACTCAAGTTTTTCTCTAGGTTTGAGTAATGTATCATATTGACAAATTTAATGCCATATTACATGTAAAAAATTACTCCCTCCATCCCAAATTTCTTATCCACTTGCACTCTTCACAGTACCTCAAAAAATTATTTATATTTTCAAATGTATAATGTTACTTATATTCAATATGGATCTCGTTTGATAGTTCTCATTAAGTTCTATTAAACAAAAATTTTAAAATCACAAAAAACATTATAGATTGAAAGATATAAGTAATTGAAAATTGACACACATGCCCGTAAATAGACAAGAAATTCGGGACGGAGGGAGTAGTTTCTTCACTCTATAGCTGTATACAGAATGTTTTCTCTATTTACAGAATATACTTTTTGGATTTATGGTAATTATCATGGTTCTAACTTTTCAGTTTCTTCACTTATACCCCTAGTAATCTATAGGATATTTCATTTAAACACCTCAAGAATTGCACTAGTGGACCATTAGTATTCACAAACTATCGAATCTACCATTGTTATATCATTTGAAAAGGTAAGAAAGTAGGGCGACTTGTTCAAAAGTCCTAGACAAAGAATTTGTAACCTCATCTAGTCCTAACGCTGGCATCTTTCTTCATTTTTATTTTTATTTTTTTTTTACGAAAAAAAGTGTTTATCTCTATGGAAGTGCCAAAAAAGTTTGTACCCTATGAAAGTGCCTAAAATCATAGGGTACCCTATGAAAGTGCCTAAAACCCTAGGGTACCCTATGAAAGTGCCTAAACCGCTAAAACCCTATAATAGGAAAGTGCACCCTAAAACCTAAATCCTAGGATACTCTTTGAAAATACCTAAATTTAAAAAAAAAATAATTTGTGGACCGTAGACCTTGTAAAACTTTAACATGGACTAAATGGCCCAATAAATCCCCATTTATGGACCCTAGAACAATTACCCCAAGAAAGTAACCTTTAGTCAATGTGCTTAACTCTCTTTATCCCAAACAAAATGTGTCTTCATTTTTTGGACGGCAAATTTGTTTCTTCATTGATCTATGGTCAATCGTTTGATTGCTTGATTTTATACCAAATCTCTTCAATTTATTGTTTTTTTTTTTATGATAAGTACTCATTCTTATAAAGCCCAAACAAAAGAATACAACATCCAAGAGGCATACCCCAGGCCATTACAAACCTTAGTAACACACATAAAACCAAAGCCTATACATAGCTATACAATTCTACCCTAATGTTGAAGTATGAAAATGAGGGACAATGCCCTAGCTTCTACACAGATTTACATTCTATTGGGATGTATTTATCATCCTAAGAGAGTTGAAAAAATCTCTAAGATCGTTCACGATGTCTAATGTAACCTACTCCATGTCTGCACATTGTCCTTGAAAATTTCTCTTATTCCTCTCCCTCCATATAGCATATACAACAACTGCAAAGGAGCACCTCATACTGATATTTGCAAAACTTTCCCCATAACATTTAGAATAAGCCAATCAATAACCAATTCCAATTTGCACGGCAGGCCTTGGACCAAATTCTTCCCCATTAGACGTTGCCACATCGAAAAGGAAAAAGGGCATTCCACCTGAAGGTTGCACAATCTGCATGTATCATCCACTCTCATGCCCCACTTAATGAGTCTGTCAGTTGTATTGTTATTGGTTTCATTTTATGTTTTCGATATCCCCAGATTTAGTTGTTGATCATTGCATGCATGTGAAACTATTGCTTTTAGAATTTTTTTTCAAGCTTATTGTTTATTAGTGCCCCTCTTTCATCGGATTTTTTAATCCACCATTAAAATGGAGTTGTTCCACAAAATTTACTTAAACTCAAATTTGACTTATTGCGTTTTACGAAACAGGTCACTCTTTCACAATACATCAACTCAATTTCATTCAATAAGCCAGTTATTCTAACTTATTGCCAATAAGTCAGTTTGTGGAACATAAGTGCTTTGTATGCATGGATATTGCTTCAAGTGGACACCATGATTTATAAAGGAGGAATAAGTTTGTGGGAATTTCAATTTCTCATGCGTATTTCTAATTTCACTCATTACCCTTTAAAATATGCTTCTATACAATAATTTTTTGTTTTAAGAATCTTTAGGCTCCATTCCTCTTATTGACTTTTTCAATTTTTTTGACTTTGTGCTAAAAAATTGTGGCAATTGGGATGTGACAAAGTAACCAAACTAACAATTACTAGCTAAGCAAGTACAAATAGCTGGTTGGCGGGGTATATCGGTAATCAAGTGGAGCTTGATTAATTGATGTAGTCGCCTTTATTAATTGACGTAGTTGGATTAGTGCTGCAATTAGGGGTGAAAATCGGTCGGTTCGGTTCGGTTTTTGGGGTGTTCCGGACCGAACCGATCAGTTCGGGGTGATTTTTCCGGGAACCGATCCCGACCGAAAAAAACAATGGACCGATCGGTTCGGGGTGGTTCGGTTTTTTCGGTTTTTTTCGGGTTTTTCGGTTTTTTCGGTCCAGCGTTAAAATTGAGATGGACGGCTGTGATTTGTTATTTTTTGCGGGGTCAATTTCAGGAAACCGAGATAGGGGTGGTTTTCGGTCCAAATAGGGGTGGTTTCGGGGTAATTCGGTCCAAATCGGGATGATTTTAGGGTATTTCGGTTCGGTTTAACAAAAATTCCGAAAAACCGAAACCGAACCGAGATGCATTTCGGTTTTTTCGGTTCGGTTTTTCGGTTTTTTTCCAGGCTGGACCGACCGAAAACCGAACCGAATTTTCGGTTTTTCGGTCGGTTCGGGTCCCGTCGGTTTTTTTTTCACCCCTAGCTGCAATGATGGTACTTTGATGTTATATGTAAGTTTCATTTGTTTTGGGCCTTTTGGCATCTCATTTAAGCGATCAAAGGAATAAAAGGAAAAAGAAACAAGAAGAGCATAAACGAAATCCTAGGGTACACTAGAGTAAAAAAAGGTGAAACCAAGGGAAATGGAAACAAAAAGAAATGTGTGGTTTTAAGGTCAGCGGTGGCGTCTGCTGCTCTATCTGCATCTATTTCTTCAGGGGATATAAACAACAGGAACAGAATTCTGTTAGATAAAGCTCAAGTCATATGGGCAGTAAACAAGATATTTGGGCTTAGCTATGAAGGTGATGGAAATGAGGTCATTACCAAGATTGCTGAGATGGAAGTCATTAATAAGGCAAGGGCTGATGATAATCTCTAATTTTCCCCTTGTCTGGTTTGGTTGCTTTTGTTTGTTTTAGGTTGTTGTTTCAGGTCAATTGTGGTCTTTGTTCATGTTGACTTTCGGATTGTGAGGGTTTTTGCTTTTGGGTGGAGTGTTTCTTCTTTTTTGGGAGGCTTAGGGGCTCTTTGGGGTTTAGGTTTTCGTTTTGATTGTTTGGTTGTCTTCTTATCAACCTTCCAATTTTTTGGGTCTTAAGAGACTTTTCTATCTTTCTCTTGCCCCGTTTAATCTTGTATCTTCGAAATTTGATTAATAAAATCATTTTTTGCCGTGCACAAAAAAAAAATCTCATTTAAGCGATCACATAATTTGCGAGTCTTGTAAATAGTGTGGGGGAAGGAGTTGGAAATTTGGAATCAATTATTCTCAACTACAGTACTTGCTCCCCTCCCCCCATGTAATAGATTAAGAATGACGAATGGCAAAAAAAAAAAAAGTGTTATTTTGTAAATTCAACTTAAAAAAACATCATCATTACATCTTTATATTAATTTTTACCTCTACTTTACGCTTTTCATATCAACTTCTACCTACACTTTCCAAAATTATCCTCCACTTTTACACATTAACTCTTTACCCACTACCTTTTTCAAAAGGGCAAAATAATAATTGTACAAATTTTTAGTCATTAACTTTTCAAAACACACACTTATTAAGAGACAGTCCAAAATAAAAATGTCTACACTAAAAAAGGGACGGAGGGAGCAATAGAAAAGTATGAAAGTACAAATCGAAGTTGAAAAAAAGCCAAACAATACTGCAGTAAAAATATTCGGCTCAGTGAATTCTCTTTAACTTTTCGTCATAATTTTATACTTTTCTATATTTCTCTCACTAACATAAACACTTAATATTCCAAACAATGATGAAGTAAATCTACAAAAAGTTCAGAAAAGGAAACAAACAAATTAAGGTTTATGATAATTTAGGTGAAACTCAACTGGAGTAATAATGTGATATGCTAATAAAGGGATCCGGGGGCCTGCTGTCCGTGGGGTCGGCAGGGCGCCTTCCATTTCGCGCATCAACGGCTCGGATTGCATCAAACAATGGACGGCTCAGATACACTTTGGAGAGGTGAGATTTGAGCCTTTGATGCGCGAAATGGACGACGCGGATGGGGTTGG
This sequence comes from Vaccinium myrtillus, assembly GCA_016920895.1. Taxonomy (NCBI): domain Eukaryota; kingdom Viridiplantae; phylum Streptophyta; class Magnoliopsida; order Ericales; family Ericaceae; genus Vaccinium; species Vaccinium myrtillus. Next base: position 5,954,977 of record CM029276.1, read on the forward strand.
CAGGCCCTGCCGACCCCAAGGGGCAGCAGAGCCCCCCAATCCCAAATAAAGTATGTTTTCGGTTCGTTGCCTAACGGTTTGTGGTTGTGCGGCGACAAGTGGTGGGGTCTCATGGCTTTCCAATGGCAGCGGTGACGGCTTGGTTTTCAGTCGGTCCACTTTGGATGCTTGCTCGGGTTTTGATGGTGTTGCGACTGCATGGAGCTCCCGTTCTGCGGCGTTGTTTTCTCCAGGTGATTTGTTTCTGCGCCTAGTGGACTTCGGTGGATGGCGGTGGTTCTGGATCTTGAGGTGGCGATGGTTATGGTGTGTTTTGGATTAGGTTTTTTTTTTTGGTGTTTTCGGGTTGGCCTGGCCCTTTTTGGATCTTGCCCATTTTTGGTGTTTGGTTGATTTTTTTACCAACTTTGGGGTTCTCAGGTGGCTTTTGCCGGTGTGCCCTGATCCATTTATCTTTGTAACTTTGTTTCAAGGATAATAAAATCTTTTTTGCCGATTTAAAAAAAAAATTGTGATCATCATCACAACATATTTTTTTTCTGGCAAACACAGTATATGTTACTTGGAAATTTTGTGTGCTAGACGGGTACCACCACGTGGTATTGGTCAGCGCATTTGAGCCGTCCAAAATATGTTTTGGAGATTTCTGGGTGGGATTTTTGTATATATTGGAGGCAAATTTACTCCAACAAATCTGAGCCGTCCAAAACATGTTTGGACGGTTCGGATGCACAGACGGGTACTACGTGGCAGTACCCTTCCTGCACACAAAATTTTCTCCAAAAAAGAGACGAATATGTAAATGATTGTTTGAGATTGATCCCACCATTGCTAATGTTCAAACTAGGACTCAATATGTTCCCCTCATGGGAGTATATTGTGCACATGGAGATTTTCTTTTCATAATAAAGCACTTTTATTTCGGTCATCATCACATCTAATCATTCAGTGTTCTCAGAACACGGCCACGTGGTTCTCTGAGACACTGTAGCACCCCATATTTTTGTAAGGTCCACAACAAAGTATAAGGACCCCACATAAATTTGTAGTGATGAACTGATCCAGAGCACACCACATGGCCATGCTCCAAGACTACTGAATAATCTCTCCATGATTACCCCAAGTGTTTGAAAGCAAATTTTCTCTGATGATGTGAAAGGGACCAGTCTGGCACAAGCCATGACAAAAGAGTGAAACAAATTTACACAATCTCTTTTATCAACTTTTGGTCCTTTCAATCCGTAGATCTTCTTTTTATACCCTCTTTAAGACATTCTTTTTGCCTCCCACAAACTAAAGAGAGATGGTGCTTTCAAAGCTAGCTAGCTGTTCAGTCCATCAATGAAACTTCTGAGTTCTGATGTTTGTTGTCATTTAGCCTCACTATTTTGGTTGTATATATGCAAGAAAATGACTAGTGCTGCTTCTTATTTATGGTCCTTTATTTTGGTGGATAGAGAAGAAGTCATTGGGTGTTTGCCTATTTTTTCTCTCTTCCTTCGTATTGCTATCGATGCCGAATGTGGCTTCTTTCTGACTAATTAATCTCTTACTATATCAAAATATACACAAGATAAAAAAATTCCAAGCCTAAGTTCCGAGAGCGTGTTTTGGAGCTCTAATTAAGAAAAAATGAATTTATAAGATTGAATAAACATAATTTTATTCAATGTTTAGAGTGCCTTTTTTGATCTGGCATTTATATATGCTAACATGACTTATGAATGAATGACGTGGCGTTAATGTAAAAGTAAGTCACCACATTCTAATAGTGCAAAAAATGTGCAAGTTTGTCTCAGAGGGAGATAAAACATTCAATTGATCACCTTTATCCGAGCAACGGACGGCCCGGATGTGTACAACACGTGATGTGTATTACACTTGCACAACAGCAGAGGCGGAAGGATGTGAGGACAAGAGTGGTCAGCTGACCACTCTTGACCCTCATTTTTCAACCGGGGATTACTACAAATTTGCATCAAAAAATTGCTACTGACCACTCTTTAAATTTTTATTTGGCCCAAGTCTATTTTAGATGTTGGTCGTTAGTAATATAGGCTTTATTCCACTTTGAAATCCCTAATTGTAATCAACAATGAGTAAACCAGCGAGACAATAGATTGTGAAGAGTATGTTTCGAAACCGAAAGTTTGATAAATGGATGTGAGATAGTTTGGTTGTGTATATAGAGAAAGATATTGTTGAAAGCATTATAGATGAGGCTATCATGCACCGTCTTCAAATATGAAAAGTCGGTTGCTTGTAAATGAAATGTACGTTTATTTATTAATATACATCTACTTTTTGATGATAATTTAATTCTTTCTTTTGATTAACAAATTGGAAAAGCAAATTGCATATAGTTCTAATTTTTTTACCACCCAAAAGAAAAATCCTAGCTCTGCCCCCGTATAGCAACATCCCCTCATTGCATATAGGTTGATCCCAAACATGGAATAGCAGAAAAATATTTCTCAGTCTTGTCTGATAGTATAAGGATAGAGGTGATCAATTGAATTTGCATTACTATATCTACATTTTCCCTCTTCCTTATAAGACGTCTAACACACCCGGGCAACTCAACAAAAATAATGTAATCAATGAATACTTATAACTCAAAGGTTGCCGGATCAGTTAACGCACCTGATCAACGAATACTTGGGGGATCAATTCCGCCGTTCAATAACTAGGACTCTATTTAAAGGTATTGTATTGTATTACCCGTGCATCTATATGTGATTGGTTCGGATAAAAGGCCTATATCAGTATATTAGGTGTTATTATTTTAGAACATGAGCAGATGCCACCCAATTGCTAATTGGTGTGGGGTGATTCTACAGGAGTTATTCTTCTGTGGTCTTAAGACATCGCCACGTGATACCCAAACCTCCTCCACAGAGACCACTACACGTTCAAGTGCTACATAGGGGATTGCTATTTTGGGAATATTAACCAACAATTTGCTATTTTTGAAAGTAATTTTCAGTTTAATAATGCACATGTACTTGTATTACCACAACAATATTGAGAACTCAACCTTGACAGATTTGATTATACACTGAATAGAAGTCATAAAGAACAAATGTCTCTTGTGGGCAAAGTGTGGAGGTTTCAACAACTTCAATAACCGTGAAAGAGTTCTTCTTGGAATTTCCAAGGTGCATGGATATTGAGACTTTTGATGAACTTTAAGAATTTTAGTTAGCCTTCAACTTGATAATATTGGTGACTAATGAGGACAATGACAATGGCTCTTAACATGCAATGGCTCTTAACATGAAAGAAAAATAAGATGTGCAAAGAAAGGTATTTGAACACGTGTGCAGAATTCATGAATAGTTAGAAAACTTCTCTCGAGGAAACTAACAGGCGGCTAGGGCTTTGCTTGGGGGGGGGCACCGCCTCTTCTCCCTCCTCCCCCCAGGCCGTCTTCCTCTCTCTCTCTCTCTCTCTCTCTCTCTCTCTCTCTCTCTCTCTCTCTCTCTCTCTCTGCTTCCTTCTTCCTTCTTTTCTTCTTTTTTTCCTTTTATGTTTGCAGGTTGTGGTGATCTTGTGCAGCTCTGGCGTTGCTGCAGGGCCCTCCCTCCCTCCCTCCCATCCTCTCTCCTTCTTTCCCCTCTCCCCCTGAGCGATTCTTCGCCCTCCTTGGCTCCGGATCGACGTGGGTTGCACCCGTTTCTCTGCCTAACGGCCCGTCGGTATTCGGTTGGTGTGCAGCGTTTTGGTTGATGAGCTTTGGGTGGTTTGGTGGCGATCGGGTGAGGGCGTTTGTGGCGCCGGGTCATCTTCACAAGGCCACCGGTTGTTGGCTATTGGGCTGCTCCGGTACTATGCCTAACGGCAAGTGCTTTGTGGAAGTGTATTTCTGGGCTTGGAGGTTGTGGAGGGGCGGGGCTGTTGATGGTGACTATAGGGGGCTTTTCGGTGGCGGCGTTTATAGGGGTGACAGCTGGGTTTTTTGCGGTGGTGTTGGATGCCGGCTACGGCGGCGATGGGCCTTCTCGGTTGCTGGGACTCCGGGCTGTTTATAAGATCCGCTTAGGCGGCGTCTTGGCTGCCACTCATGGAGTTTCGGCCGCTCGTTTGGGACGCATCGACGTGGCTGTTCATCTTCCGGTTTGATTTGGTTTTGGTGGCCGCGGCTGCAGACATGGAGATTCGTTTGGATTGGCTGACATGGAGAATTTTGATCGGGCTTTGTTTTGGTTTCTCGTTTGGCTCCTTGCCAACCGTTGGGGTTCGATGTGGTTTGTTACGTCTTGTGTTAGTGAGGGTGAAATTCCCTCCTTCGGCGTAACTACCCTTCCTCCCTTTTAATCTTTGTATTATTTCAGAGATTAATAAAGTTATTTGATTATCAAAAAAAAAAAAAAAAGAAAGGTATTTGAAGTTGAAGTACACAAGTCAAGTGGATGTCATAGTCTCGACCTCATACTTTGTGATATGGCCAACTCTTGTCCTAAAGCAAATTCTTTTTTTGAAGTGTTACAACATATATATGTAATGTTTTCCTCTTCAATTCAGCGATGGATAGTTTAAGTAGATGATGTATAAAGTCTTGTGCTTAATTAAGCCAAATTGTCATTGGCAATTAAGCCAAATTGTCATTGGCACGTTAGAAAAGTCTCATTGAAAGATAAGACCAATTAAGCTTAACAAATAAGAGATGCTTTGATACACTGGGCAAATAGCACGAATGAGTTCATAGATGGCTATGAATTTGAAAATTTGAAAATTGTCATAGGTAAAGCGAGTCCCTTGTAACTATGAATTTGAAAATTTTGCACTCTCAATGGCTATTATTGTTTGGGTCAACTTGTTGTTTGTTGTTAACTCTAATCATCAAGTTACTGCACAATCTCTCTCTCTCTCTCTCTCTCTCTCTCTCTCTCTCTCTCTCTCTCTCTCTCTCTCTCTAAAACTTCTAACCTAGCCGCCTCATCCCAGACACCCTCCTTCCCCTCCCCCCGTTCTACGGCGGCGGGAAGGGAGGGATCTATTCTCATCATTTTCTTGTACTCTCTCCCTCTCTTTTTTCATTTTTCCTTTGTTTTTGACAGGTTCGCAGGGCGTTTTGGTGAGAGGCTTTTCGCCGGCCATGGCGACATCCTTTTTCCAGATTCTTGCCCTCTCCGGTGGGTGTTTGCGGATGGGAGAGCTGCAGCTGTGGTGGTGGATTGAGACGCAAAAATGGTGGCGTGGCAGCCGAGGCTTTCGTCAACGTTTACATGTATAGAGATGAGGATTTTCAGGAGGTGAACTAGCAACGTTTTAAGGCGTTGGATGGTCGATGCAGGGGTTTGGCAATGGAGATTGGAGGCATTTGAGGGAAACAACAGGGCTAGCAATTTTCAACGCTGGATGGTTGTATGGTTCTACAGGTCCAATCGAGGGTTTTGCGGGCAGATGCGGTGAAAGGGGCGATGGCCACGAGCAAGAGAATGGCATGTATGGGGGCAGGTGTCTTGGGTTTTCGTTGGGAGAGGGTGATCGTGCAGTTGAGTTTTCGGGTGTTCGTCGGAGTTTTTTTTCGGCGACTAAGCTAGTGGCGTTTGGGTGAACGTGAAGGGGGCTTGAATGCATTTAATGGGCTTTATTGTATTTACAGCTTGTATTGGGAGTTGTAGGGGCGTGGGTTATGTTTTGCATTGAGAGTTGTATTTTGGGACTGGGCCAAATTAGGTGTGTTGGTATCTTACCAACGTGATGCATTTTTTATTAGAAAATTGAGAGGTGGGGAGGTAGTGATAGGCGCGTAATATCACAAATATGAGCGCCTAAGTAGGGCGGATTAGCGCATTAGAGGCGCGATTTATTTCATTTTCCACTTGATGCGGTGTTGTCTTTTATTTTTGGTGTTTGTGTTCATTTTGTAGGAAACGGGCCAAAAGGAGCACGGGAAGTAGACACAAGGCATCGGGCATGCGGGGAACCGGTGGGACCCAAGCAAGGACGACCAAAAAGCTGAAAAGTCAACTTAGAGGCACCGGTATCGATACAGGGATTCCCTTGTATCGATACCCAAGCACCATTTTGGAAACAGAACCTACTGGTATCGATACAGGACTTCTCTTGTATCGATACCGAGTGCCTTAAATTCTGTCGTTTGACTTGCCACGTGTGTTGACTTCAGGGGAGGATAAATACCTCGTTTTTTGTTCCGAATTAGGGTTCGAACTTTGTTTAGTTTTTCTTAGCTTTTCGCAGCCGTTTTTCCTTTGGGAGTTGTTACTTTCCGGAGCTTGTTCGATTGAAGTTTTAGAGTTTTAGCCGCTGATTCTCGCTTTGCTTTGGTAACGTTCTGTTTATTTACTTTAATCTCAGTTCGCGGGAGTTTTTCCGCGTTCTGAGACTCGAATCTTGTGTTTTAATTCATATTCAAGTAAAATAGCATGTTTAATTTCAGAATTTTCTTATGTGTTCTGTTCAATATGAGTGAGTAGTTTCTTAGGTATGGTCGCGGGGTGATTAACACGCCGTGGCCAGGGCTGGATACGTTCTTGCTCCGATTTTCACGGTTAATAACGGTAAAAGCAATTTTAGGTTATTAAAGAACGTCCGTTGGACGAATCCGGGCATCGTCGGAGCCCATGTAACGCGAGGTACGGGGGACCAAAACCTGTTCTTCGCTGTACATGGGTAAACGGCGACCACGAGGATTCGCATCTTTCGGGGTATCTCTTTCTCTCTAAAGTCAAATGTTTTGGAACAACGAATGGAGCAGGAAATATCCGAACCTGGTCACCGTGTTATGAACCCTACGACCGTACTTCCTTTTAATTAATTTAATCGAAATCAGTTTTCTCTTAATTTAGTTAATTCACCAATCAAATCACAAGGGTGGCTACCTAAGAGCCGTGTTTAAACTTAGCAACCCGAGTTTTTAGTAAGCACTTTCCACCTTTTCTGTGGATTCGATTCCGGTCTTACCAGGTATTGTGCTACACCGGTCTCCGCCCTACGCTTGGGGCAACCCATTTAATTAGGTATAGGATTTCAGTCAAGCAGGTAGGTTAAGTATTTGCGAGTAGCAGTAGTAGGAGTGTCTCCGAACCTCTCTCAATGCATTTCTTTCCCTATTGTATTGATTTCATCTTTGGCTCCCTTGGGATTAATGAAATCTTTCTTCTCTTTTCAAAAAAGAGTTATTGCACAATGGAGACATGCTCATAAATGTTGCTATAGCTTCTTCAAATTATTGAAACTTTCATATATTTCTTGAAAGCATGAATGGCCTCATTCAATTTACCCCAAAAAAAATGAATGACCTCATTTTGGGGATTCACCTGGAGCCCCCAAAAACTCTGGACTGGCGCTGCCTATTCATCAGGTGAACTAAAATAGATAGAGCATGCGAGATGGAATCAATGTTGGAAGAAAAATGGTGCTGATTGTTTAGCGAGTTGACAAGAAAGACAATCAACATTTAAAGCTTTAGCAAATCCTAGATAACCACTCAAAATTAATATACATAGTCGACAAAAAGAAGCATGTCCTAAATGTAAATGTCAGAGTAAGAGAACAGTGTCAAGGACAGAGAACAAATCAGAGCAATGACTAGCTGACTGAGCGATAGAAGAGAGCTGGGAAGGTAAGCGAAAATTGATGTGCTCATATAGACGTCTAACCTTGTGGCCAAGTCAATTCCCTCACCTAGCCTCTCAAATCATACACGAGCCTTTCACATGCCATCGGCCTGCACGCGAGGAAGATTGGTAAACCGTAGTTACACGTGAGGTGGAGTGTTAGACTTTATCTCTCATTACTCATCAATTCCCTCACCTCCGTAAACCATACATGTAGCTTCATGTGCTATCTTGCAAGCGATACGTGACTGGGAATTTTATATTTAACTCACATCGCTCACTTGAACTAACTAAACTACCCAAACTATGTTAAAAAAATCTAGAGGCTATTGCATGATTGTCCATTGGTCAAGTCTCACGTGGTATCAGAGTTAGGTCTTTGATGGCCCCACTTCACGTGATTGGGTAAATCCTTTACTTCCTCAATCTAATACACATTCCTCCACGTGCTACCAAGCTACATGACCGTTTGAGATCCCCTGTTCTGGAAAAATGGTGTTTCTCTGTGCCGAAGAGTTTCGGATCATTGGATTGTATGTGTTTTGATTTTTGTTTTAAAGATTTCATGTAATCTAAGGGCCGGAAATACACTGGAACAAAGGAATAGAGGATTTTTGGAACAGGAGATTTGATTCCCCACATGAGAGTGGGAGTATTAGTCTTTGTCTCATATCGGCTCGCCTACGTAAGTTACCCAAGCTTTGTTAATCTAACTTAGGCCACTCCGCATGTGGCCAATTGGTTTTAAGTTGGCCACATCTAAGAAATCTCACATGGTATTTGATCTCTAGATTTTAGGTGGCCTCCTCTCAAGTGGTACAACAGTGAGAAATAACTAGCTTTCCCCTATACTTTTTATTATCACAGGATGTTGTATTCTTTCCTCCTTTTTTTCGGCTATTCTGAATCCACATTGTTTTCCTCCTCTTTTCTCTCTGAAACCATACATCGCAATTTTGTAGTCTTCTTTCCCCAATTTTTCAGCAAGAATCTAGGATCTAAATTCTAAATAAAAAATTATAATATTATATTAAGGATTCACAGTTATCGATTGTGCTTATTATTCACGAGGTCATTCTAAAAATTATTTTAAAATTAATGAACCGCTCAAAATTTTTGTGTGAAATCCATACACGTGCCCCACGGGCCGATATGTGCACAATTTGTGCACTATTGAGGTACCCCTAGTGTCTCTCTTTTTAATATACTGCAGTATCTCCTTCCGGCAGTTCTCATTGCATATTATTTTTCTCATTTTTCCGCTCTAGAACCAAACCTAAAAACATGTTTTTTTTTCTTCTTTTCCCTTTGTGCTTTCTCTCTTTCATTCATTATACGATAAAAAAAGAAAGGTAATAATTTGACTCTCACACCCCCCAAGAGTGAAACTTTTACACATAAAAATTCCACTAAAAAACAATAAGAGGGGTGGAAATCACTTCTCAAAAGAAAAAAGAAAATACCTATTCTCCCCCACAATTCCCCTCTTATTTACATTTTCCACCCTCTCCATTTCTTTCCTTTCCAAACAAAGGAGCGGAAAAAGAAAAGAAAGAAGAAAGGAAATTGGGAAGAAAATTCATCACAATACTACTGCCCAAACAGGGATTCACACTATCTGTCTATCACTCGAAGTGGCGTTTTTGGTGGTCGATTCTGGGGGTGGACATGACGATCGACGACGACAATTCTGTATACGTAGGTGGACTTCCCTACGACGCCGACGAAGAAAGCATTCGAAGAGTCTTCGATCTCTACGGTCACGTTGTTGCCGTCAAGGTCTCTCTCTCTCTCTCTCTCTCTCTCTCTCTCTCTGTGTGTGTGTGTGTGTGTGTGTGTGTGTGTGTGTGTGTGTGTGTGTGTGTGTGTGTGTGTGTTTTCTACATATGGATAAGTTTATATTTGTGTATTTTCTGTGTTTAGGGTTTTGCTTTGTCTAGGGTTCCCAGTCACGTTTCTGTCACTCAATCGCCTCTTTAATTAGAGTATATCTTCAGCCCTTAACTATGCCTTTACTGTATTATGAGTTAAAGCTTCAGTTGATATGAACCATCCCAATGGTTACGGTCCAATGTAAGCAAAAGTTTGAGTAAAGACTTGGGTATAGTTGTACATTTGGGAGGGATAAGCTTCGAGTCAGTCAACCTGGCCTACGTGTTAAGAAAAAAATTTGAGTCTTCCTTGTTTTGAGTTGAGTAAAATTGAAGTTAAATTCAATTTGGCATAGGTTTGAGCCAAGGAATGGAGTGTTTTTAGATGGGTTTTACTTAAATTTTGGTTTTGAGTCAAAGCTAGGGCAAGGGATGGAAAAATATGGTTGGTTCCTATGGCATGGTTGGTTCCCAAGAAAGATTAGATAAAGAAAAATAAAACTATGGTATTAACAGTAGAGGGATCAAAGAAAAACTCACACAGCAGAGTTTTTTATTTTCGTCTTTTAAAGTTCGGAGCTTGGAGCTACGTAGTAATTATGATTCAAGAATTTTTCTGTCTACCCCATTTTGTATACCTAGATGTTATTGCACCTCCAACAGTTCACCAAATCTTACCTCATTATTGAATTGATAAAAGATGGACCGAAAATGGCCTGCAACCATTGGTATCAAACAGGGGAAACCCCATTTTCACTAATAATTACAGGAAGCCTTTGGAATGGCTGGGGAACTTTGCAAATGACTTGATGAAATGGTTAACAGATTAAGGATGGGGGCACTCCATGCCTTAATAATAAACTGTAAAAATAGGTTTTTGAGCTAAGTTGAAAATGGAATAAGACATTTGACGAGGAACAGTTGGAGAATTCTATTTCATATCAGCTTTCTGCCAACTTCAGCTCAAGTCCAATGGCAGAAAATTAAAATGGGTTGGTGATGGTCTAGAGTTGCGAGAATTGAGGAACTACATTACTGAGACAGACAAGTATACTTTAGTGCTATTTGAGGTGCTTCACAGAACCCATTGGTTATATTGCCCGATTGAGCAAACAGACTATTCCTCATTTAGGTTCATTCTCATCAGTTCATGATCACATTGTGCTAGAGAGGTTTGTCAGCACAGATTCGGACATAGATGTGTTTGGAACCGTCTGGTGTTTGTGTAACCCAAAAGATAATGAGGGGCCCACGTGCATCGGACGGTTCCAGCTCTATGCACACAAATCTGTGTACCTAGCAATGCTCTTAGTAGTATAATGCTTTTCATGGCTGCAAGTATTTATTTACTGTTTCGTCAGCCGTTAATGTTTTAGTTCTTGCATTTTTCTTGTGAAAGACACTAAGTTGTCTCTTATGTATCCACAAAATTGACTTCCAGATAGTTAATGACCACGGGATTGGCGGAAAATGCTATGGCTTTGTTACTTTCACAAATCCTCGATCGGCAGTGGATGCCATCAATGACATGAATGGCAGGGTAATGCTCTCTTTCTATTTGGACTTTGATTGACAGTGTACTTGGATGTTGTTCTATACGTGGGATTTCCTTTATTTGGCTCCCTATACGGATCAGAAAGCAGATATTGGTTTGTAATTATTTGCTGTGATTTTCACATTCAATATTTAAGACGTATGACTTTATGAAGCCTTTTCAATTAGACTATTGATGGGCGAGTTGTGAGAGTAAATGAAGTGAAGACCCGAGGTGGAAGGTCAAATTTTATTCGTGAAAGTTTTCGCCGCAGTTCTGAGAGGGGGAACCGGGATAGAGGCAGAGTTCGTGGTAGGGATTATGATCATGATGAGGACCGGCATTGGGGTAGAAACAGAGACAGGTCTAGAGACCCTGATCAAGACGAGGAAAGAGGACATGACCGTGGACGTGATCTTGATCGAACAAGAGATAGATCAATGGATAGAGATATAGATCGAGGTCAAGACAGAGATGGCGAGGTCAATGAGCAAGAATTGGATAAGAAGCGGGACCGGGATCGAGAAAGAGACCGTGAATTTAGTGGGAGTAGAGATAGGGAGATGCAAAGAGGCAATGATCATTATAAAAGTGGAGGCAAGGATGAAGATCAAACATTGAAGAAAGTGAAAGGGTAAGATACATTTTGTATGTTTCGTGTTTTTCATCACCATTGAAGGGTACTTGTTCTTCTAAATTGTAATATCAGGTATTTTTCCCAAAGGAACTTGCCCTCTTAACTGGTTGGATTCTGTTAGGTTAGGTGTTTAATGTTCAAATATATGCTTGTTGGTATTAGGTTAATCTAGGATGCCTCAACACTGATGGAAACAAATTTGGTTGGAAATTTTGGTCACGAGCACAGCTAGTAATCCTTACAATGACAATTGAACTTTGTGGAAATTATGAACGTTGCCTTCCTTGTTTAGGTAATGTATCATGATGTATATGTTGGAAAATATACTACTTAAATAAGCAAAAGCCCACAGTAGTAAGGCTCAGCTTGATTGTTGGGTTCCAGAATGAAATCTTCAATTCGACAGACATTTCTTGCTCTGTTTAGTTCCTCTTCCCTATTGGGTTGGTGGAAGCACTCTTTACTCATAAAGTTACATATTGAGACATGTACTAGTACTACCATCCATGGGTTTACCTTTCTGGAACCAAGTAGGTGGCTTCTAGCAAGTTCTTGGACGATGATTCTTTTTTCTTTCAGGCCATTGTGTTTAAGTATGCTGTTGGGAGGGCACAGAGACTTAATAGAGTTTGGTCAGTTCAAAGAACCCAGTAATGACAAGAACAGATTGATATTAGAAATTGTCCTTTGTTATGAAGCTTAAAGTTAGCAATTCTCGCTGCAAATTGTGTTGTTGCTGGACTGGAATGCTTTTTCCATTCCTCCTATGATTCATACTTAGAGGGCTCAGGTATTGTAGACAAACAGACTCGAAGAATAAGTTAGTTGAGGGTTTCTTGGTTGAATCTTGTGCTTTATTTTCTTCCTCGAGTATCTTCGTAACACATGGAAAGTATCCTCCTTATTTAAACTGTTATATCTGAGCTGTACGTCTCTTTTGTTGATTATATGTACCATTTACATTTATGTTGGCTACTATCATATGTTAACAACAACTTGCAAAGCAAGGCTAATGGCCTCACATTAGGCAACACCCGTATTGCTTTTACCTAACTATTCTTCCTCTTTTGACTACGCAGTTCTGATTTTCGTGGCCGACATGATAGGGAGCATTCATCAGAATCGAGTGACGATGATTATGATGAGGTAGAACTCAGAATCTTTTGACTTGTACATTAAGGTTATATACTGTTTGCTTGAACTTGTGCAATGGGGATGGTCGTGCCTTTTTAATTTTGATCTTCTATTTTGTTCATTTTATCAGGTGGAAAAGCATCTGGAGATTTCAAAACAGCAACTTGCAGAGCTTCAAAATCAGGTTTTTATACCTTTGTGATTCTGAACCGTCAGATAAATTCATTTGGATGTTAAGCTACCAATTAGTTTGGTATGACAATTTGCATCCGATAACCACATAAATTCTTGAACTAATGTGCAAAACTAGGGAAGCATCATCTATTGACTGCGGTGTAAGAGCTTGATAGGACTAAATGGTTGCAGTAATGATACTTGCTGAGTAAACTCAGCTAGTTGTATGCAAGTGTGCTATTACTTTCTGTTTGCAGCAAAATTTTCTTTATACCTAGAAACCTTTGAACTACGTGTCATTTGCTTGAAATCAATAAAGATCTCTTTTTTGCTACATAAGCATTGCCCTCATTATTGTGGGTGGTAATTCTTTTGACTCTAGCATTTGAATAGCCGACATAGGAGTACCTCATGAAAATACAAAGTTACAGACGTAATTATGAACTTTTAACTTCCTATATCAGTTTGTCATATGACCAGCTCATTTTCAGATTGGGCAACCTGATGTTTTGTGAAACTTATTATTTTCTTCTGTCCACATGTTGGAAAGGTTTTTGAGCCCATCTGCTCATGGGCGACCTTGTCATGGTTTTTGAAACTTCTGTTATGTTATGGTAATAACTGGAAGAAAAAACTTGTTTACTTCTTGCCAGATATCAGAGATGGAAGACTTGGCAGAGGAGAGACGACAACTTATTACAAACTTTCAGGAGAAATCCCAGGTTTTTTCACTTCTGGCTTTTTGCCTGGATATATGATTAGTAGAACATCGCCACTTTCAGTTTTACTGAGAATAGGACTCTGATTGCAGAAATTGGAAGATGCATTGACTGCTGCTAAGAAGCTTTCCTCTCTTCGGCAGATGCAATTAACCAAGGTAATTGCCTTGTATACCATTTTGGTACCCATCATTTGTGGTGCTGGAACTTTGTATGGATATGATTGATATTTTTTTCACATAATGCACAGCTTCATAGATCTTTTCTGCTCGTAAACGACTACAACGAAAGGCTTAAAAGTGCTGAACAGGAACTTCAGGTTAGTGAGTCTTTATGTCATTCCTCTGAGAAGCTTCTACCGCTAGATTATGTCATAATTATCTCTTTTAGCAGCCAAGAATCATTTCGTGATCTTCCTTTTTTTTACTTTATCTTAGACCACTCCAAAGAATCCCTCTTTCAAGCGACTCCCTTTGACCCCACTCCTCAAATCTTGAAGCACCCAATCTTCAACCAGTGTGACAGACAACATATACATAGCATTCAACTGTGTACGCAGCCTAAATTAAGAAGTCTATGTTGGGATGCCCCACACTACCCACTTCGTGAAAAAGAGGACTTCCAGGACCAGCTACCCATAGCCGGCTAATTGGCTGTAGCTCACTAAAATTCTATTTAGGCCTCCATCTCCCCCAGCACCATAGCTTTTCCATTGCAGTTTTGCTGGCCCAAATCCCACATTTTCCATCCCTGGCTCACATGCCCAACTTTAGAATTGTCTAAAGTAGCAGACCCACTAGCGCATCCCCACCTCATATCAACAGGTGCGCAACTCATGTAACCAGTCGTAGCCAGCTGATTTTGAAATTCAAATCATCTCCTCGAGTCGAATGTATCCGATGTGTAACACAACGTGCCTGAAAGTTATTGAGTCCACGCAAACATTCCTTCTTTGCTGGAAGTGCTTTCTCCTTCTATTTCACCGTCAGTTGACTCAAATGTGCTGCACAAATTCCAGATCTCGTGGAAAACCAATGTTTTTATTATGACAGGTGTGCTAGAAGCCCCATAACCTGGATCCACACCTCTTATGGTCTTTCTTTGGTCCACCAACTTTCAAATTCTCACCTCCAGGAATCGAGTTCCAGGTGGATCTTCCCAAAACCAACCCATCACAAACTATATTACATGGACTCTTCTAAGCGTATGAAACATTGAACTTCCCATGTCAGATGCTCGACACTCGCATGAGGGTATCAGAACTGTTCAACTTGTTTAGCTGGACATTCATCTACCAAACGTAAAGCATAATTCGAATTTATCATCACCTATCCTAAAATCTCCTTTGAAATGGAAATTAGATTTGATGAATTTGACACTTAACACAGTTCCAGGACCCGACAACCGTACTCAAGTCAATTCAATTCTGTGTAACATAGCTGGATCGGATACTCATATGGTACGCACACCCCATTACTTCCTTGATTAACGCTACAAAAACACATTTCCAAGAACCTGTCCTCCTAGTTGCCCAGACACCAACACTGCAAACATCTGGATCCCCGTCTCAAATATCATACGATTCGTACCAGACCAGAAGTCTCCAGCGTTGTTCTGCCCGTCACGACATAAGTAGTGTTAGTCTTAAGCACGAAAAGATAGGACTTCAATTCTTCAACCCAAATTCACAATTAGAACATGAATTTACACGACTGCATTGTGGACTACTTGCAATTCATTTCCTTAATTTTATCTATCTTGTTTGCATGCAGTCTTTTGTCGATGTAACAGCGATAGAGGTTGATGTTGGTAATGATATGGGTGGAAGGGGTCAAGTAAACGGCAATGCTTAACAGTGCGGAGGGGACTAATAGCCATTGCATTTCGTGGGCTAAATGTGAAGCCTTTAATGTATTCAGGTTTTGTGTTTTAACAAAAAAAAAATTCCTGTGTATTATATGTTCGAACCATATTTCTGACAGATTTCTTTCGAAATTGTTGGCATATTTAGCGTCAAGATCGTTTTGGTATTTTCATTTTCGGTTTGCTGAGTTTAGCATTTTGCGTTAGTTCGGTATTATCAAATGTTACCTGAACGATGTCTACGAAGTTTTCTCCGACTCCTTGATAGAGACCGAATGAAGAAAACGCAGTTCTTGAATGCCTGAAGCATTGGAGAACTGGACATGGTGTGAATGCTAAGATGTACTGTGTTGTCCAAAAGCTCTGTTTGGATTAAACAAGAAAAAGAGTAAAGGAGAAAGAGAAAGTGCAGGAGGTATGAATGAACTATAAAGATAACGTCCAAGACTAGCCCAAAGTTGGAAAGCATTCAATTTCAGGCTACTCTTTCGGTGCACCCTTTCCTCTATCTTTGTGAACCATTTTTCATTATAGAGAAAAATGGCTCGAATTCCATCGCCGTCTTATCAATTCTTGTGTTGGGCCAGTACATACAGTTAGACTAGTCTTCCGGATTAATCGGTCTACTGAGTCGGATACCGAGCTATAAAAAAAAAAAATCGAACCGATTTCGAGATCTGTTGCACGCTGAACTATTGTACTTGTAGATAATTACATGTTATGGCAAAATACACTTGTTGATTCTAAAATATTACTGTACAAAAAAAGATTTATTTATTATTGGCTGGGCCTGAACAGAATATACGTGGAATTGTGGATAAATGGGCTAACTTTTTTACTAGAAAAATGCTAATGGGTGAAAAGTACACATGAATGTGAATGTAATTCGAAAAGTGTTAAAATGCACTGAAAAGTTAATTTTTTTGATGTTTTCTTGTAATTAACACCTAATTGCATTAGGGGTTTCTTTATACATTTATTTTTCCTTCAAATCTTAAAGGTTTGCATAAGGATATACGAACAGAAAAATGAAAGAAATACAACCGAATAAATTATATATGGAAAGGAATTTAGCAAAAGAAGTGAACTTTTTTCTTTTGATAAAGGATGTCTATCCCTTTACCAAATTTCTTTTTGGCTTGAAAATATGTAGTAATTATGAAATTAAATTTTACAGTGGTTATATGTGAAATGTGATTTTTTTTTTTTTGGAATTTTATGTATCTTTTCTTTTAATAAATCAAGACACAAACACAATAGAGATAGGCAAATAAGAAAAACTTGATTGAACAACACAAGTGTGATTGGTTTGTTGCTATCTTTTTCCTCAAGTCTGAGTTCGATCGAGTTTCACGAAGGATAATGTGAATATTTTTTACTCTCGTTGTAACCACGAATAACAAACCCGTAACATCGTTGTCTCATAAAAATAAAATTGATTTCTCAAAGATTTCTGAGAGTTTTATAATAGGTTAACTATCTCAACTCTCAAGAGCATGAAATTAAGATCCATATCACTTCCTGTGACCTTTATTAGAATTTGGTGGCAGCCCCTCACTACTTTACTACACCTGTCATTATCTTTCACAATAAGGGCAAATCTGTCAACTAGACAACAGTCCAAAAATACCACAAAATGCCAAAACCCATTCTTCAAATTTTCGATCACCAAAATAAAGACATTGAATAAAAAGCATACAATGAGAGAATTGGATACTCGGAATAATAAAACTAGCAACAAAACAAACACACACTTTTTTCCTTATGCCCCTTTTTACCCCTCTACAAATAAAAATAGGTATTTTAATCAACCAAAATTCCAACCCTACCCCTATCAGAACTTGAGAGTAACATCACTCTCATTGCTATCTTCATCTCTCCTCTCTCCTCCTCCTCCTCCTCCTCCACCACCGTTCTCTCCGCCGCTCTCGCCGGCCTTCCAACTTCCGCCGCTGTCGGACTTCCCGTCCTCCATGCTCTCAGAGCGGTCGCCGCCGCCCCTGACGTCAGATTGGGGCGACGTCTGGTGGTACATGTGCAGCTGCTGGTGGAGGGTGTGGTGGTGCAACTGTGGTGGTGGGGCAGGATAAAACTCTTGGGGAACCGGCGGAGCACAGTAGTGTGCTGAGGCGTGAGTGGTCGGGTGTGCGCCGTACAGGGTATGTGGCCCGCCGCCGTGGGCGGCGGCGGCAGCGTACTCCGGTGGGACCCATATGCCTCCTAGGACTACTAGCTGGGGTGCTTGGTTTCCTGCTGCTTGTGGACTCGGACTTGGTCTTCTGGTGTGAAGCCTGTATTTCTGCACATACATATCCAAGATCTTATTAATTTTGAAAAATATATATACAAGATTTTTATGTCAATATATCGTACACACACGTAATTAAATTACATACAAATGCCCATTTCATCCTCATTTGTTGCTCCTTTTTACGAATTAGCGCCTACATTTGGACAAAAAATTCTCCCTTTGTTTCAAATTGTTTCAGTGTCATTGGTTTAAGGATTTTTTGGTTTTATCTTTTTTTTATGCGTTTGTTAGTTGTGTCAAACTTTTAGTGATTAAAGGTTCATCTTGATGAGAGGAATTGGAATTGAGTAAAATTGTTATTTTTACCCAAATATTTTGGACATATCCAAGAAAAATATGAAACAGAGCTTAAGCCTAGATAAAATTATGATTTTCACCCAAATATTTTGGAAATATCTAAGAAAAAATATGAAAAGACAGCTTTTGGATATTTCCAAAATATTTGAGTAATTCTCATAATTTTTTAGTTTTTCGAATCCTTACTTTGAGACAAACCTATAGTAACCCAAAATTTGACACAAAACTATCAAACCAAAAAAATAATAATAATTGAATAAAGACAAAATTAATAAATCTTTAAGCTAATGGATTTGGAACAACCCTGTCTACTATGAAAAATTGGACAATTCAAAACAAAAACAAATATCATAAAGAACTAATTATTGAGTATTTAATTTCAATTTGAAAATTTTACGACTTTTTGTAATGGACTAATATTTTGAGACGGATGAAATATGGGACTCGGAATTTTAGCGCCCCTCCACGCTACACGGTGTAGCGCTCATCTGAGCTGTTTATCTCCGCAATCGATGGGCACTACAACACCCCAATCTCTGAAATATGTAATCATGAGGGTTTGTTATGTGCAGTACATATATGGTACTTATGTAGAGCATATTTTGGCAGTTTTGTTGGTACACACAAATAATTTGCCAATATGAAGAAGGACAAAAGATCAGTGGTAGTATGTCGTGCATGTCTGCATGTATGAGAGAGAGAGAGAGAGAGAGAGAGAGAGAGAGAGAGGGGAGAGAGAGAGAACCTGGAGGTGGCTTTTAACTTCGTCATTGGTCAAACCGTCAACCTTCATAAGCTCTCTGATTTGCTTTGGTGTGGCCACTGAAATCATTACCCCACCAAACAAAAAATGAAACAAAATAATTAGCCAACCATAATTAACACTAATTAATAGTATTAGGGAATTTGTAATCATCACCACTATCATTTGTACTTCTTGCTTACCAACCAACCATAACAAATTATAAGGTCCAAAACTATTTTTCACAAAAACTTTAATCTGAAATTATGTGACAATAATCCTTTTTTTTTTTTTTGGTTCAATGAAAAATTATCATTTTGTGTACAAACTATTTCCCAAAAACTCTTTACGTATGGCATTATATCCACCAAGTAGACCGATAATACTTTGAATACACTATTTTTACACAAGAATTTCACTTGATATGTCACGTTATGTTCTTTTTTTTCGTTGTAAAAATCCGTAACTGTGGCTCAAATTTTTTTGTACATGTCAGTCACATCATTTTATTAAAATTTTCTATACGTGTTTTGCGAAATTACGTTCTTAACAAATATACAACATTAACTCTTTAGCATACAATAATAGCGCATACAGTATATTACCTTGAGAACCACCTAACATCTGAAGAGCATTCACAAACCGCCGGTGCAAATCCGGCGACCAACATCGCCTCGCCTTCCTATGCCCTTGCCCGGCAGCTCCTCCCACCGCCCCTCCACCACTACCGCCACTCGTTTGCACCTCCCCTTGGCCATTCCCACCTTGCCCTTGCTCAACACCACCACCACCTATCCCAACCTTCCCACAATTACTATTCTCTCTCCTCAAACACTCAACTCCATTTCCAATCTCCAAACACTTCTTATCCTCAATCTCCTTATCCACGGACACAAGAGCCAATTCCGGGATAGGAATATTCCTCTCCTTTGAGAATGGATGGAAAGCTCCCCCATTAATCCTCTGCTTGGTTTCTAATCCCAGTTTAGTACTAACACTAAACCCGATTTCCGTTTCTTTGTTAGGGGAATGAGAAATCGTTTGTTGTTGTTGTTGTATGGTTCCGATATCACTTGTTGGACTACATAGTTGAGCAGATGTCATCCAGTTCGCCATATCGGACACGTTTGACGATGCTTTTATGTCTGAGCATAATTCAGAGGTTGGCTGTTTTAGGGGTATGAATTCTTCGAGTATTGGTCGAGGCCCTTGGTTTGCTCGGTAGCTCTGCAGTTGCTGCCTTGAGGCCTCAATTGCTGATTTAAAAGAAAAAAGCCAAAATTATATCTTGAGCAATTTTTCTTTGCACCTCTCAATGTACCCGTATCGAGTTTTTAATAAAAAAAATTCTTTTGCCGATCAAAAAAAAAATGTAAATAAGATTGAGATTTGGTTGAGCTTTTGGTCTTTAAAGAGATGAGAATACTAGGAGATGAACTCGTAAAACAAAGCTAAGCACATGAAAAGTCATTTCTTGGTTCTATAATCGATAAAAAAAAATAAAAAAAAAGGAGAGATAAAAAGAGAAAAAGACTAAAAAAAGCTAGGAAATATTGCATAGAGCATTGAATATCCACTGTAGAAAAAAAAATGCATGGCTGTCTTTTGAATCTTTATGAGTATGTGATTCTGTTTTGAATCTATAGGTCCAAATTCCAATGCGGGTTTTTTTATATACATGTTAAGAAAAGAATCAAGACTTCGACTTCATAACCATGGGACGCAAATCTTAGACCTATTTGAAAATCGTTTATGTTTTCTGTTCTTTTTTTTTTTCCTTTTTTTTTTTGAAAAGTACAAAATATTTTTTCCAGTCCTAAATGCAAGATTGCGTTTCTTCAAAACGCAATCAATTTTTCGAAAATCACCAAAATGTTATCGTTTATTTTCTGTTCTTTATGTTTCCATTTTTTTACTAAAACACGAAAACTTATTCGACATAATATTTTTTCAAATCTAAATTCCGAATTGGTTTCTTAAGGAATCCATTTCTCAGAAAGAAAAAAAAACTCGAAATAAGTACAATAAGAAACGATGAGTATTTTTTCATGCAAAAAAAAATTTCTTTTGAAAAGTTATGCACATAACTGTACATGAAAATAGAAACCAAAAAAAAACCTATGGACTAATTGCATGCACAGTAAAAAAAATGCATGGAAAAAAAGATACCATTATTGAGGAGCTGCGTTAAGAGTGGAAGCTCGCGTTTGAAGGCGTCGATCTTGTGCCTTTCTTCTTCGAGACGAGAGAGGATTTCTTCAAGTTTCTGGGTTTGATCAGCTGTTTGTTGTTCTCCAATGGATTTTAGTAGCAGAGAATAGCTGTGTGGCTTGCAATCCAGGCTCAGTTCAGGCGGAGACGCCATCATTTTCAGAGAGAGAGAGAGAGAGAGGGGTCTAGAGAGAGAGAGAGAGAAAAAAGGGAATGGGTGTTTGTTGTGAACACAAGGAGGATCGAGTGAGGGGGGTGGTCTGCTTTTTAGGGTTGAGTTTCGAGGGAGAATAAAGTGTGGTTTTGGTGTGGGGTTTACAAGAGAGAGAGAGAGAGAGAGGAAAAGGAAAAGGAAAAGGTTAAGGAGGTTTATGTAAAAGAAGAAGAAGAAGGAAGGATGGTAACTTCTTTGTAAAGAACAAAAGAACAAAGGTGGCAAAAGCCAAAAATTATCATAACATGTGTTGAGGGGGTGGAGAGAGAGAAAGAATCTCGAATATTAGACAGAGAGATAGAGATGTACTCTCTGACACCTGAGAGATCATGTGATTCTAGAGGATAGCGTCGATTGGTTGACGGGTTTGCTCCCTCTACATTTGACCGTGGTTTGATTATTAGGATCAGGCCGTAAGATAATAATTTCTTGTAAATCTTCTGGTCTCGGCGTGAATGACCTATATTTTATAAGACCGGAGAATTAATTGAGGTGCGCGTAAACTGACCCGGATACCTAGCCATCCGAGAAAAAAAAAGGGAAGAGAGAGAGAGAAAGGTGGCTAGCACTGGTTTTTAACCAACTTGGTGGCAGTAGGCCGTTGTACGAAATTCAAATCACAAAAATAAAGGATGATTCTTCTCCTTCCTTATGTCTCCCTTTTTGCCTTTATTCAAATCACCAATAGTCATGAATACTATATGTTTGTCCAAGAATAGATATATGAACCTCAAAAATGATTCGCGTACACCATATGCACACCAGCACATCCCGATCGTCCAAAAGCTTTTTTCAATGTTTCAGATTTGAAATGAATTCTTACCGGTAAGAATTCATTTCAAATCCGGACCATCGATTCCTGAAATGGACAATCGGGATGTGCTAGTGTGCATTTGGTGTGCGCGTAGAATTGTTCATATGAACCTATATCTATCCATAACAATACAAGGCAAATTACGGCCGTAACACTAACTGCCTTTTTAGTTTTAATTGTGGTCGTATATAAAGAGAATGATATGTCTCGAAAAATGTAAAAAGATAAATTAGTGAAACGAGGCCTTATTTAATCTTTTTTTTTCCCATGATGTTTGTTAGTGGGTATCTCCTAATTCTACTATATAGGATCAATTCATTTTTCAAAAGGTCTAAGATACCCTAGATGTTTATCAATAATAGGGACGAAAATGTAAAATGTGTTGCATAGATTTGAGTACATATAACTTTTATTGTTGAATCTCGTTCTTGCGTCCATATATTTATTTGTTAAAGTCTTTATACTTTGTACTGTTGATTTTTCAATGATCAATGTGATATATTCAAGTGTGTCATCCAAGAAAATTAAAGAATGTTGTAAATTTAGCGTGGTCCAACCATAATGAATCCGGTACATGTTACAGAAAAACAACACTACGCGTGGTAAACACCAACCTAATTCACCAGAAAATGTGTATCAATCTCTTCTTACAAAAATCAAATCAAATACACAATCTAATCTTTTATTATGGATGGTTGTGAATATCTGTCACACATCAAATGGTGCCTGAAAAAAACATGCACCCACAAAGGAAAGTATTCTAGTAAATTGGATGCTGTTACAGTTGATTTATTCCATTTTGATTCGTTTGAACTGTAAAAATAACTTGCCTTTAGCATCCATATATAACTTGCCTTTAGGTGTCACAAGAGTTATAAATCATGACCAACCCACAATAAAAAGCTATAGAAATTTTGGGAAGAATTCAATGGTTATAATTGACAGTTCATCAAGAATTTAACCAATCATAGCCTCCACATTTGGCCACTGTTGACACGTGTACGGTTAAAGTAGTACATTATGGAGTAATGAATATATCCATTACTATTAATTGAATCTAGGATTTAGCTCCTTTCCATTCAAAAGAGTTGGGACCGCGCTATTGGGCTCGTTTTGTGTTGCTTTTTTGCAGCTACTTTGATTATCTAAATCGTTCATTTCTTAAGTCTCGTTCAGAATATCAACCATGTCAAAAAAATCATGATCAGAGATCTTTCATTACGATTTGAAGCCACATTTATCTTGAAAAAATAGATTGCCAAACTAAACTAAAACTCGTCTGTCTAAAGATAAATATATTAGATCTTGTACTTATCGGTACCCAGTCAACGTCATTTTTCTTACATTTCGTATTCTTAGATGAGACCTAAAAGATGATCGGTTCTGATCAAGAAAGGCCTACAAATGGATCAACAACTGAATGCTCCGACCCATTTTGCGGACGGGAGAGGATCCAGCTCCTAAAAACTAAAGACTAGCTTTGTGAAAGAGCATATCCTTATAGACGTTATTCAAGATATGGTGTTAGTATCAATCCACCATGCAACTTACTTTCTGGTTTCAAAAGTAGAATAATTGTTGTAAAATTGAGTGCATTAAGAGAGAATATCTAATCTAAAAACCATACATTCACAAAATAGAATATAATATTTACGTTAAGGAAGGAATATCTTAGTTCCAATTCTACGACTCTAAATTAAGGGAGCATAACCCACACAAAAAAGCTAGAGAGAGAGAGAGAGAGAGAGAGAGAGAGAGAGACACAGAGAGAGAGAGAGAGAGAGAGAGAGAGAGAGAGAGAGAGGACACCATACCCTAAAAAAGGAGGCTCTAAACAGATGGGGAATCTTCTTCTGCTATACTAACTTTAGTGAAGTGGCTAGGAAGGTAGGATGATTCTCTCTCTGAAATTTTCTAGAATTTTTTTGATTACTAGATAGCTAGGGTTTTGAAAGTTGAGAGATCCGGGTCAGGATCCTCATGTGGGTCAACTTGGTTTGACTCCAAATATCATTACTCACCCCATTTGTGTTTGATATATATCTATCTATCACAATGCAAGTTTAAGGAACATAGAAAGTGATAACAAAACAGTGATCCATCTCAGCCCTTGGAAGCTTTGGAGGTATGCATAAAAATCAAGCAAAACGACGTCGTTTTGCAGCACAACACCTACCGCATAGCACCCACCCCGGATCCATCTTAGCTCCATTGAGAACGTTCCTCCGTGGAATTGTGCTACTATAGTTGACGTTATTAAGGCCCTTTCTATTCCTCTCAATCGGTTTTTTTTTATTTTTGGTTTTTAGGAAATTTAATAGGGTAGCTCATTGGGTGGCCACTTCGCGATTGATTTGGAGCCATTCCACTGAATTGAGTTTCTTCTCCTCCTTTCCAGCTTTCTCAGTTTTGTTCCTCTGATGTAATCGGTTTTTCTAGTAAATGAAAATGATCTGCCGTTCAAAACATAAATTTAAGGAACGTAGAGAATTCGATCAGAATG
The DNA here is from genome assembly GCA_016920895.1 of Vaccinium myrtillus. Classification (NCBI taxonomy): domain Eukaryota; kingdom Viridiplantae; phylum Streptophyta; class Magnoliopsida; order Ericales; family Ericaceae; genus Vaccinium; species Vaccinium myrtillus. Next base: position 5,979,587 of record CM029276.1, read on the forward strand.
ATGTGACACTTCCTAATATTCATTTTCATTTGTATATTAAAAAAAAATATGTACATTTTCAGTTGTAATACGAATTCCTCTTCTGATTAAGAAAAATGAGCAGTCATATTTTCATCATTTAGGACCCAATATCATGAGTTTTAGGTTGACATACCTCAAATTTATAAGTTAAAAAGACAATCTTATTACCCCTCTTAGTTTGATTATTAATTATATGTAGATATAGTCTTATCATGTACTAGAATTTTTTTTTATTAAAATCATAAACATAGTACGTAGTTATCAAACTTTAGAGTGCCAAAATCATTTTTCTTTGTTTTTTTTTTTTATTATTGGAACTCTTTCGAGTACTAGAGTGGCAACCCAACCCGACCCATACTAATTCAATAGTACTGGTATTGTTTTTTCACGTTTTTCTTGTCAGGGTCACTCTATTGTCAGCTCATTAGGCTGATAATAAACAAAAAAAAAATACACATTTTACAATACATTTTCAAATATTTATGTAATCTTTCACACATTTTAATATATTTTTTAAATCATAACGACAGTATGTCGGGCTGAGTTTAGGATTTTTCTTCTCGTAAACTTGAAATGGAACCTTTTGCATGAAAACAAAAGAGGGGAGAGGGAGAGAATCTGGAGAAAAGGCATGGGTTGGAGTATTGTAGGAGAAGACTGAATTTTCAGAAAGAGACCATCCATCATTATTGCGCTGTACTCCAACCCAACCCATGCATTCCATCCCTCTCCTCTAAAGGGAATTCGATGCACCTCTCTCTCTCCTCTTTCTCTCTCTTCATCTAGAATGGCAGAGATAGAGAGATTCTCCTCGTGACACGCGTAGTCATATTCCTTCCCATATCGTCCTTGTGAATTACTGAATATCCCTTTTGTCTGCTCTCCAATATTCTCCTCCCAATGTCAGAAAAATACATTTCGCACAGGAAAATGCTAAAAACAATACATTTCGCCCAGGAAAATGCTAAAAACGGCTCACCAGACCAACCGTCGTTAAGTTTTAAAATGCATACAGAAATGTATTAAAAAAATATACAAAAGTTTATATAAAAAAAAGTGTATTGAAGTGTGTTTTTCTTCTGAGGTTATCGACAGCCCTGTGGACTGTCAATAAAATGACCTTCTGCCAATTGCTAAGCCTCAGATAGTCAAAAAGTAAGCATTATTTTTTGCTAAATGATATTTTTGTAATGAATGTGAAAAAAAATGTATTGTGAGCAAATACCATAGTGAAAACTCAGTTGAAATTCATTTTTTCTTTTTTTTTTGGGGGGGTGTGTCAAAAATCGAAACCGAGAGGGGTGTGTTTGGATGTTGCCATGTAAACTGCCAATTGGATAAGTTAGATCCAGATGCGCCGACCATGCATGTTTGGGCCGATGCAGTACTCTTGTACTCTTACAAGCCCATGAAGTTCAATTACGGAAATTCCAGTCTCAAATCAATTGTGTGCTGCATAGGGCCAATGGTGAACAGAGTAGTCAAAACTTAAAATGTAGTTTGAAATTCAATCATAAAATTTAAGGAATAACGATCAAGAAAAACATGGTTACTTTCTATTTATGCGTGGAAAAATATACCTTATATCAAAATACACATAAAAGGTAGTATCAATCATTTTTCACTACATAGCCACTTTCTATTTATTTTTTCAAGTTTGGAGGGACTGATAGTAAATTATCGATATTTAATGTAAATTTTTATATCACACTTTCTTTTCTCGATCAGCTAAATTGTCACCCGAGAACCAAACCTAAAGGAAGGCAATAGACTAACTGAAGCACCACAAAAGCAAATTAACAAAGCCACACTCCAGCTAAAACAACGCAACAACCAAAACAAAAAACAAACTAAAACCAGCAGGACAAAAAATCCACAAGATCAAACCGAAGGAAATACAAACACCAAAAGCCAAAGAGCAAACCAGAGATCACCAAACCTCGGATTAAAAGTCCAAAGAAAGAAAAGCACTATCCTCAAGGCCATCATTGTCCTCCAAGGCCACACCTTCCTCCAAATAAACAACGGCACTGATCCTCTTCGCTATTTCTTCCTCCTCCATTTTAAACTTTTTAAAATTGTAGCTTCTCCTCACTATAAATTTAATGCCTAACTTGATACCAACATCCATCACCTTCCGAGCATTCTTAAAAAGAAGGGAATTCCTATTTTTGGATATCATGTCAGAAGATAAAGAAGATGAGGGAACCTTGATATTTCTACTGTTCAACTAGTCAGCCTCAACCCCAAGATCATAAAGGAGTTTTTTCTTCCTAATCTTCCTTTGATTCTAGAAAGTTGGGGAGGCCTGGGCCTCCCCACCAGTACACTTTCCTCTGGTCCCCGATGGTGAAATCACCCATTTGTGGACTATGAAGTAGGGGTGGGAAAAAAAAATGGTTAAACCGCACCGAAAAGCAAAATCATACCAAACCAACAGTTTGGTTTGGTTTTTAGAGATAAATCAGTTCGGGTTGAGAATTTTTAGAAATCAAAACATTGGTTTGCCACCTTCTAATCCGAATCAAATCGGACCGAACCAGATATAGACACAGACGTGTGCGCATGCATATATATATCGAGTCCGGGATTATCCGGATGAAGGCATTCCCGATCACATTTTGATGATCCGGACCATCCAATGTGTTTAAAACTTGTTTTTATGGGTCCATACAAGAAATCATAAAAAAAAAATGACCGGGAAGGGCTTCATCCGAGTAGTTTTCGATAAAACTGAAAACTACTTGGATGAAGCCCTTCCCGGTCTTTTTTTTTTTTTTTGATGATTTCTCGTAGGGACACTTAAAAACATGTTTTAAACACATTGAACGGTTCGGATTATCAAAATTTGATCATGAAATGAAAGGTGTGGATGGTGTGGGCTTTAAGAGTAGTGGACTAGAACATTGGTGTATATATATATATATATATATATATATATATATATATAGCCCACTTTCCAGTCAAGGATCCCGGACTGGGGTTTTTTTTGGTGTTTTGAAGGTTTTAAAACTTTTTTTTACAAGATCCAAACCGTCCAATGTTTTTAAAACATGTTTTTAAGGGTCCCCGCGAGAAATCATCAAAAAAAAAACCCGGAAGGGCTTGATCCGAGCAGTTTTTCACAAAAATTGTACATATACAGTTTTATGAAAAACTATTTGGATCAAGCCCTTCTTGGGTTTTTTTTGACGATTTCTCATGTTGACCCTTAAAAACACGTTTTAAAAACATTGGACGATTCGGATCATAAAAAAAAATCGGGAAGGTAGATCCCGGACTAGAAAGTTCCTCATTCATATATACACACACCTACTCTCCAGTCCGGTATCCTGGATTGGACGTTTTTTTGGTGTTTCGAAGCTTTTAAAAGATGTTTTTGCATGATCCGAGCTGTTCAATGTGTTCAAAAGGTATTTTTCAAGGTCCACGCGAGAAATCTTCACAAAAAATATCGGGAAGGGCTTGATCCAAGTAGTTTTTCGCAAAAACTGTATATTTACAATTTTGCGAAAAACTGCTTGGATCAAGCCTTTCCCGGTATTTTTTTTTGTTGATTTCCCGCATGGACCCTTGAAAACACCTTTTAAACAAATTGGACGGTTCGGATCATGAAAATTTGATAGTTCCGGACCTAGGAATCCCGGACCAGACCAAACCAAACCATACACCCTATTGTGGAGGAAATATATATCCCTTCTATTTTATTTTATCATTGAAACAAAACAATTCTAGCTTAAGATCCACTTGGTAGGGGAGGGGGTAACCCTAACTAGGGATGACAATTGTGCAGGGCGGGTTTTTCCATACCTCGACATGACCCAAAGAATACATTACAACCCTGACCGGAACCTGACTCTTACTTGGAAACTTGGTGAACTTGGAACAAACACCCAACTAACAGGGCCAGCTTGCAAGTTCTTCCGTTATAAAATTTACATGGATAGTTCAATGTGCTCATCAGGAGTTTGGTTTGAAACTCCGATTCGAACAGGAGTTGTACGCCATGTTAAGGTTCCTTGGGTTATTCACATCTCAGGGTCAGGCGCCTACTTTACATTATGCCAATCAAATCCATTGTAAAAAATCGAAATCAACAAAGGAAAACCCCTTCAAAATAAAGCTGTAATCCTAACTACAGGCATTAGTTAAAACTTGTTTTGATGATCCGGATCATCAAAACTTGTTTTGATGATCCGGATCATCAAAACTTGTTTTGATGATCCGGCATTAGTTAAAACTTGTTTTGAAGGCCTTACCGATCACATTTTGATGATCCGGACCATCCAATGTGTTTAAAACTTGTTTTTAAAGGTCCCCCGTCCCTACGAGAAATCATCAAAAAAAATGACCGGGAAGGGCTTCATCCGAGTAGTTTTCGATAAAACTGAAAACTACTCGGATGAAGCCTTTCCCGGTCTTTTAAAAGATGTTTAAAAGATGGAATCATTAAAAAAAGACGTTTTTTTGGTGTTTCGAAGCTTTTAAAAGATGTTTTTGCATGATCCAAGCTGTTCAATGTGTTCAAAAGGTATTTTTCAAGGTCCACGCGGAGAAATCTTCAAAAAAATTATCGGGAAGGGCTTGATCCAAGCAGTTTTTCACAAAAACTGTATATTTACAATTTTGCGAAAAACTGCTTGGATCAAACCCTTCCCGATATTTGTTTTTGTTGATTTCCCGCTTGGACCCTTGAAAACACCTTTTAAACATATTGGACGGTTCGGATCATGAAAATTTGATTCGAAACTATGAGTTCCGGACCTAGGAATCCCGGACCAGACCAAACCAAACCATACACCCCTATTGTGGAGGAAATATATATCCCTTCTATTTTATTTTATCATTGAAACAAAACAATTCTAGCTTAAGATCCACTTGGTAGGGGAGGGGTAACCCTAACTAGGGATGACAATTGTGCAGGGCGGGTTTTTCCATACCTCGACATGACCCAAAGAATACATTACAACCCTGACTTGAACCTAACTCTTACTTGGAAACTTGGTGAACTTGGAACAAACACCCAACTAACAGGGCCAGCTTGCAAGTTCTTCCGTTATAAAATTTACATGGATAGTTCAATGTGCTCATCAGGAGTTTGGTTTGAAACTCCGATTCGAACAGGAGGAGTACGCCATGTTAAGGTTCCTTGGATTATCCACATCTCAGGGTCAGGCGCCTACTTTACATTATGCCAATCAAATCCATTGTAAAAATTCGAAATCAACAAACGAAAACCCCTTCAAAATAAAGCTGGAATCCTAACTACAGGCATTACCCAACCCCTTCAAAATAAACAAGGAATGCATTTTGAAATAGGCCAATAATGGGAGAATAATTGTGCTTTGCTAAAGCTCATAGATACTAAGAATAATCAATAAAGTTCCAAACAAGGATAAGTAACATAAGATTCTATTCTTCTTTATCCAACCCAACTATTCTAATAACTTAGTTTTTGTAAAGTAGGTTACGAAAATATCCAGGAGAATTTCTAATTCTATTCAACACAACTTCAAAGAAAAAGCTAAGGAAAAAAAAAGGAGACCTTTGTTTTTTGCATTTATATGAAATATTCTTTTCGGCTTTACGGAAAGCTAATGACAGGTACATTTACGGGTTGTAAGGCATTCTTTTACATAAGAATCATGCATAAATTAACTGGCAGTATTTTGCATAATGGGGTCAATTTTTTCATTGTTCTATTAAATTCTCTAAATTCATTTTGGATTAAATTATTCCTCACTTTGGCTATCATTATGATTTATTCGGTCGTAATTGCGTCTATCATTGATATAACATGTAGGTTTTGAAGTTGAGTTGTTTGGATGCTTATCCTTTCGAAAAGCGTTGTTTTGTTGTGGATTTTTCAGATTATTCTTCAAAGATCTCTAATAATTTGTAACATCCCAAAATAATATAGAGAACAAGTAATATAGAACGGAGGGAGTATATATATTTTAGTGTTAGGTTTTCAAACGGAAAAATCTAAATTGAAAATACGAGGTAATTAATAGCTCGGTTAATATACCAATCCTACCGAAAAAAATCCACAAAAATTTTAATTACACGATGCATCAATATCATTTAGCAAGAATGAAGAATCCAAACCTAATAAAATCTTTGTTTTATGTCAATTCAGACCCAACATAAATCATTGTCCAAACAAATTCGTCGAGATATACAAATACTTGTCCATTCCAAGTTAAAAACCAATTAAGATAATGTTTAGTGCAATTGGTTTAGATTATAGTCACTTCTTTATCAAACCAATGGTATAGATTGGGCATGGCAACATGTCTTAAATCCACATGTCAATCGCCATGGGTGGTATTAAAAGGAATCAAGATTCTGTGGACTTCAAAGTTGTATTAGAGAATTTTCTTCGAGGGTTAGTTCGGTTGGCTGGTGGGTTGCTCGCCATACAATTGATCAGGATTAATTTGATTCTTAGGCCGGGGTATACTGCAAGGAACTTATAACTTCTTGTGATCGTCCCAGCATTGGTGACCTGCGTTTAACCAGACCGGGAAGGAGATTAGTCGAGCTGTCCAGACAGCCAGACTAAATGAAAAAAAAAACAACAAGTATTAGAATTTTGACCAAATTAAGAGAAGCATATTTAGAGAAGGGGAGTGGGAATGGAATTTGAGAATCACTTTGGTCGGCCTCTTAGGAAAAGTTGTGTATAACTTGAATTGAAAAGAATATAATGAATTTAGAGTGTTGTTGAAGAGTGGAATTTTTTTTCCCAAAAAGAAGTAGTGGTGGTATATGGCTATGCATTGTTGACTTGAGAGTTTGTGTTGTCAACTAAAAGTTCAGTATCCATTAGAGAACCAATAATCTCACTTTCCTAAGTTATATATATCCCAATAATAGAATGAATATCTTTCTCATTCTTAGATTCTAAGCACCAGTTTTTAGTGGTCCATTTACTACCCACTCTACACCTATATTATGCATGGATTCATTTCCATCTTTATTTAGTTTATTGGATGCTTTGGCATTTGCAATTTTGCAGCTAGTGGAGCTCGGAATATTTAACTTAGCTACTTAGAGTTCTTCTATTTGACAGTTTACTGTAGGGCTGTCAAAAGAAACCCGCAAACCGCGAATCCAAACCCGACCGAACCGTAGGTTTTGGATTGGGTCTGTGGATTAATGGTCCGGATATGGATTGAAAAATTAGAAAACCGTGCTTCGCGGTTCGGTCCATGGATTTTCATAAAAGAACCGTGGATAAACAGATATATATATATATATAAAACATTGGGATAAGAATTATAATTAAACATATTATTCTTATATATATAAATAGTTGAGTGGGAATGAGATTAGTACCTTGAAAAAAGACAAGGTAAAGTGTAAACTGCCTAAAAAATCCAGAGAATCAAAAACTTAAGAGACAGAAAACACTAGCATCATTTGTTCAAGTAATAGGAGAATCTGAAAATGGACTTGGGCTTTGGAAATTTAACCAGAAGGCTTGTAGATATGCTTTGGCTAGGATTTGTCTCATGGATGAATTACCTTTTCGGTTTGTTGACGCGAAGGTTTTCGTGGGAATGGGAATGGGTTCCAAAAATTACATTTGAGAATGTGAATGTGAATGTGGAATGTGGAATATGTTTTTTTTATTTTGTGAAATGTAATAATCCGTGGATAAACCGTTAACCGAACCGTGATTTTTTTTATTGTTTCGGAACCGGACCGTACGTAGACTTTTGGTTTGGACACGGATTGTCTTACATTGGACCGTAGACTTTTGGTTCGGTCCTCGGATTCATACCAATCCGCACCAAACTGGACCGTTGACACCCCTAGTTTACTGAGTTGTCGATAAGTTCAGAAAAAATACGTACTTGCCCGTTCTTTTATACTTTTTACACTTGTTACTACACTTCACACACTTTTTATATATTTTTGTACATTTTTCAAACCTTAACGACAACTTAATGGGTTGTTTATAGCATTTTTCAGTTACGGAGAAATATTTTGTCTTGCTAAGTATGTCTTGATGAGAGGTAATAACAGAAGTAAAAAAAAAAAAACTAGCCCGGACTTGGAAAATTTTCTGAAAGAACAAAAATAAATCTTAAAGATCAGTTTATTTTGATTTTTTTTAGTGATTTTTTTTTAACTTTTGCTCGAATTTTTTTATTTTTAGCTGCCTCTATTCAACAAACCAAAAGGTTTAAAAGAACCTCAAAGAAAATTAAAATAAGTTTATAAGAATATTTTTAAAAAAAGGAGAATAGAGGCCGATCAAAAAAAAAAACAGAGAGAATAGAGGAGTGAGTTTTACCCCGGCACATTGACCAAAATCTTAATATTTCATTTTCACCTGATCACCAATGTGTGGTTAGGTAGGAACCCGGATGTGTTTCCAAAGATTAATAAATTTCTTTTGCCGATCAAAAAAAAAAAACAAGTTCTTAATAATCTCTCGTTTTACCATCAATATACTTATTTGATGTGAAAGTATACACAATTACGGGATCCAAAGAGTGTTTAATTTGAGTCATAAAATTACAAAAAAAATAAAAAATACACCGAATATGTAACAAACAATTTACGGGATCGAAAACGGTCAAAAACTACATTGGTCTTTTGCTTATGTATTTTTATTGGCTGCTTTTAAATTAACACTTCTATGGAAACACAAATTTTCCGACGATATCAATCAAAAATCACATTTAACTGAGTGGAGTTTATTTTAAAAAATAATTAATTTCATTGTTTTATGTTTCAATTTTCAGCTTGTAACAAATTAAGATTATTAAAAAAAAAAAAAAAAACTTGTATCGAATTGGAAGTGAGTGCAAAGTTACATGGTTTATTTAATAACACCACTCATGGGCCGAAGAGCCCACATCGAATCTGCATCATAGTAGCTTTTTGGAGATAATGGATCGAGAAACATTTGACACGAGGCCCAAGAGATTAAACTGGGTCGTTCATATACTTATGGGCCGGCCATGACTTGTTTTATGGGCTTCTCACGAAGTTACCCCAACCGGCGCACCGCTATGCAAGTTCACACTTCACATAACAAAAAGTGCATGCCTGATTTTTTGAACATTAGTTTCTGAAGCTTGAGTTGCATAAATGAACATAATTTGTTCTATTGATCTTCTAACAATTGTGTGGACATGGCCCCTATGGGTTGGTTCACTGATCAACCATTTCATGTTCAAAACCTTGGAATTTGGGATACAGTAACGCGACGCCGCACTAACGATTGTAGTAACTAGTGCGGCATTTGAGCTGTTAATCTTAGTAATCAATGCCTCGGGTCTCATCTTGGCAATGCCACACTATGGCCAGTTGCAGAGTCAGGATTAAGAGTCCCGGAAGGGTGAGTTATAATGGAAAAAATTTAACATAAAATATCTTTCTATTTCTTACTCAACAAATAAGTAAAAAGAAACAATTATCAACATCCTTGCATTCCATAGTCAAACAAAAAGCGAAAATTTTCATTGGATCGAGATGAGGGGGCGCATCACCAGCAGAGATCGAGCTAATTATAGTTGAATCATCATCAGTGGCAGAGGTATGGGGGAGGCAGGAAGTAATGCTCCCAGGTTTATGCGATATATTTCATCACTAGTTGATGGGAGAGGCAGGCCCGGGGAACAAAACCAAGTTAGAGCGAGTTTGGGCATCGGTTGGATCTTGGATCTGAGCGACGTTCGACGAGGGGCGGAAAAAAAGGGCTCAAGAAAAGAAAAAAAAATCTTGATTACCATTCAATTCAAAGAGTGAATCAAGTGTCCCGGAAGTATTTTTCAAGATTAATCATCCATCAAAATAAAACAAAAGTAGCTTAACAATTTAAGTACAACTCCACGTATTCTCAAAACTTGGAAATCATCTACGATTTCGGCAATCATCCACTGGCTTGGGGGATCTCAGCCAACTAAAAAAAAATAAAATTAAAAGAGTGCGGGGTGGCCACGGCCCTATCCATCCCTATTCTCCCTCGGCCCCTAACTATGGTTTTGTAGTGCGGCACCGCACCACAAAAAGTAATGGACCTTTGCTTCTAGTTCCCAAAAGAATTTAAAAGTATGGCCCTGTAGTGCTGCGGCACTGCACCACAAAAAATAATGGACCTTTGCTTCCAGTTCCCAAAGGAATCCAAAATAAAATATGGCTGCAATTCATCAAGGGACCAAAAGAGATAAATGCGTTTGCCGGGAGTCGAACCCGGGTCTATTGCTTGGAAGGCAATTATCCTGACCGTTGGACTACAAACGCTGCTTGTCAATCCATCTTGTCAAAATTATTAAATACTCATTCGTATATGTCAGCTCTGACCTTGAATCACAAATTTCTTGTGAATTATATAGGCTTGCCCCTGCAAAGTATTTTGGAAAACACATTCTCCCTTATGTAGTGAAATTTCTGGCTCCGTCCCTGCTTCTCCTTATGCCTATATAAAAGGGAAAGTCATCCAATGTTTGAAATCAGATATCTTCAAGGAATAAAATACATTGTGTGCTTGTCCAAAGATCTTATTCTCTACTTTGTGTCTGTACCTACTTTGTGTCTCTACCTACTTTGTGTTTACGTTCTATACCCAAAAAGATGATGCCACCCCTGATCCAAAATGTGGTGCATAAAATTATATAGGGCTGTTATTAGACTCATCATTCTTGGTTTTAAAGCTTGTGGGCAGCTTAAGGTCTATTCCAACCAAACATTTCTGGTTTCTTAAACTAGAACAGTCCCAGACTACCAAACATTGGCAGCACCTGGCTTTCGCTCCAGCACCTGCCCGTGCATACGTGCTTTTTTACTGCTTAGAGTCTGTCGGTAGAGGATGTGGTGGTAACCCCTGTAATTCGTCGATCTGGCTGTGACCGAGAGCGCATTTTTTGGCAAATGGAGCATGTGTACTGCAAAGTAGAACTTCATAACTGGTTTTTTCACTTATTCTAGCATTACAACTTAGATTTGAATCTAATCTTCACTGTTGTATGTCCTCTTGTATTTTCTTTGGCCCTGTGTTGTTTTGAAGGATCATCATACTTTTCCAGCCACATCTAGCTGAGTAATACAGATACATGTGTGTGATTTAGGTGGAGATCGAGGCATTATCTTGGGCATGTGAAATGATCGATTTACAGCAGTTTCCATGGAACTCTATCAAGATCATTAAAAAGATTGGCATTGACATAATCAGATGAAGAATTTTGTAGTTCAAAAAGACAGCAGTACTATGTTTTGTTTCAAGTTTTCAAAATATATTTGATAGATTCAATTTTACACGGTGTACACGATATGGAAGAGAAACAATGTTACGAGCGGTAGAATGCGTAAAATATATAAACCTTATAAAGTTCAAGATTTCTTTGATTTACCTTTCGAGATTTTTTTTTTGGAGAACACGTTTACTTGAAAAATATTAAATCTAATATCTCTCTTCTGAACAAAATCATTCGGCCCAAAAATTAAATTTATAGGGAAAATAAAAGTGATTTTAAAGTTTAATTCCAAAATAAATTTAATCAATCTATAAACCTCAACAAACAACAATTTAGATTTTAATTTATAAACGGGCTTGCATGTTCATCTCTCACCCATGGTATTTTTAGTTTAAAATTCTCGAATTAATTGAAGTGCGTAAGTTGTCCGGAGTCCCAATGCCTGTTTATTGGAAAACAAAAATTTGGACATTTACGGGGTATAAAAATGGACACTTTTCAATCACTCACACATCAAAGAACTTATCCCTCCCTGGATTAGAGATTTCCGTTTAGGAAACAGCTATGGCAACCACATATCTTCCTCTCTTCCACTTCCTCTCTATGTATGGCTTCTCTCCCGGTCAACACCTCATTAAATCCCCTTATCACTCCCTTGAATTCTACCAGATCACGAAAATTCACCAAAACCCATCTCACAAACCTCCCAGAAAATGGTAGAAGTAACCCAATTCTGTACAAATCTTATGTCAAACAGATATCTTCACTCTCCAAAGAAGGCCAAATTCAAGAAGCTGTGGACCTGTTCACTGAAATGCAGTCTAAGAATTACCACATTGGAGCTGAAATCTACGGTGAACTCCTTCAGGGTTGTGTCTATGAGCGTAACCTCTTGATGGGTCAGCAATTACATGCTTTAATTATAAAAAATGGTGAATCTTTTGCCAAAAATGAGTATGTTGAAACAAAGCTAGTGATTTTCTATGCAAAATGTAGTGTTTTTGAGGCTACGGCCGGTTTGTTTGGTAGAAGTCGGAAACAGAATGTTTTTTCTTGGGCTGCCATAATTGGAATGAGTTGCAGAATGGGTTTTAGTGAGAAAGCTTTATTGGGTTTCTGTGAAATGCAAGAAAATGGTATTTTGGCTGATAATTTTGTTGTTCCTAATGTATTGAAAGCTTGTGGGGCACTTCAGTTGGTTGGATTCGGGAAGGGAGTTCATGGGTATGTGTTGAAAATGGGTTTTGGTGATTGTGTGTTTGTTGCAAGTAGTCTGGTAGATATGTATGGAAAATGTGGGGTTTTGGAGAATGCGAGGAAAGTGTTTGATACAATGCCTGAAAGAAATGTCATCGCTTGGAATTCGATGATTGCAAGTTATGTTCAAAATGGGATGAATGAGGAAGCTATTGAGGTCTTTCATGATATGAGAGTGGAAGTTATGGAACTGACTCATGTAACTGTGTCAAGCTTTCTTTCGGCTTCGGCTAATTTAAATGCTTTAGTAGAGGGCAGGCAAGGGCATGCTATAGCAATTGTTAATGGGTTTGATTTAGATAACATATTGGGAAGTTCCATTATAAATTTTTACTCCAAAGTTGGGTTGATAGAGGATGCTGAGTTAGTTTTTAACAGGGTGGTTGAGAAAGACGTAGTGACATGGAATTTGCTAATCTCCTCTTATGTGCAACATGGTTTGATTGAGAAAGCACTCAATTTATGCCGAGTAATGACACTAGAAAACTTTAGGTTTGATTCTGTGACTCTATCATCAATACTATCCGCTTCAGCCTATACAATTGACTTTAAACTTGGCCAAGCGGGCTGCTGTTATTGCATTAGAAACAACCTTGAATCTGATGTTGTAGTTGCAAGTAGCATTGTGAATATGTATGCCAAATGCGGGAAAATCACATACGCAAGAAGAGTTTTTGACAGTACGAAAAGGAGAGATCTTGTGTTGTGGAATACATTATTGGCTGCTTATGCAGAAAAAGGTTTGAGTGGTGAAACCCTGAAGTTGTTTTATCAAATGCAGCTAGAGAGCGTTCCGCCAAATGTGATATCATGGAATTCGGTAATTCTGGGATTCCTGAGAAGTGGAGATGTTGAAAAGGCTATAGAGATGTTTTCACAAATGAAATCTCTTGGTTTCCAGCCTAATCTTATTACTTGGACTACCCTAATTGCTGGCATGGCTCAAAACAGATGCGGAGACGAAGCAATTCTACTTTTTCAACAAATGTTACAAGAAGGAAACAGACCAAATGCCGTAAGCATTGTTGGTGCACTATCTGCTTGCTCAATCATAGCATCATTACATATTGGACAAGCCATTCATGCCTTCATTATAAGGCATAGCTTGTGTTTGTCCATTCCACTCGCAACTGCTCTAGTGGATATGTATGGTAAATGTGGATGCATTGATCAAGCAAAGACAGTTTTTGATATGGTTTTAAGGAAGGAGCTTCCTTTGTACAACACAATGATATCTGCCTATGCATTACATGGCCAAGCCGAAGAAGCACTTGTGCTGTTTAAACTTCTTCAGGAGGAAGATATCGAACCAGACAACATAACCTTCACAAGCATTTTGTCAGCATGTAGCCATTCTGGCTTGGTAGAAAAAGGTTTTGAGTTATTTGCTGATATGATTTCAAAATACCAAGTAAAGCCAAGTATTGAGCATTATGGCTGTTTGCTTAGTCTTCTTTCACGACATGGGAATTTGGATGAAGCGCTTATGCTTGTTCTCAGAATGCCATTTGACCCCGATGAACAGATACTAACATCATTGCTGGCTGCTTGTAGAGAACACGAAGAGATGGAAATTGGGGAACGCATATCCGGTATGTTATTCGAATTAGCACCAGATTACTCGGGAAATTTTGTTGCACTCTCGAATACATATGCAGCTGCAGGGAAGTGGGATGAAGTGTCCAGAGTGAGGGTTTTGATGAAAGAAAAGGGCATAACGAAGGATCCGGGGTGTAGTTGGATTCGAATTGGAGGAGAGCTCCATGTTTTTGTTGCCGGTGATGTATGCCACTTAAAAACCAAGGAAATTCTTTCCATGTTAGCTTTGTTAGGAAAGGAAATGCAGTTGGTGGGGTATGTTCAAATGTTTAGGAATGATAAAATTCTTTGTTCTTGAAGAAAAGAATTTGGGGTTGAATTGCTCTATGTAGTTGAAGTCCTTTGGTTGATCTGTGGCCTTCATCTGGATTTTCTCAGAGGTATAGCATCTTACCATTAACTATTTTTGGCAACTCAAAAGAGAAAGAGAGGAGAGGATTGTAAAGATAAGTTGTGTATATAATGTTTTGTAATTTTGTTAGTGGTTAAAAATCTTACTTATTTCTTAATTTACTTGGCCACTAATTTTAGAAGGCAACATCGTTTTTCATTTTTCATGGGATAGAACAAAATACTTGAATAAAAAATAATGAAATCATTACTTGTTTTCAATGTATAAAAGCTCATCTTTGGAACCTCCATCAATAATTCCATGGTGAGGTTTATCCCATCTCACAACTAAGGCTGCAAACGAATCGAGTCGAGTCGAGTTTCGCTGTGTTCAAACTTGTTTATTAAAATTTTACCGAGCTCGAGCTCGAACATATTAAATAGTTAACGAGCCGAGCTAGTCGAAGCTTGACTCAAGTCCGAGCTTGTTCACGAGCCAACGACAAACATATATTCCTAATTGCATAATAGAGAGAGTTTTAATTGCGTATGTACATGCGTCTTAAATATATGTTTAACTTACAAGAAAAAGGCTCTATTTCGAAATAGTGAAACAATTAACTATAGTTTTTTACTATTGTACATCAACAAGTTACTTTCGAATTAATAAGAAACAATGTAATCTTCTGCTGTTAAAATAAAATGAGCAGATAGAACATGCATTGTGAAGGATTGCCTGCAAATACAATATGAAAATTGACATGTTTGGTTACTACTACAAGGTCTATGAATATGCAATGTCCAGATAGAAGGGTGGAGGACGTAACCAAACAAGTGAACATGCATCTTAGGTACACTTTTACATAATCAGTACATTGGAGTAAAAAGCGTGCCAATATAGCACTGCACCACCCTAGTACACCAAGTCCTTCAGACAAGGAGGTACACCAATGTAACTGAAGAAAAAGGACAAGGAGAAATAAGATTCATTTTGGTAAGTTATGGCCAAAGATAATATTAGGAAAATGAAATGCGGGCACACACAGTTTATGGAAAGGATAACTGCCAAGAACAGAAGTACGAAGCTTAACGGACCCTAGTTTTCAGGAGATATCAATTGTACTGCTTTATGCAGAAAAATACCATTGTGACACTTCACATTGTTAATTTTATAAATGTCTGTTGTGGATAATCAAAGTCTGATGTGACAACTTTTGATCATCCATTTTTTGTTATACCTTTGGTGATGCTCTAAGGGCAATGGATGATTAGGTGTCACATCCTTCCACACGTCAATATTCAAATATAACGGGCGCTTTTTTTTTACCATTGATGTGTTACCAAATTGACCGTAAGACAAACAACATTGAACATGGTTCTTGTAGAAGACAATGCTTCAAGCATTAATATGTCTCAAAATAACTTTCAAAGGACCCAAAGATTTTTTTATTAAATTTACCAATAACGGTGTATGGTAAATTCAAAAATAGTTACCTACTTTTTTTCGGTAGTTATGCATTTTTTGGTACTAATTTTGCATTTTTTTTATGGAATATTCGATGCTAAAATAAGCATTATTCTAAAATAGAAGCCGTGTTATTTAATTTAGCTCGCAATAGATGCCTATAAAACATTTTGAGGACTTCTCCTCGACTGGTAAACCCGTCTTTTTTCTAAGCTCAAGAGGAAAGATGGGCTATGAACAAGTATGGTTGTCCAACAACCAACTCTTTAACCTCTTCTTCTTTCTATTCCTTTGCCAAGTCACTTGTTTGCATACCCAACTCTGCACTCCAGAACAGAACTCGGCGCTACTGCAACTTAAAGGAAGCTTTTCCTTGAATGAATCAGCTTCCTGGAATTGTGATAAGGGAATCACTTCTTTTTCAAAGATGGAGTCTTGGAAAAAGGGCTCTGATTGTTGCTCGTGGGATGGGGTCGATTGTGATCACAGAGAGACGGGTCAAGTAATTGGACTCGACCTCAGCTGCGGCTGTCTCAAAGGTACCATCCATCCTAATAGCAGTCTCTTCCTCTCCTTTCCCAACCTTCAAAAGCTCAACCTCGCTTACAATGACTTTTCCATGTCTCTCATCTCACCAGAATTCACTCGATTCTCCGAATTGACACACCTCAACCTCTCTCAGTGCAATGTTTCTAGCAAAGTCCCACCAGGAGTCTCCTTCCTCAACAAACTAGTGTCGCTTGATCTCTCTTTTAATGATGGTTTGAGATTCGAAGAAGGCGGGTTCGAGTTACTCATTCAAAATTTGTCCAAGATAAGAGATCTTGATCTGGCCTATGTAAACATGTCTTTTTCGGTGGTTCCAAATTCCTTGCTCAATTTGACTTCTTTAAGAACCCTCCGTCTTTTACTACTGTGGATTACATGGAAATTTACCTAGCGGAATATTTCAACTACCTCATCTACAGCAGTTGGATATAGATTACAATTTTGCTCTCACGGGTCATTTACCCAATTTCATGAATTTGAGTTTTCCCCTACAATACTTATCTCTCTACAGTACAGGTTTTTCTGGTATATTGCCTGATTCAGTTGGTAATCTGAAGTCCCTGGAGACATTTGTGGTCTCTCGGTGCAAATTCCGTGGATCCATTCCTACATCTCTCTGGAACCTTTCACAAATTACTTTTTTAGGCCTTGCGGGCAACAATTTCAGTGGTACCCTTCCATCTTCAATTTCAAACCTTATAAATGTCGAATTTTTGAACCTTCGCAAAAATTATTTCACAGGCCCCTTCTTTTCATGGGGCGCAACCTTGTCAAAACTTGGGATGTTGGATGTGTCAAACAATAATCTCACTGGTCTTCTTCCTTCACAAGTAATTGCACCTCCAAATCTATTCGGTCTTTACATAGGCCAAAACTTGATCAACGGTACAATCCCATCATGGGTCTTCAAATTACCCGCACTCATGGACTTAGATCTCAGCCATAACAAACTGATTGGTCATACACTTGAGTTTCAGTCCACTTCGTTGGAGTATATTGATTTGAGCTATAACAACCTCCATGGTACTGTTCCAAATTCAACCTTTGAACTCCCAAATCTTTCCCATCTGATTCTTTCTTCGAATAGCTTTTCTGGTAACATTCCTGAATCAAATAAATTCAATGGAAGTCTCATGGTGCTGGATTTACGGACGAATAACTTCTCTGGCACCATTCATGATTCATTTAGCATGAGTAATTGTTTGGAAACTATCGGTTTTAATGGCAATGGGTTTGAAGGGCCAATACCGGAGTCTCTGGCTAACTGTACGAACTTGGAAGTGCTAGAAACAAGTTTCAAAGAAACAAGTTTTTCGACAAGTTCCCGCATTGGTTGGAAAATTTACCAAACTTGCGTCTCCTAATCTTGCAATCTAACAAATTGCATGGATCCATCCAGACTTCCCGGACAGAATTTCCTTTCTCCATGTTGCGAGTTCTTGATTTGTCAAACAATCATTTCACAGGTCCGTTGCCCATAAAGTACTTCAAAAGTTTCAAAGCAATGATAAATGTGGATGAAGTAAATTTTGATTTGGAATACATGGCAGCTTTTGGTAATGGTCCAACATATTATAATTCTTTGATTATGGTAATCAAAGGATCGACCACTGATATGCAAAAAAATCCTTACAATTTTCACAGCCATTGATTTATCAAGAAACGGGTTTGACGGTGAGATTCCTGAGATCATTGGTGGGCTAAATTCTATCAGAGGGCTCAACTTATCTCACAACAGCCTTACAGGTCATATACCAAAGTCACTTGGTAATTTGACGAAGCTTGAATGCTTAGACCTCTCATCAAACGAGCTCACTGGGGAGATCCCTCGACAACTCACGAATCTAAACTCTCTTGGAACTCTTAAACTTTCGCAGAACCGCCTAACAGGGCCAATACCTCGAGGCAAACAATTCGATACATTTTCGAATGATTCTTACATCAACAACTTGGCATTATGTGGACCTCCATTGTCAAATACATGCGGCAATCCCGAGGCGACACAGCCACCACCCTCAACGTTTGGAAAAGAGGAAGATTCAAAGCCCGGGAGTGGTTTTTGTTGGGAAGTCATATTGCCAGGGTATGGATTTGGACTGGTAATCGGACTTGTCATGGGATATCTAATGTTCTCTTTCGGAAAACCTGAATGGCTTGTGAAGATGGTTGAAGGTGTAGGAAACAGAAAGGGAAAGAGGCTGAAAAGCAATGCTCGAAGACATGGAGGCAGAAGAAATTAGCAAAATGCAAATGGTACTGCTGTATGGTAACTAGTAAGTGTTGCAAATTACTATTTGTTTATTTTATGCCTGTAAAGTAACAAAAGAAAAACCTTTATTTGTTTATTTTTATCTGGATGTCTTTAAGGTCCCAACACTTGACAATTTTGTAGGTTACGATACTGAAAATTCGTTGCCAAAGTTGTTTTGTTTCTATTATTTGACTATTGCAAAACAGACTGGAAGAGGGGGGAATGGGACTCGATCCCGAGATGCAGTGTGGGGCATCCAATAGCTCTACCGCATGAGCTAGCCCAGGGCCGACTCTGAGTTTTGTGAGGCTTAAAGCGAACTATATAAAGGGAAAAAAATGGGCCCTCAATCTTTTTTGCATAGTGAATAATACTTGAGAAAGAAAAGATATTCATACGGAAGGCAATACAATAATTTGAAACCATAAGTCCCTGAATCGATAGCCATTACAATTTACAATAAATTAAAAGTTGTCATTTAAAAATTATTCTTCTCTCGTTTTTATCAGCATAAGTACTAATCAAATTTGCATAATCAAGTTTCTCCACCATAACCTTTTCAATAGACAACATAGCTAATCCATGCAATCTCTCTTGTGACATTGTCGACCTAAGATAGGTTTTGATCAACTTTAACTTCGTAAAACTTCTTTCCCCAGAGCCAACTATAACCAAAATAGTCAACAGTATTCTGTATGCAATTCAACATTCGGAAAATAATGAAAATAATGACACTTAAGACCCCTTAATTTTTCAAAATAATGAAATAGGGACCAAATTATACTACATTTGGGCCCTTTCACGCGGGCCTTATTTTAAATTATGCCCTCAAAATTATTAGACAAATTAAACTTAATTTTTTTAAGTTTACCTAATAACTATATGGACCTATATTATTGGGGCCCCACAAAATTTGGGGGCTTAAAGCGGTTGCTTTAGGGGCTTTAGCTCAGAGCCAGCTCTGAGCTAGCCACCACTTGCATCGTCTAACTTCATATGTCTGCATTCTTTATTTTAAAAAAATTCTGTTTAAAGAGTTCGAATTTTGCAGATATTGTGGAGAAGGCATGGAACACTTGTAGGAGGTGGATCTGGTAGGAGATGGTAAAAAAGCAAAGTGAGAAGCTTCATTCTTAGGGTGATTTCAGTTAATAAATACTTCGCTTTCTTTACAAACTTTCCCACTTATGTACTCCTTAAATAACACATCTACTGCTTTCTGGTTTTAGAATAAATGGATTCAAGCAATATATGTTGAAAAAATATGCTTGGTTTAGTCATATTTATGAGTGAATTAAACCCATTGAATTGGTTGTAATTTGTTTGTCCGTTGGATAAATAAATTGATTGAGTGGTTGGAATTAGTTGATTTACTCCGCGCGACACTGCACCGAGTCCGGTATCAGAAGGTAAAATGATGTGTTGTTTCGTTTTAGACTACGACGGACAGTACCACCTGTGCTAAGACCATTTCTAACAGTTCCATCATTTTTCTGGCACCACTCAGTATAGTGACCTTAACGGCTATATATATAAAGAACCCCTCACATTATTTCAAGTAACTTCAAAAAATCTGCCCTCTTACTGCATTACTGCTGCTCATACTGTTCTATAATTATTCCTTTCGAGATAGAGTTCAATACTCAATTTTGGTTAAACGGACTTGTAGATTGTAGTGCTACTTCTACAAGGTGAGATCTTTGTATCCTGGGAGACGGGTGCGCTCCGTTACTCGTAGCACTGTAGCAAGGGCGAAATTCGTCTTGAGGAGATTGTGTCAAACACAAGCCTCGTTCTTAACGTTTCTGTTTCAATTTTCAGTTTCGTTCTTTCAGTTGCAGAAACTTCTTGAGCGTGAATTCTGTTCATATGCCGCGTCCAACACTCATCTAGGAAAACTCAACAAATACCCAAATTTTGAAAAGGAGTCTAGTGCACCAAAGATGGAGTCAAGATTTGAATATGGAAGCAGCAAAATTAGCAGAAATCTATCACTAAGAACAAAAACTTTACATTTAAAATAGAACTCGACATTCTTTAAGATCCTAAAAATTATCTAACATTAATTTAAAGCGATTTCCCTTCCAATGTTGGAAGCGAAGTGTCCCGGGGAAAATCATCTTCCATTTTTTCCCTAGCAACCCAGCCTAGCTAGTTTGACAACCTTCATGGCTCAAAATGATGGTTTTAAGGGTGTGTGGGTGTGTCATCGAACGCTAAGAAGGAAGAGATGTATGCACAAGTAGGAGAATATATGTGAGATTCTCTCATGTATGAGCTAGTTCTAAAATAAATTTTTTTTAAAGAAAACAAACTTAGGGTGACACATGCAACTCACCTATTTCGATAGGTCCGCCAGCGTTGTTATTTATGAACCAATCAAGTGAAGGACTAATGATTAATGATTAATATTCACTTGCCGCGCTCTCGTGAGATTACTCGTGAATAATGAGGGATGAGAAATAATTTCATGAAAGCAAAAAAAAAAGGTCCAAGAAAGTCTGTTTGGACATATTTTGGATCAAAGGTCTTGCACCCATGGTTAAAAAAAAATTACATGCAGCATTTCAGTGAAGCCAAGGGAAGCAACTAGCCAGCAACTGTTCCGGAGTCTCATCAACTAATCCTGCGGTATCTCAGACAAATCGTTATTCAGTAGAGAGAGAATGGGTGAAGGGCAGTAACCTTGTACCGTTGAGATGGCTAACCGGGGATACTTGTGATTAACTTAGAAGAAACAAAGAACGTCTCATTTTTCCTCCAAGCGCCGGAGCACTGATTCTGCAAAACTTTGTTGCCTGCACAAATCACAATAACCAAAGTGCTAAGCTATCCTTTTCACCAAAAAAAAAAAATACAGAAGGAAGCATAACATCAGATCCAAGATAAAACCCATGTTAACTTCACAGATATTGTCAGCAGAATAGTTTACAATCATAAAAGTAATAAGTAAAAAAGAAAAAAAGTTCATGGCAAGGTAAAAAACCTGCACAATTCAGTTCAAATGTAATTTCATAGAAATCAAAATATCCTCATCACAACTACACATGATAAACTTTGAGTGATTAAGTTCGCTAGTTTGATTCTTTTTCCTCCTGCGAAGCCAATCTAAGGGTGGATGTTTAGGCCAAGCAGGTAGCTATAGAGTAACGTGGTTTTGTTGTAGCTAGTATCCCGCCAAGCATCCTATCTAGTGTTTGCTGTATGAAACGGTTGCTCCTCATCTTGTAAATATGCAACACTTACCGTACTTCTGGTATCTTGGTGTAGTATCAGGAGATTGTGTTTTATTTAATAAAAAAATACCGTGTGTGGTAAAAAGTCCTTTGGTTTCTCTTCCTTCAGAACAGAGGTGTTCTGATTCTTAACAACTAGACTACTAGAGGACTGCATTGAAATCTCTCACTCAAAACGTTAAAATACAATGTTGCTGAAAACATGAGAACAGGGATTCTTCTTACTCAAGTTTAGGGCAATGATGCATCTAAGATAGTCAGCCACAATCATGCGATTCCCGTTCAACTGGCGCAATGTTCTCATTTACCATCAAACCGGATCCAGAATTGTTCTAGGGACCATACTTTTTAACCTCAGATCAGACATAGAAGAAACAAAGACACACTAATACAAGGTTTTGTTCAACTGGCTATATTCGATAACTTTACGGATGCACGCGGAGTCTATTGGAGCTATATCAACATCCGACTTCGATAGACACAGAACAAACAGCATGATTTAAAGTCTAACTTAGAAGGCAACCTGAAAAACTTAGTGTAGGCACTTACACCTAATAATCTAGTCCACCAATATAAGCTTATAACCTATGAATTCTTTTTAGGATTAGAAGCGATACAAGAGAGAGAGGGCGAGAATACATGATTGTTCCAAAAAAGATCACTCGAAATGAATAAAGCACAAAGAGATACTTACTTCCTCTCTCTGTGCTTGGGGCTAGGGCGAGAGTATTTCAAATATCCATCCCAGGGAACCTTCTTTAGACCTGCTCGAACGGAAATAATGTCCCTGACCCTGAAAAGGAGCATCCATTTTCAATGAGAAGCTGACTCTATTTCTGACAGCTCTTAAAGCATACCACTGACTGTAAATAATAGTAACTGGACATTACCAAATGGACAAAAGGGCAAAAACCCGAAAAGATCAATCACCTCTCTGCAAATTCAATTGGTGTTTCCACGGGCTTCAAATTTGAGGCTCCAAGTACCACACATCACAAACAACAGCCCACGATGTCATAAGCTGCAACAGATGCATTGTGAAGGATTGCCTGCAAATACAATATGAAAATTGACATGTTTGGTTACTACTACAAGGTCTATGAATATGCAATGTCCAGATAGAAGGGTGGGGGACGTAACCAAACAAGTGAACATGCATCTTCAGTGGATGCACAGCCCAACACCCACAGCTGGTCATACTACT
The DNA here is from genome assembly GCA_016920895.1 of Vaccinium myrtillus. Taxonomy (NCBI): domain Eukaryota; kingdom Viridiplantae; phylum Streptophyta; class Magnoliopsida; order Ericales; family Ericaceae; genus Vaccinium; species Vaccinium myrtillus. The sequence goes on from CM029276.1 coordinate 6,002,712, forward strand.
GTAAACATTAAAAGCTTTTTTAAGTGGAGCTCTTACTTTCTACTGTTCCAAAAAGCATCCACGAAAATTTTGTTATACTTGATTGCTATTGGGCAAACAGTGCAGCCAAGTTCAAACGCATCCTAACCATAGAAGAACAAGCATGAGTGAAGTAGATAAAATCCCTAAGAAAATGAAGAAAAGTAGGAAACTGGTCAAGTGAAGAAACAATCACTTCAATTTAATTTGCCACAAAAAGTAAATTCCCAGTTCCAATAAAAGATAGTCTCTTCTGCAGTTCTACTCTATATACAACGCCAAATGTAGATTGTTTTGTAGTGTGCCATTGAATATATGCTGCAATAGATGACTCCACAAATGTACCTTTTTAAACATTACAGTATAATGGTTATTCACACAAGTTCCTTCAGGGAATATAAGAAGGGGATTATTGTCAGCCCCTTGAACGTGATCCCTCAACCTGGAAAAAAAAAAAAAAAAAGAAATATTTTCAACGCTCTATAATATTCTATAACAAACAATATATGTCCTTTCCACTAACACGTACATTTTTGCTACTACTTCCCGATCTTTTGCCTCTGAGCGATTGAACCAGATACATCCTACACTTTCCAAAATAGTGCTTTGCAACAATCCTGTGTAGACGTACACATAATGTTTAGCTAAACTGGAAAATAAAGCCAACCTTTTGCTGGTCCATGTTGTCAACAAGGGTAATAAGGCCGCACATTCTAATCTCGCAAAATCAACTGCCACTCTAAAGAGCCCCCTAATCTTAGGGATACTTTTACAATAGGGATACTTTTACATAATCAGTACATGGGAGTAAAAAGCGTGCCAATATAGCACTGCACCACCCTAGTACACCAAGTCCTTCAGACAAGGAGGTACACCAATGTAACTGAAGAAAAAGGACGAGGAGAAATAAGATTCATTTTGGTAAGTTATGGCCATAGATAATATGAGGAAAATGAAATGCGGGCACACACAGTTTATGGAAATGATAACTGCCAAGAACAGAAGTACGAAGCTTAACGGACCCTAGTTTTCAGGAGATATCAATTGTATTGCTTTATGCAGAGAAAAAAAAAAGAATAGACAACGACTGAATCCCACAAAAATATAGACATGAGAAACTCTGGAGTCTAGACACTTACCAACCCATCCAGGATGCTTCTGCATAATAACAGCAAATGCAGTCATCTGCTCCAAAATAATGAAGTCAATCATTGAAGCATGATTAGACACAAACACCTGCTCAGATCATGGCAAGGGAAACTCAGATCCATGTTACAAACAATAACAGAATACATGCACTGAAATAAATTTAGCCAAAAACCTGAAAAAATCAAGGCTTTTGGTAAGAAATACCTGCTTAGGCCTCATGCTAGGGCGCGGTCCATGATACTTGACAACCCCATTCCAAGATGCAACAAAAAAGCTGCAAATTAACTCCACCAGACCTCTCTAAGAAGAGAATACCAAGATAATGAATGCTCACCATGCTCATCAGCAGGTCCAATAGAAGGACGTAATCACACTCTTATGAAAAGCACAAGAAAAAATTAGATGCATCAGTTTACATCACATCACTTGACAAAAATTTACCAAAATAAACTGGGGCAGTATTCCTCTTGATTAATGCACCAACTAAATATAATTGGTTATCTTCCTTCATGTACGCAAGATACGTAATTACTGAAGCAATACAAAAGTAAAACACAGGAAAGGGAGAAAAAAATCCTCTTCCAAAATTTATAGCCAACAAAACTTAAAAATAATAATTGAGTTCCCTGCTCTGTTCTATTCCCTAGAGTCATATTTAAATACCCTACTACATTAACAAACACAATCATAGGACACAATTTCAAATGCCTCTCATACAAAGAGTAAACATAATATTGACCAAAACAATAGCAAGAAGCGCAACCTAATTAGCAAGGAAGCATACCTCAAGCTTTTTCCTCAACTTGTCATGCCCTTTCAGAACATGCACAGGGAAGTGGGCAGAAAGAAATACAATCCATCCGAGTGTCAAAAGTAGAACCCTGCAGATTTAAAAGAGATGATTGACGATAAATTAACAAATTATTGGTAACCATTAAAATGCAAACTCATGAAGATAAACATAAGATGTAATCACAAAGAACTCCCCAAACACCTGGTCACCAAAAATAATACCCAAGTAAAATGCTGGGTCATTTGTTTTGTGATTAATGGTGATGTCACTGGGATACTCTATCCCTATGTCAAATTCAAAATAGACCACAAACGAGAACAACTCACTGAACACCTGTTCGCCGCAAATAATATCTAAGTAGAATGATGGGTCATTTGTTTTGTGATGAATGGTGATGTCACCAGGTTACCCTAAACCTATGTCAAATTCAAAATAGACCACAAAAACTATAGACAACTTCACTTTGGAAATAGAAGCAAACTCCTTGTATTGTTAATACATTAGCAATTTAAAGAGGTAAAATAGAATAATACAAATTGAGGTAGAAATCAAACTGAGACTGAAAACAAATGATGTCAAACTTTGTCAAACTTTCTCAAACGTAAGAATCATTCAAGCAGTACTCGCAAGTTTATTGGAACACTCCCCTAAAAAGTTAGTGATAAGTCTCTGTCTACCCTATAATGCAGTGATATTCGAATTCATGGGTTGGGCCTTGAGGATCAAAGAGAATATGAGGCCCTCAAATTACTTCTAATAAAACATTAAACCTTATGATGCTATATAGAGTAACAGTTGGCATCTCCAACATTCCAAAATAGAGTAAAACCATCAAAATGCAAACTGACATTGGTATTAGAAAATGTGCAACATCTGAGTGAGCCTTATCAACCTACGACAAAGTACGATGAAAATATTCAATAGACAATAGAATATGTCGTGAACATTTTCACATGGTAAGACATCATATATCTAAGCATTGTACATGAAAGAAGGAATATTGCTTCAACATACTGCATTAGAGCTCCAATGGAGGTAGTTTTACTCCCAGAAGTTCGTTCATAATCGAAACCGATATAGCAAGGATGTGTGAAGGACAATTTACTCTTTCGAACCCAATGCCAGAGGTATACCACTTTTGCAATAGGCTTCTTTGTACAATTTTCTCTTTGTTTCTTTAGATAACAGACTTCCGAAAGCAGTAAAATTGGAAAGGAATTCAATTTGTTGTTCAACAGTGAAATAACTAACCTTAGTGGGAAAAGAATCAGATATCTAACTCCCACTCCTAAACACCAGAGAGGAAACAAATACACATTCCAGTTCCACGGTTCTGGAAGAATTGACTTGAAACAACGTGTAAAAGAGTCCTGCTCAATAATCAAGGAAGTTTAACAGAGTCAAAAGGGAAACATTGCATTATAAGCATATCAGTGAGAATTATAATACTGCAAGGACCAAGCGAATAAAGGAAAAATAAATATGCAAATGGAACTTAAAATAAACAAAAAATCTGCAATTAACATCTCAGCAAACTTAACAATATTGGGGCCAACGATGTGTTGCTGAAGCTATGGGCCGTAAATATATAATGGTAAGGGAGCATTCCACAATACTGCTAGTAAATGCAAGTCACTTCACCATTCTACTATTATTATGTGAATTTACCAATTAAAGTGAAACATAAACATCGCTTTGTGGGAAAATTAGCGCAATCAAATAGAAATGAGACAACCAAAAAAATGGATTAAGGAAGTGGAATTTGGAAATATAGATATTGTGCCAAGAAACATAAAAAACTTACATCAACAATGGCTCCAGTCGCTTCTGTCAAAGTTGGTGAAATGTCGAGTAAATCACACCTGATCAAAATGTAGGTTTATATGTATATGCATGCAAAACACACACACGCATGCATGCACGCGCGCGCGCGCACACACACACGCACACAGAGAATTACAGGCGAAGCTTGCCGTGAGGTTCTTGAATGGATCCATAAGGGAGATAATCTTCGATATTGGGCCTATCCAAGTCCAACTCAGAGCTTGAGGAGTTTAGTTTACTCATTTTAGGCCTCCCTGTAGCTTTCACCGTCAACTAAGTAAACAAAGACCATAGATTAGAACATTGACAAAAGCGTCCCTCCAACAGGAAATTTAAGCGTATGATTTCTCAATCAACGAAAAAAGTGCTACTTTTGGACAAGTTATACCCCCGAAACTAGTGCAAATACAGATGCTACTCCTCAGAATCTGGGAACACCACTCTCTCTCTGCTCATGAAGATATATATGAATAAATAAGATTCCAAATAAACATGGACCTTGTACTATGAAGCACTGACACTCCTAAATCCTAACTACGTGTTGTATCTATGTTGGACAGTCCAAACACACACGAGAACACAACACGCTCGAGACACGCGAGGGCACGAATAGAACACACCACGGGGAGTGTCCAATAAATTCAACTATTTTTTAAGCAAGGGACACCTGTGTCTCAAATTGGACATATATGGAGGGAAGAATGACGGGATCAATTCACAAAATTCTAGTTTATTTCAGGGGTATGATATTTCAAAATTAAGAGGAAAATGTACGAACAAATGAATTATTTCTAAATAATACCCTTGTTCAACTTGTAATATTTAAAAAGGAAACAATAAGAGTTGTAAAGATAGTATTAATTTTTGTTATTTCCTGATTATATGTTCATAGGAATAAACTAAATATCTATCTATATATTATGTATACAAGTTTCGCCGTATCACCCGCCGTGTCCGTGTCCCCATTTATTAGATCATGAAACCTAGAACAAACTGAAAAACATAATGGTTAGGGTCAAGCCTTGTACCAAAAAAGGATACTAAGTAAACAACAAAATGGCATTTTTACTTCTTTTGAGTTCCAATCATTTCGCCCAAATTTACGGTTCTATAAATTCATCTAGGAGGGAATGAAGAAATAGAATAGGAACGAAAATACAAAGAAATGTAAAACAAAGAGGAAATACAATCTAAATTTTTTACTTTCCTTTATATAATCTATTCTTTACCCATCTAAAAATAAACAAATAAAATCGGGGTATACCTCGAAACACCTAGATGGGTAAAAATATGGAGTGTATCACTTACTGTAGTTGTGCCCACTGTCTCTGCTTATTTATATCTAGAAAGACCTGCAGCTACTCTGCCAAATGCACTAGAGAGAGGGGAACACCCCACACTCCCAATTTCTCACTGTTAAAAGGCCCCTCTGTTCACAACCTGGCGTATATTTGGTGTTATTAGTAGAGCTCACTAGTTTTGCAGAGGTCATTGGTTTTTAGTGAGAGCTCACTAGTTTTCTAGTTTTAGTGAGACCTCACTAGTTTTCTAGTTTAGTGAGACCTCACTAGTTTTGTAGAGTTCACTGGTTTTTAGTGAGACCTCACTAGTTTACTAAAAATTAGTGAGAGTAGTCTGTGTATTCATTTTTTTTTCTTTTGTAACAGGTCTTTCTCTTGTAACCATAGTTAGGTTTATTTTCTGTTTGTAACTAGAGTTAGTGAGGTGTGTGGTTGACAGTTGTATAAGAGGTGTTTTAGTCGATGTAATCGGGACTCAAGAAAACAGAAATACAGTTTATCATTTTCTCTCTACTTCTCGTTCTCTCCTTCTTCTTCTTCTTTTTCTTCTCTAGGAGTACATCAAATAGTGTGGTCTCATTTCTCGACATCGGCCATGTTCAATTAGAACTAAATTAAGATCATCTTGATCTATTGCCACTTAATTAGGATAATGTTTATGTAGGGGCAGTAAATTAGCATTCCATAACCTGATTACAACTGAATTAGCAATAAATTCAAGCTTCTAATGAACCATTACCGCTGAGTTTACATATATATACCAGTATACCTACATACACATATACATATGCATATTCATTAGAACATACGACGGAGAGAGAGAGAGAGAGAGAGAGATCGCAGGGACTCACAAGAGTGAGAGAAACGGCAGGTGAGAGAGAGAGAGAATTGGCCGGGGAAAATGGCGGAGCCGTCGGACGACGGTGGCGAAAGAGATGATATGCGATTCTCTTATTCTTTTTCTCGATCGGCAACAAGCCAACAACTCCATTAAGGAGGCTTTTTTCTTAAAAAAAATAATAATTTCCACGTCATGACATAGGTTGAACCTATGTCATGCCTCCAAAAACGACACCGTTTGTTAGTTCTAAACTCTTGGGTATTACAAGGATGATTTCTACTTATGTCGATCAATATTTAATGATCCGAGACATTCTTCTTGTAGAAATTATTATAAAACATATGATGTACAAATGCTTAGTAAATACAGTAAATATTAGTATTTAATCTAAATGAATTTCTATTTCTTAAAATGGCTTTCGATACATTGAATCATATCTCCTTCCAAGTAACAACTCTTAGGGGACTTCAAGTACATTTTCTATCTATCTAAGTGATATTTTGATGATCCGAGACATTCAGATTGTAGAACACAGAAAAATACATATCATGTACAAATTTCATAATAATCGAAGATGGATTAGTACTTGATCTTAATGAATTTATGTTTCTTAAAATAGGTTGGGTTATACTGAATCAAAATCTTAATAACCAGTTCCAACATAGCTCGGGCTTGAAGCCACCAGAATATTTTCCCACAAACTCACTCCACCAAAATGCGATTTCCTCCTCCGTTCCACCTCGCCGGACCGAGTGAACTTGCCGCCGTGTATTCCCTCCCTCCGACAACTTCGCCACTCGATTTTTCCTAATATCCCCTGTTTGATTTCAGGTAATAAAGGATCAGCATATAATGAAATCGGTTGATTTGAGGCTTGAGCTGTCTGGCATCAAGGCTCTGTGTACATCCTTATAACCAAATCGGTTGATTTAGTCGTTGATTTAAATGAATCCAAAGAATATTCATTTGATAAACGTCGGTCACTGGATCGTTCAGCTGATCCTTAGTCATTCTGACTTATTTGTTTCTAGATATGTTGTGTGTCAGATGACAGTGTGATTCACGATGTACCGGCTGCAAATATTATTTTTCGAAATGGTGCATGATTTACTCCTTACTAGTTCTTTTGGAATTATATGAATGAGTGTCGCGATACGTATGACTCTATCTGTTAAATTTTCACACATGTGACAAGTAACTATATGTGTAGAATCAATGTCTTTAACGGGTTCTCGGCGTACAGTTCCCGGCATTCTATTAAATATCTCCATGTCCTTGTGTGTCAAGTGTTGTGTCCGTGCATATGATATGTTCTGCACGTCTCCCTGCGACTCTGCATATTGATTATATACCTTGAGATGCAAATTGTTGGGAGGATAGGCTGTTCATGGTGGGAATAGCAACATTACTTTTTCTTGTTATAGTCTAGGCGGTAATTAAGCGTTTTTGCATTTTTCTGCAATTAGTGATAGTCACCGATGAATTGGCTTTACATGCGAAGAAATCCAAAAAGCAAATGAAGATATGAAGGAGGCATTTAAGCAAAATGGGACTATTAGACTAATACTGGCTAGGCATCCGATTAATGGCCTTTGTGTTAAGTACCTAATATAAGTACTGGATTGGCTCCTAACTTTCATGCTTATATGCTAGTTAAGACAAGTATTGGGATGTACCTTGTAAAGGCCAAGTGGACCCCGATAAAAATAGCAACTTGGGTTAAAGACGTGATGCGCTTCGCTGTCTTATACGCTGTGGTTGATATCTTACTGAGCTTCATTCAGACATATTTCATGGTCTTCTCCTCTCCCGATAAGCACTAGCTAGAATTCCATCAAGCCATATCTTAATAATTATGAACATATATAGATTCACTTTTAAAAAGGAATCTTGGATAATGCTTATTCAATTTGTTCTATCTCCCATCTTTCTTACATTCAGAGAGTTTTTTGATTTGTGTATGTCTTGTGTGTGGTGAAAGTGGGGGGAAAAAAGTCTTTGATGAGTACATTTACAGGCAATAAATGAAAGCTTTTAAATAACATAAATTTGAGTGAGTAAATTCTGTTTCTAATGTCCTTGTTTAATTCGTGCTTTGTTGGTAGAGTTCATTATAGATAGTTTACTTTCTATTCCTTGTGTGTGTGTTCAAATCGGTCCATATTTTTGCAAAGAACAGTTGTAGATTGCTGATAATTCGTGTCTTTTATGCAACAGAGAAGTGCTTGGGACTGCCCTATCTAGCATTTCCTGTGAGTTGGAGGCACAGAATTGGAAAGGAGGACGAGTCCCTTTTCTTCATTGTGTGTGAGAAAGCCGGTCTTGAAGATTTAATGGGAGTTCACACAAGTGCAGCTTGTGTCGCTGTTCACACAAGAAAAGAACAAGTACTTGATTTCCTCCGCTACACGAGGACAGATTTAGAGATTGCTCGACAAATTAATGAAGTAGTTGAGGAGTGTCCTCATTTAGATCTCTTTTTCGAGTGTAAAACTGTAAATGTGTAACAAAGTCGTAGAGGAAGAAAGCCCCCCGGCTTGGAGACACAATTTGAAGTTGTAATTTGTTTATTGCTTAGTTTGGAATATCAAGTTGTAGTATCGTTGTAAAACAAGGTTTTAGTTTTGCGGATGTAATTTATTGGATTGTGAATGGTAATATAGGATGAAGAAAGCCCCCAGCTTGGACTCATATACACCATTGTTGTTGTTAGTTTTGTTGGATTGTCGATGTTGTTAGTTTGACACGCGAGGCATTGGGTAAGGAAGGCCATAAAGCAAGGAAACCATGGCGAATTTTTTTGCTGAGATTGCAATTTTTTTCCCACTGCCTATAATTTAACCATAACGTTGATATTTGAGAGCATTCATACAGATAGCGAAAGGAAAGGGGAATGACACATTATAATAACCTAGGTACCAACACAGCATAGGACACGAGATCCAGACACGGATGCGGACACTATACGGACATGGGTACAAACGATATGTGTCTTGAAAAATGTATTATATTTTCTGGAAAATTCGACAAAGTTTCCTTTGTTTTCGGTCTAGCCTGACGTCACAGCGTCTCAGTCAGCAGTCACAACAGAGCAAACAATTGTTCAATAACAATTCAGACTCACACTGAGTCGCACATTGCAAATGAAAAGAAAGTTTTAAAACCAAAACAAGTAGAATAAAAAATACGGCATCCACTAGTTTGGCCAACATGAATACATAATGTTTTACGAAACAAGCATGAGCTGAACATAATCATCATCGTCTACCTTAAGCTCTATATACAAGCAAAAAAAAAAACCCTAAGTTTCGCAAGCATCTCCTTTTGCCTTTCTTGGCTGGCCGCTCCAATGCACCTCTACCTCTTCTCCAAGCTCACGTGTTGTTATTTGACTTTATGGAAAGTCTACCTACTTTTATTTTCATCAGAGCAAGCATCAGTAAATGCTGAAATCATGTATGACCAGAATTAGAAAGTCTACCTGCTTGAATACTTTCGAGTAAATATAAACAAAAGCAGCAAGCCTGATCGCTTATTCAAAGTCCGAACAACATACCATCTTGAACACTACGGAAATCATCATTACCATCAGACTCGTTTGCTGTTGCAACATTGGGATTTTCTTTTGACGTACATAAAGATCAGCTCAGCACATACTTGACAAAAGATTCAAACAAATCGAAGTTTGCTTCAATGGAAATATGATGAGTACATGACACTAGAAGATAGTTCACATAATGATCAAGGTAATCATGTTCTTCAGTCTCTCAACTCTCTAGAAGCAGACACGTTCCATTTTCCCTGTATTGATCTAGGAATTTTCCCCCTTATCTAGACTCATAAACAATGGGTCAGAATTCGGTTATTATTCCATTGGAAACTAAATCGAAATCCGGACAACATAATGAAGGAAAAATCCAAACCAGTCGTGAGTGACCCTGTCAAACATTTTGGAGCAGAGACACATTTTAATTTTCACTTGTTAAGTGATCCAATCAGCTCTTTCCTTAGTTTGGCAGCAGTGTTTTAGTTCACTTTTCTGATGTTTTAGAATCATCAGCGCTCCAAACCCAAACCATATCCGGAGGAATGATGTGGGTGAAAATACAAATCGTTAGTAAATGATTACAAAGAGAGTGAACAACCTGAATTCTAAATGCCAATATAAAGATCATGAAACCTAGAACCAACTGAAAAACATAATGGTTAGGGTCAAGCCTTGTACCAAAAAAGGATACCAAGGAAACAACAAAATGGCATTTTTACTTCTTTTGAGTTTCAATCATTTCGCCCAAATTTATTGTTCTATAAATTCATCTAGGAGGGAATGAAGAAATAGAATATGAACGAAAATACAAAGAAATGCAAAATGAAGAGGAAATACAGTCTAAATTTTTTACTTTCCTTAATCCATACTGGTCTTGAAATACCCTTGTTAGAATGAAAACCTGCCTCGGCGGTGAAGTACTTTTATGACCTTTAACGAGCATTTGCTGGTACGGTTGTTATATTTTGAAAGGATATCTGGGTATGGGGTTCAATGGCAAGGACTTTTCTTTTGTTTTGGGAGTTCAAAGTCTAAATTGGAACCACAGTACCAGTAGCATTGTGATAGACAAACAAGCTTGAATCTGGATTTGCTGAATTTGAAGTTTCATCTGCAGCAGTGAGATGGAGAAATCCTAGCTGCCTGCCGAATAGTGGAATGTCTCGACGAAAATGATTATTTAGGAAAATGATTCAACTCTTGAGAAAAAGAAAGGGAGAGGGTGGGTAGTTATTGTCCAAGCTGGCATGATGTAAACTTTTCAATTTTGGGTAGGCGACTAGGATTTCTCCTACCTCATTGCTGAAGTTGAAACTCGGAATTCAGCTCATCGAGTTTAACCCTAACCTGAATCATGAGGAATGTACCCACACAGTGACTTATGAGTTCTGATGGGATTTGTGCTTCATTTCTGTCCAACACGTTCTTCAAATCAGGTCCCGTTTAATGCAATGAATTCGATGGGCAACAGGAAGTCAACAGATAATGAGAAGATGAACTTCCATGAAAAGCATCAGCAGCGGTATGTCTCATGGCCAACAAGCAAGAATCAAAGATGTTATAGCCTAAACAAATATTTAAGGGGAAGCTCTAATCAGAACTAGCAAACCATATCAGAATTAAAGGCAAAAGCTCAATTGGTCAACATGATGAATGATTGCCTCACCATGCCACCAATTTCTAACTCAGTTTCTAAAGAAAACTATATTTGAATATGGTGTAGCATAACAAACAAAAGCATCAAAGACATAAGTTCGTTTCTCGGGTCACTATCAGGCTTGTGCAAAGTACCGATGCATCTCATTGCTTCCTTCAAAATTATGAAACCAGTGATCATAGTCCCAATATTACCAGTAAACTACTTCAGAATCCCACCTAAAATGGCATCTCACCATATTGGAGATAAGTGCCTTGTGTTTTATAGCTGCTGAAGCATTTGATGAATTTGTAAATCAGAATGATGTGATTGATGCAAAGTACAGAGATGGTATTCCAATCAAATGTCTGCTGGGGATCTAAGAGCAGGTGGGCATAAGGAGTCACATTTCAAACTAGTTAGATATGGGGAAAATACTTCCTTGCACCATGATGATGATTTAATCAGCACCAAGAAGGGTTGTCAAAATTGTACAGTACCCATACGGGATAAGTATCATAAGGTACGAATCATACTGTGAAGTAAAACAAGTCTCTCACATACATAGCTTTTTGGAAAAGAAATCACAATCTGATTCTGTATCATAGGATATTTTGGCCTATTGTAGATGGAGGTTGGGGATGGCATTGATGAGATGAATGCCTTCTTGACATTGACTTGATGGATGAGGAGGTAATTGATCTTCACAATACACTCGATGTTTTCCTTGCTTTTTAGTTTCTTGTTAGCATGTAAGTGGCAAATGGTTATAACTTATAAAAGTAATGAGGAATACAGATGGTAAATGCCTAGTAAGTGTATCTTTCCAACATGTTATATAGTTGAAGGCTTGGAATTTCATATCCTCAAAGCTTCTTTTTCATACATGAATAGATTTTCAATATTATGTTAGGTATGGCAACTTTTAACTTTTATTTACCTTTGTAATATGCATATGAAGATGACACATGAAATGAGGAAAAGATACATGATAAGTACCTTGATTTAACAAAATTGGTGCCAAGTGTCTGAAGAAACAGAAAAAAGGACAGAACATTCCATTCTGTACCTGCATAGCTGCATCTACCATTGTCCAAGCTTTGGTTTTCGAACTTTCAACAATGTCATGGACATCAGGTCCTGATTCCTGGAGGTGATTTGCGGTGATCAAACGAGCTCAAAGGCCCACTTGGAGTCCCCTAAGTTGGTGTGGTCCTCGGCCTTGCAAATGGCGAGCTTCCTTGGTAGGTGTTCCATTGTCTCAAGCAATAAAGAGAATAAGAAAAAATACCAATGAAGTTAATTGCCTTAACAAACTTCAAGGAAACATACTCCCCCTCGAGTCCTAGTTTGTTTGTCCCATTCTTGGTAGGTGTTCCAAAGTTGCGGGGTAGGCGCTCATTCTTTGAGAGGTGGTGTCACAGGGATGTCTTCACAAGATTCAACCTAAATAAAATGCAAAAGGCATGAAGTGCTTGTTAACACCAAATAGTGACCTACGACATTATCCCGACTGAAATGACCCCTCCCATGAATTGGGATTAAGTAGTTCTTGAATCCCTCTACGAATGAAGTCGAAATACATATTATATAGAAGAAAGCATGAGGACATAACCGGGGTGGCGCGCGAAAAATGGTGTCAATGGGTTCGATGGGGTAGCATGTTGACCAAAAGCGAGACACTCTCCTCCTCACGTGCCTTTGCTTGAGTGCATATATGTTTCCTTTCAACTATTAGATCAAGCTAAGCTAATCCAACGGCCAAAAACACATCAAATCTCTTGTATATATGCATCATCGTCGCCATCAATAACCAAATCAAACCCTAGTCAAAAATGATAACAAAAGATCAACATATATCTCCATGTTGGACCTTTCATAGATATTGAAAATCTTTCTTAGGGCAACTTGATTTATAACATACATAAGTTAAAAATCAACACCAATGATGGATGACTCGAATTACGTGAACAGCAACTTGAGTCCAGAAGATCAAAGAAAATAACCTGAGCTCTAAATGCCAAGATCATGAAACATAGAACAAACTGAAAAACATAATGGTTAGGGTCAAGCCTTGTACCAAAAAAGGATACCAAGGAAACAACAAAATATCATTTTTACTTCTTTTGAGTTCCAATCATTTCCCCAAATTTACAGTTCTATAAATTCATCTAGGAGGGAATGAAGAAATAGAATAGGAATGAAAATACAAAGAAATGCAAAACGAAGAGGAAATACAGTATAAATTTTTTACTTTCCTTTATACTAGAATCTATTCTTTACCCATCAATAAAATAAATAAATAAAATCGGGGTATATCTTGAAACACTAGATGGGTAAAAATATTGAGTGTATCACTTACTGTAGTTGTGCCCACTGTCCCTAGGTATTTATCTAGATTCCTAGAAATACCTGCAGCTACTCTGCCAAATGCACTAGAGACAGAGGAACACCCCACACTCCCAATTTCTCACTGCTAAAAGGCCCCTCTGTTCACAACCTGGCGTATATTTGGCGTACATCAAATAGTGTGGTCTCATTTCTCGACCTCGGCCATGTTCAATTAGAACTAAATTAAGATCATCTTGATCTATTGCCACTTAATTAGGATAATGTTTATGTAGTGGCAGTAAATTAGCATTCCATAACCTGATTACAACTGAATTAGCAATAAATTCAAGCTTCTAATGAACCATTGCCGAAAGCAGTAAAATTGGAAAGGAATTCAATTTGCTGTTCAACAGTGAAAGAACTAACCTTAGTGGGAAAAAAATCAGATATCTAACTCCCACTCCTAAACACCAGAGAGGAAACAAATACACATTCCAGTTCCACGGTTCTGGAGGAGTTGACTTGAAACAACGTGTAAAAGAGTCCTGCTCAATAATCAAGGAAGTTTAACGGAGTCAAAAGGGAAACATTGCATTATAAGCATATCAGTGAGAATTATAATACTGCAAGGACCAAGCGAATAAAGGAAAAATAAGTATGCAAAAGGAACTTAAAATAAACAAAAAATCTGCAATTAACATGACAGCAAACTTAACAATATTGGGGCCAACAATGTGCTGCTGAAGCTATGGGCCGTAAATATAATGGTAAGGGAGCATTCCACAATACTGCTAGTAAATGCAAGTCACTTCACCATTCTACTATTATTATGTGAATTTACCAATTAAAGTGAAATATAAACATCGCTTTGTGGGAAAATTAGCACAATCAAATAGAAATGGGACAAACAAAAAAAAGGATTAAGGAAGTGGAAAGATAGATATTGTGCCAAGAAACATAAAAAAACTTACATCAACAATGGCTCCAGTCGCTTCTGTCAAAGTTGGTGAAATGTCGAGTAAATCACGCCTGATCAAAATGTAGGTTTATATGTATATGCATGCAAAACAGAGAGACAGAGAGAGAGAATTACAGGCGAAGCTTGCCGTGAGGTTCTTGAATGGATCCATAAGGGAGATAATCTTCGATATTGGGCCTATCCAAGTCCAACTCAGAGCTTGAGGAGTTTAGTTTGCTCATTTTAGGCCTCCCTGTAGCTTTCACCGTCAACTGAGTAAACAAAGACCATAGATTAGAACAATGACAAAAGCGTCCCTCCAACAGGAAATTTAAGCGTATGATTTCTAAATCAATGGAAAAAGTGCTACTTTTGGACAAGTTATACCCCCGAAACTAGTGCAAATACAGATGCTACTCCTCAGAATCTGGGAAAACCACTCTCTCTCTGCTCATGAAGATATATATGAATAAATAAGATTCTAAATAAACATGAACCTTGTACTATGAAGCACTGACACTCCTAAATCCTAACTACTTGTTGTATCTATGTTGGACACTCCAGAGACACACGAGAACACAACACACTCGAGACACGCGAGGGCATGAATAGGACACACCACGGAGTGTCCAATAAATTTAACTATTTTTTAAGCAAGGGATACCTCGGGGACACCTGTGTCTCAAATTGGACATGGAGCGGAAAATGACGGGATCAATTTACAAAATGCTAGTTTATTTCAGAGGCATGATATTTCAAAATTATGAGGAAAATGTATGAACAAATGAATTATTTCTAAATAATACCCTTGTTCAACTTGTAATATTTAAAAAGGAAACAATAAGAGTTGTAAAGATAGTATTAATTTTTGTTATTTCCTGATTATATGTTCATGGGAATAAAACTAAATATCTATCTATATATTATGTATACAAGTTTCGCCGTATCACCCGCCGTGTCCGTGTCCCCATTTATTAGATCATGAAACCGAGAACAAACTGAAAAACATAATGGTTAGGGTCAAGCCTTGTACCAAAAAAGGATACTAAGTAAACAACAAAATGGAATTTTTACTTCTTTTGAGTTCCAATCATTTCGCCCAAATTTACGGTTCTATAAATTCATCTAGGAGGGAATGAAGAAATAGAATAGGAACGAAAATACAAAGAAATGTAAAACAAAGAGGAAATACAGTCTAATTTTTTTACTTTCCTTTATATAATCTATTCTTTACCCATCTAAAAATAAACAAATAAAATCGGGGTATACCTCAAAACACCTAGATGGGTAAAAATATGGAGTGTATCACTTACTGTAGTTGTGCCCACTGTCTCTACTTATTTATATCTAGAAATACCTACATCTACTCTGCCAAATGAACTAGAGAGAGAGGAACACCCCACACTCCCAATTTCTCACTGCTAAAAGGCCCCTCTGTTCACAACCTGGCGTATATTTGGTGTACATCAAATAGTGTGGTCTCATTTCTCGGCCACATTCAATTAGAACTAAATTAAGATCATCTTGATCCATTGCCACTTTATTGGGATTATGTTTATGTATTAGCACTAAATTAGCATTCCATAACCTAATTACAACTGAATTAGCAATAAATTCAAGCTTCTAATGAACCATTACCACTGAATTTACATATATATACAAGTATACATACATACAGTACACATATACGTATTCAAGTACAACGTGATATATACCAACATACATGCACGTACAACTGTATATACATAAGTACATATGTACAGCAGTACATAGGACGGAGAGAGAGAGAGAGAGAGAGAGAGAGAGAGAGAGAGAGAGATCGCAGGGACTTACAAGAGCGAGAGACACAGCGGCTGAGAGAGAGAGAGAGAGAGAGAGAGATGGCCAGGCAGAACGGCGGGCGACGGTGGCAAAAGAGGTGCTTCGTTCGAAACAGCGGGTGATTTCTGCACTTCTTTTTTCCGATCGGCAACAACACCATTTAAGGAGTTTTAAAAAAAATTAATTAATTTCCACGTCATGACATAGGTTCAACCTATGTCATGCCACCAAAAACGACTTCGTTTTGTTAGTTCTAAACTCTTGGGTATTACAAGGACAATTTCTACCTATATTGATCATTATTTGATGATCCGAGACATTCTTTTTGTAAAAAATATTACAACACATATGATGTATAAATATTTTGTAAATAAATTACATGTTAGTACTTAATCTAAGTGAATTTCTATTTCCTAAAATGGATTTGGATACATTGAATCATATCTCTTTCCATATCAACAACTCTTAGGAGACTTTAAATACGTTTTCTATCTATCTCAGTGATATTTTAATAATCTGAGACATTCATATTGTAGAACGCAGAAAAATACACATCATGTAAAAATTTCATATTAATTAGATACCGATTGGTACTTGATCTGAATGAATTTATGTTTCTTAAAATAGGTTATGAGATACTGAATCAAAACCATATCCAGTCCACCTCAGCTCCTTCGCGCCCCTTCTCCCTTCAACGCCTATTTCCCTCCGTAGTTACTTCCATCACCTCTCTTCTCTAAAATAGGTTCTTCTCTTATCTTCTCGAACCGTTTTCAAGTTTTCCCAAATCGATTATGCCCAATTTGAGGTCCGTGTAATCAGAGCATTTGTGGCCGCCAACGCGTGCCCATTTCCGATAGCATACGGAAGTGCAAAGATGGGATCTGTGAAGAATCAAGTGAGGGCTTCCTGTTCGTGTGTTTACTGAATCAAATCAATGGAGCCCTAGCTTCACACCTCTAGAAAGGTACTGCAATTTTAAAGATTTTCATACCATTTTTAGAGTTTGTATTGCGATCTGTATTGGTTTCCTTGAGATGGGATCTGCGTTTTGTATTGGTTGCCTTGTGATCTGTATTGGTTTAAATTTGGGGATTTTTGTAAGAACAAATGGTACCTATATTGTGGACTCTTAAGATGATTGAACTGCTTGTTGAGAAATATAGCAGTTAGGATGATGTTGCTTTTGAAGTTCTTTCTTGGGCAAATAAGTGAATTTCTATTTTAACAAGTGGAGGTTATTCATTAGTATACATCTGCATTCTTGTTTTTCCAGTTTGATATTGCTGTCGAGTTTACATCTGCATTCGATGTACTCAGCTGAACCAAGCTGCCATGGTGCCAACTGCCAAGCACTTGCACTAGCAATTGAAGAATTCTTGGATGCTACTGCTTTGATTGGAAGGTTCTCAAGCTAATTTTATGAAGTCATTTGGTCCAAATTTCTTGCTGGGTTGTATAAATTAATAAATTTCCTTTTGCAGAGAATTTTATTTTCTTTGCCAATAAGTAAAAATAGCGGTTGAAAAATGCCATGTCATCTTGTATGGATGCCACCTTTGCAAATTTGTGAGCATTTTGAAAAATCAGTTTTATTACAGTAGTTTAGATGGATAGCCAAAAATGGAGATTAGTGATGGAATGGTGGTGTGAAAAAGTGAATAGGCAAAGTAGAACATGTACTTTTTTGGTACTTTCAGCTAGATATTTTGCCTAGTAGTGTTGGAGATGCTCTAACCAGTTTTAACATAATCTCGCGTTTCCCTTAGAACCGACGTCGTCGACGGTGATACTCTCTCCGTCTCCCATTTACCCTGTACCTTTCCCGTCCGATCATAATCATCTCCGACAACGGTCAGCAACTTAGAGGCTAAACGTGGCGTCTCCCCTGGATATAACTACATAAAAGTTCAACAATGATCTTCTGCATTCGACATCTAGGGAAAATGCCTTCATTTAAAAAAAAAAATGAAGAAATTTCCATTGGATTTCATAAATCAGAACAACCATAAAAGGACACCTTTCACCAAAACACAAATGTGCAACAACATTCCACACCTATGAATTGTCTGATCTATCAGTGATCAGTAAACCATTAACATAGCACTAGGTACTGAAACTACTGAAATCAGCGTCTAGAGAGAGAGAGAGAGAGAGAGATTAATCCACTCCTTCTCTGGTATACCATTTGCAATATTACTTACTCTTAGTGAATGAGTGCTTACCTCATCCTCGGATCTTGCTGGGCTTGGTGGAATGGTTGACTGGCTGGAATCATTTTGCTACCAAGGACAGACTGAGAAAATGGGGCATTACCAAAGACTAAGATAGGTCACGACCTCGAGGGGAATTGACGCCGGTGGGTGGCTGGTGAACGGATGGCGATTCTACTGGGAAAGAATTACGGGAGAGAGAGAGAGAGAGAGGAGTTAAACTGTGATTAATCCACTCCTTCTCTGGTATACCATTTGCAATATTACTTACTCTTAGTGAATGAGGGCTTACCTCATCCTCGGATCTTGCTGGGCTTGGTGGAACGGTTGAGTGGCTGGAATCATTTTGCTACCAAGGACAAACTGAGAAAATGGGGCATTACCAAAGACTAAGATAGGTCACGACCTCGAGGGGAATTGACACCGGTGGGTGGCTGGTGAACGGATGGTGATTCTACTGGGAAAGAATTACAGGAGGAGAGGCGTGCACCAGTTCCAACTGCTACACTTGTGCAAGGATTTAGGTAATGATTTTCAGTTGCGTTTCATTCTGATACCCACTCAATGTTGTTTTAAAGGACGTTTCAGGAGATCTCCGGTGCTTCCTTGCTTCTCTGAAGTTTCTTAAGATTTCATTCTTGTCTTCAGCTTCTATGTTGCTTGGTTGTATTGTTATGTGTAAAACATCATCTGCAATGCTTGATGTCTTATAATCGCGAACAGAGGATAAATAGAACATGGAAGCCAAGGAGGACAGTTTTTGTGACTGTGGGAACAACTTGTTTTGATGCTCTTGTTCAAGCAGTCGACACAACTAAAGTTAAGGAAGAGTTGTTTCGGAAAGGTTAAACGGACCTACTCATTCAAATGGGTCACGGATCCTATGTCCCCATGAAGGTATTCACAAGCTTTTTTGTTGCCTTTTTGCTTTTGAGTTCTTGTGATTGGTTACCAGGTTAGCCATATAATACGAATTGCTTACAAAGATTGAACAAATGCGTGAGCATATAAAAACTTACTTATGAAACAAAACATGTTTGCTACTGTAACCGAGATTGAACAGAGTTACTGTAGTTTCCTTTTATAGGAAAATCAGGATGCTATGTTTATCTGGATTTGATATCTGAGTTTCAAATGGGAAACCTGAATCTAAGCGGGATGCCTGTGTCTACCATGGTTTCTTAGTTCTCGACTTCATAGTTATATGTGCTTTAGTTGGAATTTTTCATATTCCCATACATTTTGGTGCTTGGCAAAATAGCATGTATAGTCATGATTCAATTCAGAATAGCTTGTATAGTCATGATTCAATTCAGGATATTAGTTGAATCATGACCAAAATCTACTATCTAATGTTGTATTTTAGTTGTAAAAATAAAATTATAAGAATACAAATAAAATTGGAGGCATACAAGGGAGAAAATATAATTTCACATATACATATAAGAATATATAAATATAATTATACATATATGTATGTCGGGGCGGGTATCGAGGCGAGGTGACCATACCCCTGCCCCTACCCTAACCCTTGCGGATTTTTCAGAATCACCCCCTGCCCCTACCCGTCACCCAAAACAAATAGAAAAAACCCTACCCTATCGGGTTCGGGGTGGGGCGGGTTGAATTGCTGGTTGAATTGCTATCCCTAAATGAACTTCAAGATTTCTATTCTAATAAAGAAAGAATACCATGAACCCACTAATCCAGTTCATCGTTGCAACCACAACTCTGAAAATAAACTTAGAAAGAAGCAGGCCACTTAGAATTGCAATGGCCAAGACTAGTCATCTCCATGCTTCTATTGTCATTCGGTCGAGATTGAAATTCAGCCTTATGCATAACTAAGCTACATATAAGGAGTACCGCAGTCACAACGAAGGGGAATAGCTGCACCAAGACCCATGGACTTTGGCAGTACGTAGTTCTCCCCAAAATTGGTCAATGGAGTCATTTACAAAATGTTCTGTTGAGGGTCATGCGTCCCAGTGGCGTAGAAAACTGACTTTTTCTGCATTATCAGGTGGATAGCTGGTGGTGGGGATCTTAGGTCCCGCAGCTTGCCTCCTGATGTCGTCGAGAACACCTGTGGGTTTGAAGTGCTGCATATTCTAATTTAATGGTGCTCTAAGTGAGAACTCAATTTGCCTATGCTTATTGACTATTTGAGGTTTCTTAAGTTAATGATTGTATTGCCCCGTTCTAGCGGACGGTGATGGGATTGATCTCGAGGATTAGTTTAGGTCCGCTAAGCTTGTCTTAACACCTGAGTTACTAAGGAAAAAAAAAAAAAACTTAACGATTTTCTTGCTTGTTGGAAATGAAAGGAGAGGAAGCGGATCTTGAGTTTTTTCTTTGCTTTTTTGGTTGGTTATGTCGGCAAGTTCAGTTTAGGTTTTTGTGGGATTAGAAAGAAGAAGCAGGAATTTATTTGACAAATGCGACCTAGACCACTGTGGTGACCCAATCTTTGAAGTAAAACCTGATGAAGGATTTCAAGGTTTCTCGCTGTAAGTTGAGACCTTTTACCATCATTGCCAGGTGCTTCCACAGGCACCTGGCTGTGATTAGCTAAATGATTTAATGATGGAACCAGGTGTAATTTTTCTGAAATTCGAACCTCATTAGTTTAAAAGCAACGAAGGACTTTTGATGATTTAGGCAAAAGAATACCGGAATGGATTACGCAAAATAGTAGCAGTTTAAGAGGGTGTTCACCTCACAGCAGCAAAAAAGGCCCAGTTGTGTTATGGTAATTGTAGACCTTGTAGTTTGAGTGAGTTAGTTTAGCTTATCTTCGTCTTCTGGTGTAACAGTTTAGTTCACTTAAAGATCAATTGTCCTTTTTGTGCTGAAATTTACTGCTTAGAAATCCCGGTGCAAAATAAAACATGCTCTCAGTAAGGGGTATATCTTGGTACGTAAGAGGAAGAAGACTGGGTACATTTCTTTGTCAAAATACTGGTGAGTATACATGGAAAGCATAATTCGTGATCTAAAAGCAAGGTTCTTGAAAATTGCTGGCTTATCCCAATTTTAATTTCCAAATGACACGATTGCTACTTTTGAAGCATGTTCTTTGGTTAGTGCTGAAATTTACAGCTTAGAAATACTTTTGAAGCATGTTGGACGAGTGCTAGTAGGGAAGTGAGAAACACCCGTCAAAGCTAGTAAATGAGCCTGGCAGCCTCTCCACTCCTTGCCAATTGGTTTTGAGGTGTATGCTTTAACAAGAATCATGCACTCTCATAGTATATCTATCCATGATATTGGACGTACATCTTTTTAGCAATCACAAATGCTACTTATTGGGTTTAGTCACCTATCAGATTCTTGATTAATCCATCTATAAAATGCAGCAATGAGTTTGCTCAGCCCGATGCTTTGAATATCTTCTCTCTCTCCCTTTTTTTGTATCCTCAATATATAACTTGCCATAGATTGGTCTAAAAGTCTCTCTTACATGTGGCCAGATAACGAATCCCAGTTGAAAGAGGATGAACAACTTGCCAAAGCTATACAAGACAGCTGGAATGTTGAATCTCCAACCCGTTATGGACATGGAAACCGACATCAACCCATACCTTCCCCCTACTCAACAGGGTTCAGGTACAGGAGTCCTGCATGGCTATTGTACTTTACCTCACAATTCTGCTCCCAATTTGTTTTAATCACATTCTGTATTTTATAGTATCTTATTGCATTGATCTAAAAACAGAAGTATCTCTTTGCATGGCATATTACTTTTGTTTTATCTTTTATATTTTGTTTTTGGTTTATCTGTTCGTCCTCGTTTTCCCATTCTTTGTAAGCACAGGAGACATTGGAATTCATCACCTTTAGTTTAATTGATATTATTAGATCTCTAGTACTTTTTGCTTCGAAACCTGTTGTTTTCACCTTTACATCAAATCCATCAAACCTTGGCGGTACGACTGGTTATTCAGTAAATGAGATTCTTAATGTTTATCCATTGTTTATTTTCAAAACCTTTCATTCTTGGAACTATTTGTATGCTCCTATAAAGATGCATCAACATGATTAGCTATTTGTGGTCATTCCTACCAATTGAAGGTAATCTGTAAGAGGTTTATATTTGACTGGTAGCGTCAGTCAGTTTGAATCAGAGATTCTCTTCTTGACAAAGCAAATTTGATTCTTTATGGTTTGCATGATTGTGGTTGCATGATGTTAACATGTGGAGTAATTTAGCAGGAAAGATTAATGGAATGAATTGTTAAAGAGAAAAATGTAGTTGACTGAAGCAATTTGTTTCCTGTGTTAGTTAGCTGTAGTTACAATATTTGGTGTCATATGCAGGCTCTTCCAATACCCGGCCCATGGAGCAGCTTTTGGAATCAACTTTTTCAGTAGCATTAGGTTTCTAATTACTGCTTTATTGATACCACTTTTGGATACTGATTGAATCACCCATTTAGAAGCACGATGGGAAAATTGTGATTCCTTGCTAATGTTTTTCAGTTGAAACTTGAAACACATGGTTTTATAATGAGTCAAAGAATGACGACGACCGTCTTCAATTTTGTGTTTGGTCGGACTCTAATTCCTGAGTCCATGAACCTGAAAAAAGGTTTTTCTTTTTCCAGTACATCTTCCTCGACGCTGAGGGCATCCCCGAAGAGCTGGAATTTCCTGACATTTCTTGTAATGCCCCACGTAGACCACTAGCCCAGTACTTGATTTGATCCACAAGCCACCCCACATGGTCCAAAAATGCTTAAGCCCAAGGTACTCAGGCCCGGCCCTGAGTTTTTCGGGGCCCTAAGCGGGATTTTCAAATGGGGCCTTCAGTTTTACTATATATATATTCTTTGTGCAAAGTCTAGTAAGTTTACCTTGCAGTAGTCTCTTACATGGTTTGTTGTATGCCCAAGATCACCCATGTAGACTTCCCATATGGGACTAAGCACTCTACCCCCCAAATCTGGGGTATTACAATCTCCCCTCCTTTATGGCCTTGCGCCCTCGCGAGGGGTTGAGCACTAGAGTCACCACTCTTTGGGTCCGTTCCCTAGTGACTAGAGTCACCTCGGCCTCTCCGGGTCTTTTATCTGATGCCATGACCACATGGGCGTGTACATGGGTCGCTCTGATACCATTTGTAACGCCCCACGTAGACCACTAGCCTAGTACCTTGATTTGATCCACAAGCCACACCACATGGCCCAAAATGCTTAAGCCCAAGGTTACTCTTACATGGTTTGTTGTTTGCCCAAGATAACCCATGTAGACTTCCCATGTGGGACTAAACACTCTCTACCCTCACATCTGGGGTATTACATTTTTGATTGGTTGTCTTGTATTTTTAATAATTTGTTTGAAGCGTTGTCATGTTGAATCGTGTACAGAATACGATGGTTTAGATCATTCTTAACCGGATGATTATGTCATGATTTCAATATCAAAGTGGTGGACACGACTAGAACATTGAGAAAAATACCAATGACAGAGTCCCCTTGAATGGTTGAACGGGGTCGTTTTCCATTTATGATTTTTGTCTGCAAATCAATAGTACTTGATGAAACTGTCTGAGGTGTGCACTAGTTGTCATTTTC
Source organism: Vaccinium myrtillus (assembly GCA_016920895.1). NCBI lineage: Eukaryota > Viridiplantae > Streptophyta > Magnoliopsida > Ericales > Ericaceae > Vaccinium > Vaccinium myrtillus. Next base: position 6,026,720 of record CM029276.1, read on the forward strand.
ACAGCAAGTCAACTTCAGGCTCTTTCAAGAAATGTAGAGCAGCATAATCACCATTTCTTTTTCATGTCTTTTATAAGGATATGCACTGGTTGTAACACCGAGATTGGTTATGGAAGACCTTTGAATTGTATGGGTGCGTTTTGGCATCTAGAATGTTTCAAATGCCGTGCTTGCAACCGACCAATACGTGACTTAGAGGTACAAGAACTACTTGTAATAAGGAGCTAAAACGTTTTAGGTCTTGTCTAATTCTTATCTAGTACCAATGTCTCGTATTACTTCTTCTTCTACTTTGCTGGTGTGGAATTAGAATAACAGTGGTGAACAGTGCTGAATTTCCGTTCTGTTGTTTTCCTGTAGTTTTCTATGCCTGGGGGTTATCCTTATCACCAGTCTTGCTACAAGGAGCACCATCACCCGAAATGTGAGGTTTGCCAAAAATTTGTAAGTATAAGATAATGTTAACTCTACCTTGCACTATGTTATTCTATTGCTGTTGGAAGTACAATGATATTTCATACTTTCTCTATCCCTAATGTTGGTCCCTTGGGGAATTTCAACTTTTAAAAGGGGCATGCAATAAATGCATTCAACATTGAATTATGAGTATTCATTGCTCATTTTACTGGTTTATATCAACTTCTATGTACATTTTTAGCTCTATGTGTGGATGAGTTTTGGAAAAGAGTTAAAAGTTTTATCCTTTGAATTTTCAAAGAGGACTAAGAATTCAGACCATCCCAAATTGGGAAGACGAACGGTTTTGTTATGGACAACACATGTCAATATCATAGTACAGGGTGGATGACTTAGTGTTATAATTTTGTCTTCTCGTAAAAGTAAATGATGAGGAATCATTGTTTTTACCTGAAGAATATATTGGTGGGTTGTAATATGAGTTCTAACTTCTAATCCATGGTCTGGTATCTAAAAATCTCTTAGGGTCAAATAATTAGAAAAATATAGTGGTTGGGTGTGGTGGTTTGTAGTTTGAATTGAAGTGCCCTTAGTCAGTATTCAATATCATGGGGTGGCAGATTGGCGGTTCATGCTCTAGTTCGCAAGTTTGCAAATAGATGGTGAGATCAGCCAAAGTTGACAAATTCTTTGAGCAGCTTGCTTTTTGGGGCACAAATCCAAGGTTTTGTTAATATCTTGTTGTCTAGTGGCTGTAAACTGCACGCTGTGCCTGTTGTTACGAAAAAGCTCATGCTTTGCCCAGAGTATTTAAATAATGACAATGTGCAAGTAATTTGTAGATTCCCAGCACTTATCCACTGTTTCCTCTATATTAGATGTTTGGATTTTCCTATTGTGCCATTTATCTTACGAAATGTGCGGACACATTTTACATTTCGTTCCCCCATAGAAGTTGTACGCGTAAGCTTATAATTTTCTCAGTTATAGGTACATATACTTGTGTTTGCACATGTGCTTGTAAGAATTCCCTTCTCTCTATAGTTTTGGACCTTTGGTTGGGGCCTCAGCCCACTTCCGTTCCTGCCTTTTGTATTGATTATTGCACTCTAGGATAAGCCATGTTGATGAACGGGAGAAAGCTGCCAAGGAGGAGGGTGTTGGTAAATCTTCTGATGGGCAGTCATTTGTGTTTGGTCCTGGGATTTGTGATGATGGTGGAGAAACTGGTGGTGGATGGTGCCTGGAACAAAGATCAGCTTTTAGGTGTTGCTGCTTGGTGTGGACAGGGGCCAATCTTAATGCCTTTTGCTCAAGTATTCATGCTTTGTTATCGACGGGTGTGGAAGCTTTAGCGGTTTTTCAAGCTTTGAGATGGGCGAATGTCAAGGGTCTTCGAAAGATCCAAATTTTGACGGACAGCTTTGAGGTGGTCAAGGCTTTGTGTTGCATCCGGAATGCTAATGATGCTATTAGAAACGTGGTTCTTGATATTTTAGATATTGTTTCATATTTTGACTATGTAAATGTTATTATGGCCACCCGCCAAAGAGTTGTTAAAATTAAGGTTTGAACTCTCCATTTTTTGTTTTGATTTGCCTATCTATGTTTGTTGGTATTGGATGCTCTCTGGTCAGTTCCTCTTTTGATCATAGATCCTTCTAATTGAGAAGCACTGTGCAACTAATTTTGCTTTTTTGTTTTTCTTTTTTCCTTTCCCGACATGATTTGGCGATTGTATGGAGGTCCAAATAGAAATCACTTTGGTGGTATGATTCTATTTCTTACTCTCTATGTTGTAGTGGTATTTGTATGTTAAACACTGATTCAATTGTGGCTGAAATGTTTGGCGATAATTTATGGCCAACGTTGGTGTTAATTCTGGAACTTCTACTGTCATTTGGGGGGACTTTGATTTCTGATTCTTATTATAATCCTTCATAGAAAACTCAAAAGAAATAGGTGCAACTTGTGGCTCTTGGTAGGGATTGGATAGCAAGCCAAACAATCATGTCAAAATCTATGATGATCATTCTTTTTACTACGTAGAATTGTAACACAGATATTTTGTTTGTCAAACGTGTTGGGGACACTGTATGGACACGTTGAGGGCACATTAAGAGGTTAAAATAAAGTTTGAGAGTCAGAATTTCCATGGGTGATTACGTTTTGGAGAAAGTTTCGTATCATGTCCATGTCCCGTGTCCATCTATTATTCTTAGTTTCCCGCTATAGCAGTACTGCAGTATGTTTTGGTGTTATCAAAATGTTTAAGATAACTTGGCTGTTCAGCTGATTTCCATATGAAATGCTGCGAGTTTAATCTTTTGTGAAATATATTAGGTTGGCAGCGGCAGCCATTAAGAGTGGTAAGTTTTTAATCACTCTCTATGTCAAGCATTGTTCTCTAGGCACGTGGGAAGATATAGTTTTTTGTTATAGGCAGAGTACTCGTAGGGTTGAGGAGTTTTTGAGTAACGAAAGGTTGGTTCTACCCTCAATGTTTTCTTAGTCGGTTAGTGATTGGTTTTTTTATAGTTAGTGGGCTACTTTATTAGATAACTGCGATTTTCCTCAATTTCTAATTTCATATATATAGTTTGTTCAATTGTATGTGTCTCATAATTCGAATACTTTCTTCTGGTGGGTAGATGTTAATTTTTTATCCAGTATGAGTAGATGTTAGTTAAGGTGGGTTTCGCCATTTCTGTCCTTTTTCCAGCTACATAGGCTGAATAAACTTAGGATAAGAATTTTTTCACGAAGTTATGAGTAGGTAAAAACATGTGATCCTTTTTTCATGAAGCATACATTAGGAGTTAGCTTTACTGTTTCATGAAAAAACACTCATCTCTCTCTCTCTCTCTCTCTCTCTCTCTCTCTCATGGGTTCTCAGACTTTTGGCTCAGTGTGTGAAACATGCCTCTGTCCTCTACTCCTCTCTCCTTCTCTCAGTCTCTGACCATGAGTACCATACACAATGCATCTACTACATGCATCCACTGTTCCTCCATGGTCTCCACGGGTTTCCGGATCTAATCTACTACATGCATACACAATGCATCTTTTTTTAAAAATTCTTGAGGCATGCTGCTTCTTGCTAGGCCTTCGGCTATTGTGTGCTAATAATGACTGTTTTTATCGAGTTTTTAAGCGCATCAAGAGTAGTGACTAAATGTTACTGAAAGAGTATAAACTAGCTATCGGGACTTTATGAATTCGGTATCGTATTAGAGATTAAGTGCTGAAATAATTATGTTCGTTTGAGTTTCTAAGCAAGTAGAATTCAAAAAATTTGAAGAACTTTAGACACCACTGAAGTTTGTGCACCAGTATTTGTTTTGATTACTATAATACATTCAATAACAAGAATTTAATCAAAGAAAGGAGGATACGGAAAAGTTGTAAACAAAACATAGGCTTAGGCCTTGTTTGATAACACAGATTCAGCACTTAAAACTGAATCAATTAAGTAATAAGTCATTAAGTAGGTTTGATAACCACATTTTATGTTACTTAACAGATTAAGTACCACTTAAAATGTAGGCTAAAAAATTGATAAAAATTAAGTAGCTTTGAGCTACTTAATTCTGGCTGAATTCCTATGTGCTTTCAATCAACCATCACACCTCCGCCGCCGCTGTCACCACCACCACCATTACAACACCACCACCGCCACTGCCACGCCGCCGCCACCACCACAACCACCACCATTGCACTGCCGCTACCACCACAACCACTACCATTACACCGCCATTGCCACCATGCTGCTACCACCACAACTACCACCACTACCACACCGCCGCCACCACCACCACAACCACAAGCACCACCACTACCACACCACAAGCACCACCATTGCACCGGTGGCTACCACCACAACCACCACCACCACCATTGCACTGCCGCCATGCCGCTACCACCACCATTGCACTGCCACCATGCCGCTACCACCACCACTGCCACACCGCCGCCACCACCACACTACAGCCACCACCATTGCACCAGTGGCTACCACCACAACCACCACCACCACCATTGCACTGTCGCCATGTTGCTACCACCACCATCACTGCCACACCGCCACCACCACTATCACCGTTACCCATATACCACCATTACTATTGTCATTCCATCGCCATCACTTCACCACCACCACTAGCATTCCACCCTACCCACCACAACCACTACCACGCCATAACCATCACACTACCACCACTACACCACCAACATTGCACCACTATTACTCTACTGCCACCACAACTCACCATCATTCCACCACTACCATTACTCCACTGCCACCGCCACCTCGCCACCACCCTCACCACCTCCTAATCACCACTCCACCACTACGACAAATACATGATGACCATTAATAAAATTAAGAGACAATTAAAACCCAAAAAAAAAAAATTTAATTCAGTGCTTAAATTGTTTTATCAAACAGCTTTTCAGCTTAAAAAATTCAGCATTCAGTTTTCAATACTTAATTTTCAGCTTTCAGTTTTCAGTTTTATCAAACATCATACCATTGTTTGAATACCTGAATGAATATACATTGAAAGAGGGAGAGGGATATGAAGCCTCTTCTAAGTAGTTTTTGGTCCTCTTCTAAGCCTTTTGTCCTTTGTAAAGGGTTCTTCTTTTTGCTTTCTACATCGCCAAGTAGGTTAAGTCACCTTGCTGCTATAGCAGTTTTCACATTTTCCAGCATTTTCTCTTAATGGAATAGGAACAAAAAGATGTGAATAAGCTCCTGTTAATTCTATCCATTTTATTTGTCTCTCATCTAGTCAAAATTAATATTCTCATTAACTTCTTTTGATTGATCAATTTACCCATGAACTTGACTAAAGAAGTTGAAGACACCATCGATAAATGATTGTTTTCTCTACTCTCTTTTGCTTCTTATTGTAGCAAGCGGAAGCACATGTAGCTTTGTGGCGTGGAAGGACAAAAGAATCATGCAGTGAGGATCTCCCATCAAATTATGTCAATTGTGTACTACGCACTGGCTTGGTGTAGGACATTTACTTCTTTTTTTATCAGCAAAAGTATGACATTTACCTTGCCTTTTAGTTGTGGAGGACCTGTAATTGTTATTGTATTAAATCGTTTTGGCAATGTCCCCTCTGGATGTGGGTTTTTACCTATATAGGCAAATGTTTGGCTCTCCTGCTACTTATGTAAAGCAATTTATGTACCAAGATTGTTCCCTTGGAAGGCATTTGTTATTTGAAGCTGTAATTGTATTGCTTTGCTGTTGGCTTCAAAATATGAAGGAGAAGGGACTTGCCATTTTACCTATGCAATATGCTAAAATTTTGGAGTTTGTTTTTGGTCTATCATTTTGCTACTTAATTAAAAAAAAGGTTACAATTATGTAAATGTTCAATTTGAAGCTAGGACGGGCACTTCACCATTGCATTTTTGTCGGGTAGAGCAAGATAATCAATGTACGTAGGTTGGGGTTGAATTGCGTTCGTCCGTGCCTGAAGGCACGGGCATTCACTAGTTTTAGATATTGTTTCATATTTTGACTATGTAAATGTTATTATAGCCACCCGCCAAGATGCGAGGAGTGTTCACAATCTTGCGCGGAGTCACCTTTGTTATAAGAAGTCTGTTTAATGGAAATTTAGGTTGCTAGTTCAAAAAAAATAAAAATAAAACGAGCAACCAAAATTCATAAAATGAGACAAAAACTAACAAAGGGTGTATACCTGATACTTTTTCTATTTGTTTAGCCTTTTTATTTTCTTTAACTGCCTTTTTTTTTAGCCATTTACTCTGTTCTTTTTGTCAAACCAAATACTTTATCCGTCCGTGTTCCGTTGGTCCATTTTAGAATTTTAAATTTTTTAGGGAGCATCATATTGCTTTGTACAATTATTGCCTTTCCAATTTTACCCCTCAATCATGATTAGTTTATTAATTAAATATTTGAAGACATTGGTATAAGACTAAAATTGATTACTGTATAATTTACTCATTAACTTTTAAATATGAACAAATTTTAAAAGACAAAAAAAAAAAAACGTTTGTTGACTAATAAAACACACGGATGGAGGGAGTAGTAATTGAGGATTTGAGATATTTTCTTTCGAATACGATTTCCGTTTTATTCCCCTCCTTCCAACGTGTTACAAAGAAAGCCAAGCTTTTTTCCTCCATTTGTCTTCTCTTCCCGAAACAATCACAGCTTGAACGAACCACAGTTGAAAATGATAATCGCGAGAACTTCTCAACAAATATCACCCTTCTTTCCTTGAATCAAATAGGTGGAAGTGTTTCCTACTTCAAGTGAGTATTTCTGAAGTTCCTTAATTTCTTTTGTACTTCTTTCTTGTTTGTGATTTTTCGTAACGTTCCATATGATTTGCTTTTCAAATCTGTTTCAACGTATTGGGTTTTCCATCTGTATAATTCGAGTACAATTTGGCTAATAAAAATCTAGAATTTTAGTACTTTTGATTTTATGAACTAACCCGCCACCTGTTTGATGAAAACCCAAATTGAGTAGATTTGTTCCAGTGAAATTTATCGTTTTTTTTTTAAAACTCTTTTGTCTTTGGTTACTGTATGTAATCATACTTTGTGCATTTTACTAGTCCAAGTAGGAGCCAGGTGAACCCAGTAGTGCAAGGAAGCAATTGTGCTTGATGTTGAATAATTGTGTGGAGAGAAATGGATATTCCTTTGGTGATCTTTGTCAGAAGTTTTTGACGACCTAACATGCAGATATGAAATGCAAAAGATCGAGTAATCGAAAGCACAAACACACAATTTACTTGGTTCACTGAATGCACGATATGTTGGGTGGCCCGGTTTCTGTGAAATTCGCAATAAATGTTTGGGTTCGGGGAAGAGGATGCATCGTAGTTTCCTATGCTGCAATAAAATACTTAAGGTTTCACTTCTATGAGAAATACCAACTCTTGATGTTAATAGTAGTATAGTACCACGAGGCTCTACAATCCGTAACAACTAACAAGTGGCGTGGTATGATTGGCTGCTGGGGGAGCAAAATAGATATTCCGTGGATGTTATCATGAGGATCCAAATAGTTTTACAATTTCTTTGTGTCACTAGATAAGTAGAACTGGAAGGGTTAATCTTTCGCAGAATAGCTTTTTTCATCTTGTAGACTCATTGGAGCTTTATCTTAGCCCAGGGTGTTGTCTTGTTTATATATCTTCTGTGGTATGAGGTGCACCAGGTCTGATGCCTTTGAAATCATTTTTAACTTGTCAAAACTAGATTTTGATAGTGTAAGTTTCCCATTTTGCTTTCTGTTGCAAGGAAGCTATAACTACTGGACACTCTTAAGCATTATGATTCAGAGGTCTCAAGCGGCATCTTTAGCATCATGGAATCAACCTCAGAGGGGTCAGTACTTCTTATCTCCTTTACACTACCATAATACCTTATGGACCTGTTTATTTGACTAGACTCATAATGGAGGGATATATAGTCACTTGGGACAACTGGACAAGTAATCCCATTGGACTAATAATGATTTTCTCGGATTTCATATCCGATGGATATTTGCTTATGACCGGAAAAGTTTCAACCAAACATGAGGATATGTGGTCCCTTTGGATTCATAGTCCAAACCGGTACTTAAATCAGGGCAAACAAACAGGCCCCGGCCCCTATGTTTTCTATGTTAAAGGGAACTAGTCTACAGACTCAACATGAATGTGGGTTGTATGACTTGGAAACATGAATGTGGGTTGTATGACTTGGAAACTTGAAAGCAAAATTAACAAGGAAAATGCAAAATCAGCCCACTCGGCCGTCGTTAAGGTTAAAAAAAGTATATTGAAATGTGTGAAAAGTATATAAAAGTGTGTGAAAATATAGAAAGTACATTGGACTTTGGAGTGTGTGTTTTTTTGTTTTTTTCTTTGCTTAATGTCAGCCCAGTGGACGGTCAATAGAAAGACCGTCCAATGGGCTGTCAACAGAAGGACCCAATTAACAATGATCGGGGCATTGTTGCCCAAGATGGCGGGGGGTATGCCAGCATGTTGGTATGCCATGTTCTATTTTCAAATAAACAAATAGAAAGCTTACAAGTTTCCAATTTAGAAGTGTATTTGTTTTCTCGAAAGATACACAATTTGGATTCCAATTTTCAGGTGTTCTCCTCGGCATATTGGAGCATTACAGGCCTCAATTGGGAGCCTCTACTTCGTATTCTCTTCAGTTGAAGGTTTTATCTCTCTTTCTTGTTGACTCTACTTTGTCAGTTTCTTTCACATTGCAACTTATCATGAATAATTTCAGTTTCTTTATCTATCTTTGCAAATTGTTTTTGAAAGTTCAGCTAGTTTCCATGTGCAGAGCAAGTTTGCATATATGTCTGTGTCCACTTTAGGGGAACACCTTCCTTGTTCTCTTCACAATTGCTGCATTGTTCCCTAGAATGTGTTATCTGCTATTTCTTCATAGTATATACTCTGTGAGCTTAGTTCATTAGATGGCAGTGTGACCCCACGTCACTCATGCCATTGGGAGTGCCTGCTCCAGTGCGGGACAAGCCCCTTTATGGTCTTCGTGAGTTCTTGAGTCCTAAGACCTATTATTGTTAAAATATGTCCTTGACGCATCAGCCTCAATGGCTAAACAGCATTTCAGATTATGGGGCACATGTGGATGTGTCTAGACTCTAGACCTAACCTGCACTGTGCTAATAAGGATCTTTACAATGCAGCTTGCACTTTTTGTTTGCACGTCTTCTATTTAATTTTAAATGGATAGATGGGCTTGATTTAGTTGCCAAGAATTCTTAACATTTATTGTTTTATTTAGCAGGTCAGGCAGGAAAAGACTCCAATTACATTAGGGATTTGCTGTTGTGGAGGTCAGAGGCCTGCTGATAAATTCAACTCCAATAAACAAAAAGCACGTCGTCAAAATGTGGATCTTCCTCCAAGATTGCCCAAGGGAAAGAAGAAACCTTTTCCAATCCCCCTGGAGAAAATACTACAGGCTTCTAGGGCAGACAAGATGCTTGCACAAAAGGGAATAGAAAAGCCCCTCAAGCCTCCGAAAAATGGACTACTTGTTCCTGATCTAATTCCTGTTGCCTATGAAGTAGTGGATGCTTGGAAAGTTCTAATTCGAGGAGTTTCACAGCTCTTGCACGTCTTTCCGGTCCACGCATGTAGGTAAGTTGATTTTGGTGATTTTACTTGTAACAAGTTTTGCTGCTATGCTGTACTAAATGATCAAAAAATCCTTTTGGTCTGTTGAATTGATACCTATGAAAGAAAAAAAAAATAAAATTAAGAAATGCTTTGAAAGCATGTCGAAAAAGTAGCTGGAGCAGAATGAAAATGTGAAACACAAAAAGTAGGAGTATATGGGTATTCCTTTTTTTGATATTTATCATAGGTATTGAAACATCTCTACCTTTTTATATGGTTCGTAGAAGTTGGATATCTTCAAGCGTGGTCGTATGTCCTTGGAAGTTGAAACATTAGGAGTTTGGGATTCCATCATTCCACTGATGTTTATTTTGGTTATCGTAGGGAACGTAATTTTGTCATTTTTGAAGGAAACGAAACAAAAAATTGTTCCTAGGCCGTACTTATTTGCATTTTTATTTAGCAAGTGAATGCAGTTAAATGTAGTCATTCCTGTGCAGTGAGTGCTCAGAAATTCATGTTGCTCAAAGTGGTCATAACATTCAGAATTGCCTGGGCCAAAACAATGCAAAGCGAAGAAGCTTCCATTTATGGGTCAAAGGATCCATCAATGACATAATTGTCCCTATCGAGTCATACCATATGTATGATCCTTTCGGTCCTCGCATAAAACATGAGACTCGGTTTAGCTATGACAGGATTCCAGCAGTTGTGGAGCTGTGCATCCAAGCAGGCGTTGAACTACCAGGTTACCCTTCACGACGTCGCACCAACCCCATCCGGATGCTCGGGAGCAAAGTGATCGACCGAGGTGGACTTGTCGTGGAGCCCAAACTGTCCGACTCCCTGGACCCCAGTTCACTGCTTGCAGATATTGACACGCATAGGGCATTTGAACGATTCCCAACTCCGACTGAGGAAGAAGTGCCTCACATTGCCCAAGAAACTATTGATGCGTATGAGAAAGTCAAATGGGGTGTGAACAAGTTGATGAGGAAGTGCACAGTGAAGGCTTGTGGATATTGTTCGGAGGTTCACGTGGGGCCTTGGGGTCACAATGCTAAGCTTTGTGGGGAATTCAAGCACCAATGGAGGGATGGAAAGCACGGTTGGCAGGATGCAACGGTGGATGAAGTGTTCCCACCAAATTACGTATGGCATGTTCGGGATCCGAAAGGGCCTCCCTTGAGAAGTGCACTTAAGAGGTTCTATGGGAAGGCTCCTGCTGTAGTTGAGTTGTGCATGCAGGCGGGTGCTCAAGTGCCTGATAGGTATAAGCCTTTGATGAGACTTGATATTGTTGTTCCAGAAAGTGACGAGGCTTTCTTAGTTGCGTAACGATGTCGTTACAAACTTTTTACTCGTGAAGCATTCTACTAGCTGTAATGGTGAACATTCTCAGGAGAAAAGATGGGATTCGAAATTAATGACTGCAGAAACCACAGCTTCTCTCAAACGCCGGAGGGTCTTTAGTGTAGTCCCCACCAGGCTTGTCAGAGAGTCAATGGTTTAGGTTGTCAAAAAAATTTGGTGTCAACAGCATTGTTAGTTTCTATAATTTGGGAATTGCTATGCTACATGGATCCTTCATTTTGGCTGTGTCAATGTGTCCGACACGCGTATCCATTTTGGACACTCGGATCCTCTAATTGTCATGATATTTACAGAAAGAGAACAGAAAATCTGCTAAAAAAGCGATATTTCTAGTGTCACTTGGACGTAAAATAGCAAAATCATATTTTTCTTTAATACCTTCTTGTTTAGATACATTTTTAAATACATTTTACGATGCATTATCTGGAGAGAGAAAAATGTGCAATATGCACTAAAAACAAGTGTTCACGACGTGTCCCCATACTCACACCCAATTGGGGAATACATATCCCAATATCCTAAGATTTAAGTTTAGGAAGGTCTGACACTTGGAGTACACTGACACCCAATACTCGCACCCAAGTGCATGCAGCAATTTTGCCAAAATTACACTGCAGCAAGCCAAAAAATAGATTTGGCTTCCATAAATTGATTCCAATCAATACTAGAAAACACAGCGTATTATGACTTGTTTATTCAAATTTTGACCGACATTATTATTTTTTGGGGTCTTATTAACATCCATCCATCGAATAGATGGAAGATAATATGTATCTAATGACAAATTAATTTGGATATCAATACACTGTTTATTGATATCGATATATATTTTCATGGAAGTTAATACACTTCTCTTGGATATCTATTCATTTTCTACTTATTTTCATCCACCCTTTAGGTTGAGGTTGACATTTTTTTTAGGGTCTTGTTATTGTGTACCCATTGGGCATATAATAAGCAAAAAAAAAAAAAAATTCTCCAATACACATTTTACACTTTTTATTATATTTACGCTTACATTTTTCATAAATTTCAAGACACATTTTTGAACCTTTACCTTTCTAGTAGGCACATGTTACACAAGTTGTTAAAATTGACCAAAATTTTAGCAGCTAAAATCAATCATGATTTAATCATCTGATAAACTCATTTGATAGGAGTTCCTAAAATTAAACGGAAAACTCAGCTTAACGGGTGGAAGCAACAATTTACTCCTACATAAAAGTACCCTCGTGATGCAAAACGCATTGGGTGGTCCACAGACCAATTGGTTCAGACATCGAGGAATGCATTGACTTTGTCTTTTCTTTCCGAAAAATGATACATACACTCCCTGGGAGCCACTTCCAGTCACACCCTCTCTCACATGGGGTGTGGGGCCCAGATGTGGGGACCACACCCATGTGAGAGAGGGTGTGACTGGGGGTGGCTCCCAGGGAATTTATGTATCGCCGTTCTTTCTTTCCCGTGTATCAAGCTCCTCTCTCGTCCTGTCCAATCACATTCCACGCACAAGCTATTTCTGATTTTTTGGAACAAAGACATTTATGATTCATGAAGATGTTTCCATGCCAAATATTTACCCGCGCTTAGCATCAAAATATAGCCTTCGCGTTGCTCTCCACACCAAGTATTTAACTTTTTTGCCTATTTCTTAAAACTTAAAATAACAACTCAAAAATCCAATTCAAACTAAAATAAAATTAAGTACACTGCCACATCCGTATCTTTTGGTTCATTCACTGCCAATTTCAATGTCAATCCGTTCCTTTTTGCGCCTTACTTTTTGGAGTCTATCTTTCATTCAAAATTTAAGTTCCTCAATTTCCGCAAAGAATTTTGATTTAGAGCCAAAAATTTCAGGAGTGAGTAAGAATAAATGATGGAGAATTTTTTTTAGGAGTGAGCCAAAAATTTTAGGCCATGTTCCACTAACAAAAAACTAGTTTTGTTTTAAATCAAAAACTACTTCATTCCACTAAAAAAACCCCTACAAAAAACCAACAAAAAAACCACTTCATTCCACTAACCTAAAAAAAACCAAATCATTGCACAATCAAGTACATGTACTTTAATCATGTAAAATTACGAATCCGCCCTCCCTTCAAAAAAAAGATTTGATTGGGTAGAAGGGTAGATTTGTAATTTCATAACACAACTAAAAAAACCAAAAAACCAAAAACTTGTTAGTGGAACTAGTTGGTTTTTTTGAAAAACTAAAGATATAAAAAAACCAAAAACCTAAAAAACCAATTAGTGGAACATGGCCTAAGGATAACATAGGAAATGAACAAACTCAAAAGGTAAATGGAAAAAAGTTAGAAATCCCAAAATGAACCATGTAATCCGGACGAAGGGAGTAATTTAATTCATAGAACAATCTTTGGATAAAAAACGTTGATGCAATTACCAAGTGGGACATATGTTAAGAGAGGCAAATCAAGTTGCAATTAGATTGAAAAATCTGAATGCTGATCAAGAAGACCATACAATATTGTTGGTGATGCCTCCAATTTTGCAGAGGCTATTTCTCTCCCAAATTTGTTGAGACCTTTTTTTTTTGAGAAAATTTAGTTCAATCTTATTTTTTGTTGTATCAAAGAAACCACAAATGATTCCCATGGGAGATGCAAGTAAAAATTTTCACTAAATTCTGTATTAATTTTCTCAAAATTTCAAGAATATACATGCACATTAACCCTAAAAAATTTCCCTCTCTCAGGCCTCAGCCTCTCATCTCGACCTCGAGAGCTCAGAGCTGAGCAGCCAATCGGCCATAGCCCATTAGGCCATTACCCATCTCTGATCTCTCTCTCTCTCTCTCTCTCTCTCTCTCTCTCTCTCTCTCTCTCTCCCCCCCGTTACCAGATCGTGCTAAACCCAGTTCGTGCTCAAACCCATCTCTGATCGTGCTAAGCCATTACCGTGAGTGACCTCGAGTAGCAGCCATTACCGTGACTCCGTGAGTCTCTCTCTCTCTCTCTCTGTAATCGACAGTACTCAGTATTCACTACTCATTGTTCTCAGTTTACACTTAACAGGTTAAATCGACCATTGTAACCGAGATTTCAAGGTGAAACCGTGGTGTAACGGTGTGGTGAGTCTCTCTCTCTCTCTCTATGGTCGAGATCTGGCTAGTGGCTACTCTCTAGTCTCTATGGTCGAAACTGGGTTGTTTTTGCATATCACATGAAAATCTGGAAATTGCATCACATGAAAATCTGGAAGGTTTAGGACTGTATCAAAAATGATAGTACACACCCCCTCAACCACTCCCCACCACACCCTCTCTCACATGTGTGGTGGGGCTCACCCGGTGGTTCCCAGTGGACCCCACTACACATGTGAGAGAGGGTGTGGTAGGGAGTGGTTGAGAGGGTGTGTACCTATCATTGTTCGGACTGTGCTGTTATTCACTTTTGCAGGAGTAGTTAGCACTGTATTTTGACTTCTTCATGTGATATTCGAATCTTTTGCAGGAGCAGTTAGCACTTAGCACGGATCTTTCATATACGAATCAAAGCCACATACCAAAGGTATAAAGTCTGCTATCCCGTCTAAGTTATGCCAGTGAGCAGTTAGCACTGTATTTTTCTTTTGTCCAATGATTCAATCGGTGGTTTAAGTATGTGAAGTTCGGATGGCTTGTTGCTCTGCATGTGTTGGCTTGTTGTTAGCTTTAAGCTTTTAACTACAAATTACTGTGAAATTTAAAAATTGACTAAAAGTAAAATAACATTTTCCTTTGTAGATCGATGTATCTAGGTCTGGGGTAACTCGCATTGGATCTAATAAGGTTGATTCGGTTGATATTGATGATGAGAATGAACCCATCTTAGTGGATGATGAAATTGAACCCAAGAAGAAAAAACAACCAAATAAGAATGCGTCTTTAGTATGGGATTATTTTTCAAAAGCAGAAAAGGTGGGTGACAAGATGAAGTCTACTTGCAACTATTGTGGAACCGAATTTACTTGTAATAGCGATGTTAATGGGACATCGTCAATGAGAACCCATCTTCTCGTTAGATGTAAAGTTTATGAGCTTAGTGACTTTAATCAAAAGAAGAGGAAAAGGGAAGGGACCCAAACAACCCTAGGTTTTGAACCCATTGCTAGTAGTACGGTTCCAAAGCTTACAGCTGTAAGCTTTAGTGTGGATGCATGTAGAAAGGCCTTGGTAGAAATGATTATTCTTGATGAATTGCCCTTTCGGTTTGTTGAAGGTCAAGGTTTTAGAAAGTTCATGAATGTTGTGCAACCAAAGTGGACCAAAATCCCATCTAGAATAACGGTCGCAAAAGATGTTCTTGAATTGTTCAAAGATGGGAAGAAAGCGTTGAATAAAGTATTTAAGAACCAACGAATTTGCCTTACCACGGACACTTGGACTTCTCTTCAAAATCTTAACTATATGTGTCTTACGGCTCACTACATTGATAGTGATTGGAAACTAAATAAAAATATTATTAACTTTTGTTTAGTTCCAAATCACAAAGGTGAGACACTTGGTAAGGAGGTTGAGAGATGTTTGGTGGAGTGGGGGATAGACAACATCTTGACAATCACAATTGATAATGCAAGCTCCAATAATGGCATAATTGATTTCATGAAGAAGAAGACCACGAAAAGAGACCACTATTCTAGGCCATGAGTTCTTGCATGTTAGGTGTTGTGCTCATATATTGAATTTGATTGTCTGTGAGGGGTTGAAAGATGTTGATTCATCAATTTCAAGGGTGCGCAATATTGTTAAGTATGCGAGATCCTCACCTCAAAGGTACCTTAAGTTTCAACATTGTGCTCTTACCGACAAAATTGGTTCCAAACTTGAGCCTTGTTTAGACATGCCAACTCGTTGGAACTCAACTTTTTTTATGTTGGAAAGAGCTTTGATATATCAAAAGGCCTTTGAATTGTTAGCTGTGAGTTGTGCATTTGGAACGAGAGTTTCCAATTGTAAGGGACGAGAGCTCCCATTTCTATTTTCACGTTCATTAATAAAATCCCCAAGCACTTCTTCTCTTCATTTCATCTCTTACTGTTCTTGAAATTCCTCACCAAATTACACCAGTAACTTCGAAAATAATGCCCTGATTTCCCAGAAATCTTCACGAGTAACCATGGTGTGCACTGATCTTCACAGTCCAAGGAAGGACTGCTCTGATACCAATGATACAACTGGTGTAATTTGGTGAGGAATTTCAAGAACAGTAAGAGATGAAATGAAGAGAAGAAGTGCTTGAGGATTTTATTAATGAACGTGAAAGTAGAAATGGGAGCTCTCGTCCCTTACAATTGGAAACTCTCGTTCGAAATGCACAACTCACATCTAACAATTCAATACCCTTCACACAATAGCTTTCCCCTACTTATTCAGAATCCCTCCTACTGCCTTTAACTACTTTTCCTGCCTCTAAACTAACTACAATCTAAACAGAAAGAAACAGGAAAAAAAAGGATTCCAACAGAAAAAGAATGCTAATGCTAACTGCTTGATGATGGGTACAGAAGAGATATAGCTGGGAACGTATCATTCCCACCCCCTTAAGAGAAGCCTTGACCTCAAGGCAGAAATTCAGGGAACTTGGTTTGCACCTGAGTTTCTCCCATGTAGCATCCTCCTTAAAAGATCCCTCCCAATGCACCAGCAGCTGTGGAGCAGGTCTACCTTTGTACTTCACCACCTTGTTATACGAAACCACATCCGGTTGTGGAATTTTATAAGAACTATTATAACTACCATTCTTTGGCTGTTAATCCTCCCCTTCCAACTCCCTATTTCTCACCCTCTTTTAATTGTCCAATGATGGCTTGGCAAATGTATGTTATGTAAGACTCCTATCCTTCCATAAAGATCAATTTTAGTATGCACTTCAAAGCCTGGGAATTTAGTTATCATCTAGTATCAAGGTGTGGGTGTTCCATGACTATCCAATCCATCACCATGTAGCAGTAAACAATTGACCTCAAGGTGAACATCTGGACTTCTAAATCCCTGCTGGTTTGTCAGTTCCCATTGCTTTTGCCCTCATCCCATTTGGTTCATAATAACAATACCCAACCAGAGGCATAAATCCGATGTTGTACTGAAGAATAATTCCACCAGGATCCCATATCTTGTAGACACAAACATCCATAGCCCCATGGCCCCCATCTCGATTTTGTCTTATGAAAAACTTTTGCTGTCCTATTTTTTTTATGCACCTTCATTGTTCGATCCTTCATAGTCGGGCTTCGCCTGGGGCCCTTGGCAAAAGAGAGGAAGCCGCTAGATCGATTGGTAAAGTTCTTCAACATTAACATGCTTTCGGAGGCTATTTTTTCACCCAGTGAGAGGTGGAACATCACCTCCATAGTTCTATTGCATTCTGAGCACTGCATTTCAACTTCTTGATCCTCAACCACGGTCTCGGGTTCTTGATATTGGAACTTCACGACTGGTGATTCAACAGAGGTTAACATTGCTGCTTGTGCCTTTAAAGCAGCAGCAACATTTTTATTTTTGACAACCAGCTTCTGATCTTGCTCCTGGATTAATTTCTTAGCTTCTCTGATGTTAGTATTTTTACAAGCCCTTCTAACAAGCAGCGTATGGGTTCCTAGCAATGCACCATTCAAATTTTCCATGGCCATCTTAGCTCATCATGCAATATAAAGTTGACAAATTCAAAGCCCTTAGGTTTTTCCTCAGCGTCCCTTGTGATCAAAACATTCTAGACCTTGCCGAATGCAGAAAATGTCGTACAAAGGATATCCTCCGTCATGTCTCCACCAAGATTTTTCACATTCAAATTGGTGAAAAGCTTACCATTGCATGACGTTTTGGTTGGCGGTTCAATCTGATGAACAAACAGGGTAGATGAGCCACCAAAATCTCCTTTGGTAGTTGCTTTAATGTTCATTTCTTGCAACATGGCCAAACCCATGGCTTTATCAGTATAAGGCTGAAACAGCTGCACACCTGCTCTAAGGCTTAGTTTTCCGTTTGATTTTAGCAAATGAGTTTAACAGATGCTAAAATCATGATTTTGAAATCAAAAAATGAAGTGGTTCCGTGTATCGTTTTTCGATTTTTTTCGCACCAAATTAAAGTTCTCCTCGTGTACTTTAATTCGGTGTGAAAAAAATCAAAAAACGATAAACGGAACCACATAATTTTGTGATTTGAAATACCTATGATTTTAGCACCTGAACTCATTTGCTAAAATCATGGTTGATTTTAGCAACTCAAACGGAAAACTAAGCCTAATTTCCTCTTCAAACCTGTAGACGAAGCAACTTATCAAAAGAATTTATGACACTCCTTCAATTCTGTTGGCCAGTACAAGAAATCGCTTCCGATATTCCCCGACCGTGCTCCATTGCCCCAGTTCAACAAGTTCGTCAATTGCATGTTCATACACATTGTTTCTTGAACTCATTTTCTCGATCTCAAACTTAGAATTGTCAAAAACATTGTTGCGAAGGACTATCAATTGCATAACCACCCTATGTCGGTTGTGAAGGACTTGGAAACCAATCAATTGCTTCAAAAAGAAGTCAAAGGAAAAACATCCGACTGTGATATCAATGTGGCATCGAATCTTTGATTCATGTATGCTTCTGTCATGGTAAGAACAGGTATGTGAATGAACAAACAAAACCAATATAATGTCACTAATAGCCTCCACTACCCTTTTGTGACACCAATATAATGCATTCTTCAATTTTTTGTACTGCGCATATCCCTCAATCGTGCTATTCCATGTCATAGGATCCTGTTGTGGCATTCTATCAAACACAACCCCTACAATCTTAGCACCGCCATCTATGACAAAAGCAATCACCATTTGAGACACCCAACATGGAACAGAAGTTTTATCGAACACCTTACATGCACAATTCCAAGGATGTAATTCATCATACATGTAATTCATCATACATGTAATTCACACACCTCTCAAACCATATGGCAACTTGAAGAATCAAAACATTTGAGAAGAAACTAGGAGAATTATTGAAGTTGGAAGTACAGAGTTTTAGGTCAAGAATAAATCCACCTGGATCCCAAATATTTGGCAAGGTTGCCTTGTTACTCCAGACAAATTTAATTAACATGTCTGCATCACCTGGAACCCGGATCTTGATTGTTCCCTCATCCCAAGTTCGTAATTTGCAGATTGCCATGCCACAAATATGAGGCTTCCTTTGACACGCACAATGTCCATGGTTCTTGATTTTCTAGCGTGGTACCGCTCTCTTGCCGTTATCAAACTTCCAATAGAGAATGGTGGCTGTTTGAGACGGAGTGATTCTTCGAGACCACAACCTTGTCCGAGCAATCTTTGCTATTCGCCCAGTAGCTGGACTCTACATCTATAGATTGTGCGCACTCCATTTGCAATTTTTCATTTGCAACGCCATTTTCCATCTCTGCGTCTTCGCAATCGATTATCTTATTGGCGGAAGGTTTCGTTAACACCAGTCTCTCTGAGCACTCTCTGTTTCGCAACTAATCGTCGGGCTCTGCGTTCGTAGCTTCCTCAAAACCCAACAGCAAATTATATTCTTGATTTTCATTATTGATCCCTGGATCTTCGAAACCTGTTTACTTAACGGACGATTCAAGATAATCAAGATTTGCCCTGAATTTGCCATGAACTTTGTCGCATTTTTCAAGTAACTTCGAAAATAATGCCCTGATTTCCTAGAAATCTTCACGAGTAACCATGGTGCGCACTGATCTTCACAGTCCAAGGAAGGACTGCTCTGATACCAATGATACAACTGGTGTAATTTGGTGAGGAATTTCAAGAACAGTAAGAGATGAAATGAAGAGAAGAAGTGCTTGGGGATTTTATTAATGAACATGAAAATAGAAATGGGAGCTCTCGTCCCTTACAATTGGAAACTCTCGTTCGAAATGCACAACTCACATCTAACAATTCAATACCCTTCACACAATAGCTTTCCCCTACTTATTCAGAATCCCTCCTACTGCCTTTAACTACTTTTCCTGCCTCTAAACTAACTACAATCTAAACAGAAAGAAACAGGAAAAAAAAAAGGATTCCAACAGAAAAAGAATGCTAATGCTAACTGCTTGATGATGGATACAGAAGAGATATAGCTGGGAACGTATCATATAATGCCCGCTTTCCCTCATCGGTCTCTATCTTAGAAATGAATTCATACATAGTCGTACAACACCAATCTCCATTAAATTCTGACTTCTCAATTTTTGACAGAAAAGAACCGGAAAAAATCTCAACTTTGGGGAGAAAATGAGTTCCTGATTATCGCTTTGGTGCTCTTGGCGTTCTATTACTGCTGCTGTCATTGTTGATTTCTGATAGATGGCTGTATCAGTTTCCAGAAGGGTTTTACGTTCTTTTGGGTCCTTATACGGACATCATGGGTGTGATTACCAAAGGATCTCATTTCGTGCTACTGATGGTAAAAGAGATTGGTTTCTCTTTTTTCTTTTGGGAAGTTTATCTTGTTGACCTACATTGTATATGTTATATTTTCTCTGGGTTCTTAGATCATTCAATGTTTTCTTGTTTTCCTCCATCCAGCCTTGTACAACCATAATTCTGGTGATAGCCTATCGTCTGTGGAATCTTCTAACTTTGGGAAGGTACATTTTGTTGGTATTCATTATCTGGTTCTGCTATCTTTATTTGAATGCCATTTTCAGTCTATGAATATTGTTGAACTCATGAAGTTGGGTTCTTCCTATTTTCCACATTTTTAGGAATAGGTAACGTGTATGCTTGCCACGGAGGTGGTGAAAGAATGTTGGATTGGGGCATGAGTCTCTTCTTGTTTCTACCTTGCATGATTTTTTGCCATGGATCCTTGAATCCTTCTATTCAATTGATGTCCGTAGTCCGTAGTTTTATTTTTTTTGCTTGGCGAAAAGGAATTTATTAATCATTGAAACAAAATTACAACGATTAAAAGGACCCAAGGCATAATAGCTGCACAACGGAATAACCTGACATCCCAACTAAGTTGGCACCTCAGGACCCGACAATCATAGGCCACCTTCGACGCAAAACAGTTGGCAAGAGACCAACCATAAAATGAGAAACCAATCCAGAGACTAATATATCTCACCTATTACACTGGATACCAAAAAAATAAGCTAACGCCTTTTAATTAGCAGCAAAGGAAGCAACGCCTTATGATTAGCAGAACCCATTCATGACATCTTGACTTCCCAAAATATCAACCAGCCGAAACCTGCAACACCACCTATTGAAACAAAGGCTCCCCTTGCTGCCAAACCACTAACACAAAAACCTGTACTTAGACTCTTAATCTTCTAATCCCATCCAAACTCTGTTTGAAATCCTCAACTGACTACTCCTTAATGCTGTGTTTAGACTTGATACAAAAAGCACCCCTTGTTTTGACCAAAGCACACAACTCACTCCATTCTTGGTTGAGATTTCTTAATACAGTATCATTTCTCACTTTCCAAATAGACCAAACTAATGCAAACAAAGATGCATCCCAGATTTGTTTCTCCAAATTGACCATTTTAGTTGAAAACCACTCTTCCATCAAATTGGTAAAAGTTCTCAGGACAGACCGAACTAACCCTCCACCGCTTCATAATAACAATCCATACTTTCCAAGAAAAAAGGACAGTGCAGAATAAGATGTTGAGTAGTCTCCTCATACAATGAACATAAAGGGCATAATAATGACTCTGGTTGATTCAGGGTACCTCTTCTGGCCAAGTTAGATCTTGTAACAATGGCTTCTTGAGCTGTTTGCCGTATGAGAAACTCCACTTTTGGGGGGCACATATTCCTCCAAACTTGCAAAAGATTTTTGTTCAAACTACAAACAGATCCTTCCCAACTAGAGTATGCTGACTTGACAGTGAAACTTTTGTTAGAACTCCAATCCCATTGCATCACATCATCCGAGTTACTGACAATGGAAATACCCCAAGCTTCTCCCTTAGAGCCTCTACCAACTCCTCAAATGAACAATGGCCTTCTAAATTGTAAGATCCATGATTCCATTGTTCTAGGTAAGCTTCCATTGTTCCAGATTTGTTGAACGCTATCATCCTTCTGCGTTGATAGCAGAAAAAGCCTTCGAAACTCCGCCCCAAGGCTTGAACGTTCCACCCAAACATGCTCCCAAAATCTGGTAATGTTCCCAGAATTGATTTTGATTTTGAAACCTTCGTGCACAATATTTGATATGCAAGAACCTTGGCTTCCAACCTGACAAATATCAGTCCATATAGGAGATGATTTGGAATGAGGATTAACTTTAGGAAGCAAACACTCCTATGAACTCAGATAACCAAGTTCACGTTCCGCTTTGGATTTTCCAACACTAGTACATCTTATGAGTGCAGATTTTATGATGTCTTAGATGCAGGACTTCCTAAGATGTTTGCAAGACCCCTTTAAATTGTCTGTTTTCATTACAGAACCTCCTTATCTATATATCTCTTTACATATACGTGCACGTTTTGTGTGTGCGCTTGCTTGCTTGTTTATACAGTCACATCTACTTGTAGATGACATTGTCAACTGGTCCTATTCATGTACTAAACATGAAGACTGGAGTATTGAAGACTTGCACCCTTCACAGATTTCTTTGCTCTTTTTCTTTCTTTCTTTCTTTCTCCTTTTTTTGGACGATCAAGGAATGTAAACGCAGTAAAAAGCGAGCCTGGCTGGGGGGGTTTTCACTCATTGACAATTGAAACATCTGAAAATGAAAAGAATTTTGAACAAGTCTTCAACGGATTCAACTGTAGTGTTACCACTTAACAGATTATGGAACTATTCCCATGTAGTGTTTTTTTACATCAGACCAAACCTGACGTGATGTAGTATATTCGAAAGAGGGACTAATCTGAAACACCAGTACTTCCCACACCATTCGATCTATATTAACAAGTTAAATAGTTTCTTTTATACCTTACATCTACAACCCCCAATTCAGAAGCCCCTGCCTATGCATCTAATTATTTACGATCATATCTTCCTGAGGCATCAACAACAATAACATGGAAAGGCCTACCCCATGTATGACAAACCCACTTATCAATCATCAAATATTTCCTAGAGTTGTTGACCATCTGAAGACTGCTGACTCTGGTAGAGATACTGTGTGCCACGTGGCTACTTGCTAATTACTCACCCTAATGACAACGCTACCAATGCTTGCAATCAGCTCTAAGCCATGGCTAAAGTTTTGCAGCCTTGCTCAAGCTTGGGTCAGCTCGATTAACTGCGTTATAGGGAGTTCTGAAATTAGAGATGTGGTTTCATCCATCCAAAATATAGAGGGTACCTATATTTAAGTTGCCTGCTTTGGAGGAAATATTAACTGCTTTAGTGTATTTCATCCATCAAAACATAAGGGTACCTTGTTGTGTCTTTAGATTGGATGTTTTTTGATAACAAGTTTAACAACTACATTATGAAATACTTAAAAAATTCGATGATATCATTTGTGAAAGAGCCCAAATGTTTATGCATGAATATGATCATTTTATGCTTTCACTTGGTCTTTCGTTATTTTGCAATTCTCATGCGGTGGTGCCTTATGCTAACTGCTAAGTGGCTTGATGTTGTGAAATAATCATCTTTCCTCACTTTTTGGAGTGGATATATACAGCCTTAATGGCAGGCCTACCAGAAGAGTTTCAATTCTAGGTGGAGTTTGGCTTGTCAAGCATATTAGGGTGGCTTGAGTGTGTCAGATATAACCAAGATTGGCTGAACTAACCTGTTTTATCTACAGTAATTTTTTCTAGAGATGTTCAATTTACCATCTTGATTGCTATATTTCTTGTCTTCGTTTTTTTCCTTTATCTTTTTCATGTGGGTTGCTGTATTTCTTTGCTTACTATGCCATCGTTGCATAGTGACTTCTTGTGGTTACGCACTTACCATAGTTGTTGATATAGGTATACCATGTATGTTGTTCGCGCACTTACCATAGTTGTTGATATAGGTATACCATGTATGTTGTTCGACATCACAAATTCATTTGCTAATCCATTTTATTGTTATTTTATTTTTCTTTGTTATGTTTGATTTATTTTTTCCAGGGACAAAGAAAGTGGAGGGTTGCTTCAACTCCTCTAATATCACTTACAATCCCATTATTCTGTTTTTTTCATGTAGAGTGTGATATCTTTTCTTGGTTGTCGGGGGCTTTCAACTTCTGTCCTAACTCCTGAATCCTATGATGGTGTCTTTCCTTCTCATCTGTTATCCACAAAGCGAGTTGTAACTCCAGAACATACACAAGGTATGAGAAACACACCGATATCTTACTACAAAAACCCTGCTTCTACTTACCAAAATTGTTATCATATTTGATGCTGCTCAAGAAAGAGATTGTACACATTGGAATATTTACTTTAAGTGGTCTGAGATGAATTTTGGCTGGCATTTTAGCTATTTACTAAGAGTAGCTTCGTACACATGCTCTTAGTTATTCAAAGAGTATGGCTAGGAAATGAGGCACTGCTTGATTGGCACGAGCTCACACTCCAATTTGAACAAGTCTTGGCATGTCTTCCGTATTTATCATTCTTTTCCTTGTTGAGACGTTTTTGTTGGTGCCAGTTTGGTTTCTATAACCTAGTTTGGCTTATTTGGCAGTGTGAATTGGAAACACGGAAGGCTTTAGATGACCTTGTAATGACAAACTCTGCACTCAATTATCTGCCATTTGACAGGAATGAAGTATTGGTGAAATGGCCAACTTCTGGCCATCATAGTAGGCAGTTCCTTAGATTGAAGTCTCTGTCTCCCTACTTTTCAATTGGCACCATAGATTCAGCTATCTGTCGTGTAGAATTCTTGGTTTCGGGTTACTGCACATAGCTTTTCCAAAATTATGATGAATAACGGAGTCCTGCTTGATTGCATTTGCTTTTCGAAAAACTCACAACATAGCATCTAAGAATATTGTTTGATAAAGAATACAATTGAGTGTTCAGGATGTGTGCCCAGACCCATTCTTAACTTTTGGAAGGTTCAACGCTTAGACCCGCACGCCTATGCTTGCTACTCGTACCCAAGTCCGTTTTAGCCTAAGTAACAACATACAAATTAACAAATAGTTTATTTACTCTGACTCACTTGAGTAATCACTGTGACATTAAAACTGCTGGGTTGATTCAGATTCAGAAGTTTTATATTGAGAGAATGTATGATTTGTTTCAAGTGTATTCTCATTTCTTTTCTAATTTTTCATGTGGAAGAATGTATCCATGCAATTTGGTTTGAATGTCTATACCTCGGGTATCTTTTGGTGATTCATTTGATGGATGTCATAGGACTCTATCAGGACCTGGTGATACCTGTGACAAATTTTAATAATGATGATAAAGGCTTCATGGTATTGGCCGGTGATGTTTTTGATGTACCTATTAGGAAGGACATTGTTCACCGTGTTGTGCGATGGCAGCTCGCAAAGAGACAACAGGTACGATATACTACTATGATTGTTCTACCGCAAACTGTTCTGGAGTTCTTTTGTAGTGTACTGTTGGAAACCTCAGCTATTAAGTGTTTTGTCGTGTTGTAGAGCAGATAGTTGAGACCGTCAGCTGGAAATGGTGAAATTAAAATACTACTACATTTGATTTCCATGTCCTTCACCATTTCCCTTTTACATTGGGACGAGAACGACATAGTTTACAGTGCTTTACTTTTCGAGTCTAAACTCTACTGATTTGATGTTATCTAGTTCTTCTGGTGTAGTTGTATTCTGCTATTTCTTGTATTGCTTCAAGATGCGTTGGTTTTTCTCACATGATGTGTCTTCTTCATTGTAAATGATTCAGTTTCTTACCCATCACACCATCTTCAGGGAACACATTCAACAAAAACTCTTAGTGAGGTCAGTGGGACTGGGAAAAAGCCTTACAAACAGAAAGGCACGGGCCAAGCAAGGCATGGAACACTGCGTGGGCCTCAGGTTAGTTTGTTTTTCATCTGAATATGATTCTTACCTGAAGCATTACATTATATTTGATGTGCCTTAGTACTGGGTGTTAACATAATTAATGGATGGATAACAGTTTAGAGGTGGTTGTATTATGCACGGCCCTAAGCCACGGAGTCATGCTATCAAGTTAAACAAGAAAGTTCGTCGACTGGGGCTGAAGGCAACACTATCAGCTCGTGCAGCAGAAGGAAAGGCAAGTCTCTCTCTCTCTCTCTCTCTCGAACGGCGAAGAAAATTTTCATTCATCAGAAGGATTAAAAAAGTAAAATTGAGAGAGCCTCAACAAGTGCACTAAACTCTCCTATCACTGCTACTTGCAAAACCTCAACCTACCTCTTAGCCACCCTTTTTTTAATGACAAAAAACCAAAAAAAATGCAATTAGCAAATCACTATCTACACAACCTAATGCTTGAGCCACCACCAAACATCACTCAATCATCGGCCCCCCATGGTACCGCTGCTACAAACAATCTGAAAAAATCCCTAAGTCAGCTCTCCTAAGAGCCCCTAAGATAGTCCCAAACAGCCACACAATCAGTGAGATATTATGCCCCAAATAATCAGTGAGATATTAGGCCCCAAATAGCCCCTTAATCAGCTGCCAAAGAACACCCAAAAAAAGCCCCAAACAGCTGGAACTTGCTGCCATGTCGCTGCCACGGAACAACCCCCAAACAGCCCCAAATCTGCTATAAAAAAAGCCCCAAGTCTGCCCCAAAACAGTCCCAAAATATTATCACCACCATCCCCTATTTCAGGCCTCGTACCAAAACCGGCCACCTATGTACCACGGACACCGACACAGATATAGAAACGGACACGGGAATTCTTGAAAAAATGGACACGGACACGGCACAAATAAATAAATAAATAATTATATATATATAAAGTATCCACTTCTAGTCCGGGATCCGGACTTCCGGACCTCATTGATCCGAGCTTTTTTTTGACGATCCGATCCGTCCAATGTGTCCAGAAGGTGTTTTCCAAGGTCCACGCGGAAAATCTTCAAAAAAAAATACCGGGAAGGGCTTGATCCATGCATTTTTCCCAAAAATTGTAAATATTGGAAAACACCTTCTGGACACATTGGACGGGTCGGATTTTGTTAAAACAATTTGCAAACACAAAAAAAAATAAAAAAAGCTTCAATCCGGGGGTCCGGATTAGAAGCTTGTATTATATATAAATATATTATATATGTATGCAGTAGCAATTTTTATTTATATATATATAATATACACTTTTCTATTGATATGTAAGATATTTACATTATTATGCGCTACATATGTACATGTAAGACATACA
Source organism: Vaccinium myrtillus (assembly GCA_016920895.1). Lineage (NCBI taxonomy): Eukaryota > Viridiplantae > Streptophyta > Magnoliopsida > Ericales > Ericaceae > Vaccinium > Vaccinium myrtillus. Next base: position 6,053,967 of record CM029276.1, read on the forward strand.
CACATATCTGCGGAGATATATACATCGAGAGAGAGAGGCAGGGAGAGAGAGTGAGATTGCGAGAGTCAAAGTGTGTAGATATGGGACAGGCGTGTCCATGCCATGTCCCCCGAGTGTTCCCCTCCAAAAAGTAATTTAATTTAAGGGACACGCCACGTGGCGTGTCCAATACGTGTCCCCCGAGTGTCCCCGTGTCCCATACGGGGGCACGGCGAAATCTAGAAGTGTTGGTGCTACATAGCTGGCCACCATGCTCCTGCCACTACATCAGCAGCCTGTGTAGCATCTAGATCCACCACCAGCAACAAGCCAAAACCTTCTTTTTTTGGGCCAGCCCCAACTTTATCACGCTGCAACTATTGGCACCTCCGCCGCCTCCATCCCCGATCAAATCTGTCGCCGCCACTTCCTTCAACTCTACAACCGCTTTCACAACCCCGTCCCGTTCCTGCTGGAGCCTCCATCTCCGATCAAATCTGAAATTTGGGGTTTCAAGCTTATTGAAAAAGAAGGAAAAGAGAAACAGCAAATAAGAAAGGGCAAAGAGAGAAAGGAGGGAGGAGAAAAAAGAGGTTGAGAGGAGAATATCAGTTGGAAGAATATAGGTTATGATAGCAGTCCAGAACCTTTTTGTTTTGTTGATGTATTGTTGTTTTCTTCATTTTTTTAATCTTCTTCTTTTGGTACACTTCTTTTACCTCGTTGGGTTTCAATTCAAGGGTTTGTGGCGTTATCCAGAGTTAGGGTAGAGATTGTGCCAAATCATCACGCTTGTCTCTGGCGATGGCTATGTGAAAGGTTTCTGGCGGAGTAGCAGAAAGGTTTCTGGCGATTACCTTGTATCGTCAGCCCGCAGCTTAAAGTCCTCGTTCCATCCACCGGTAACTTACGATGCGAATGGGTTCTTCCTCCGACCGTCCAGGCCCTGGGCAGCTCTCGGTTCAAAAGAGTCAAGTCAGGATAGACTTTCTATTAGGTAGCTAACTATTAGGATAGACTTTCTATTAGTCAACCGTAAGTTGGATAATCTGGGGATCATTGAATCTACAGTGGAGTTATATGCCCCACTTCCACGATTATGACAAAGCCCTCATCACCACTATACGGCATTGAATAACCAGTTAAATAGTTTGCTTCAATCAAGTTGTCCATTTCTGTGTCTACTGTTGTTTTTTACTAAATTACAACAAATTTGGGAAATGTGATGCCTCTTCGGCTGGCTGAGAGATTACATGCATCGCAGTATTCCTTCTTAGATATCTGTTTGATTTAATGGTAGATTTTGTTCAGTTTCCTTCTTTCTTCTTATATTTTCTCTCTGAAGCACCTGTTCTCTGATTCTTTTTGCAATTTTGGTGCATATGTTGATAACTTCCCTTGAAGCTTCCATACTTACAAATACTGCCAAACTAAAACAAAATATTTCATCACCACACAGCTCATTGTTTTCGATGATTTGGAGGTTCCTACACATAAGACCAAGAACATTGTGAACTATGTGAAGCAAATGGAGAACATGAAGAAAATTCTGCTTGTGGATGGTGGTCCTCTAAGTGAAAATCTGAAGTTGGCTACACAAAATCTCCATTATGTTAACATATTGCCATCCATTGTAAGTCCTCAAATCTTGTTTTACTTGTTTCGAGTTGCAACTTAAGGGCCCAATTTGTAGACATCATCCTGTATAATCTGAAAGTTAAGCTTATACTCTGTATTAACTAGGCTGCCGCTCTTGGCTATTGACTAATAGAATTATCAGAATCATTTCTCACTGAGTTTCAGTTGAAGTTTCTCTCTCTTGTAATGGTAGGTATGCCTCCTTTGTTCACTGTTTTTTTTGCTGTGAGGGATGTTTGTAAGCCAATTTATTTGGATTCAATGACACTGGGTGCAGAACATGAATTCCAGTTCCACTCTGCTGTCTTTCATATTACCTCACCAAAGAACTTGAAATGTTGGAAAGCTGAAGTCTGGGTTGATGATTTATTGTGCGTGTACTTGATCTTACGTGCATTTTGATGACTTTAAGAATGATTTATTGGCTTTTCACATCTCATTTCTCCCACAACAATATACTCATGGAAATTCATGCGACAACGTTATTTTATCAAAATTATAAGTAGTATTTTTTTGGTTGTGAATGCTGACAGAACCTGTGATCCAAGGTTACTTGTTTCATTAGTATTTAAAAGTCACTTGAAATTCTGTCTTTGTGTTGATCTGCTTCCATTTTATTCGCAGGGTTTAAATGTTTACAGCATACTGCTACACGACACATTAGTGATGACTCGTGATGCTGTGAATAGGATCGTTGAGCGGATGCACACTCCAATTAACCGCTGAAGCAGTTTCTTCGTCCAGTTCAACTCGACAATGTTTACCTTCAAGTAGGATTTTGTTAGATCCTCCTTTTACTTTCGAAGAAAGCTTGAAAGCACAAAAGAGTAGTGAGTGTTGTAATTCTCGAGATTCACATATGCATGGCTGGCTGTCCTCTTCTTTCAATAAAGATTGTGTTAAGAAATCTTTAGTCAACGCGGTGTTGCACAAGCGTTAACTGATATAGATTTGGGGTATGCTAATTTTGTGGCTTGATCCTTATTTTCTTCAGGTGGTGCAGCATATATTCTGAACTTTTTGTTCCTGTTTTTATTTCGGTAATCAGAAACCCGAACAATGGGGACTTAGGTTATGAAATTTTGTCTGAGCTACATGTTTTTCTGGTTCTAATAACTAATTGTTCATTCCTGGCGTTGCGATAGAAGATCCGATGGATTTAACAGAGTAGTCTCTTACATTTTCGATGAAGTGGAAAGTGATGAAACCTGTACATTAAATCTGGGCTTGAATTCCGTCCCGCGTGCTTTCGATGAGGTGGAAAATGGTGAAACTTGTATCTCTTCAGGTGACTGGCATACGGAAGAATTCAAGTTGGTCTCTCTTAAGCAGTACTATTAGTGAGAGTTCAAGTTGAACTCTCCTCAAAATCCTATCTGACGCTGTTATTTCTGTAGTTAATAGCAGCATAGCATGGCTACCTTTATTCCTTTCTTTCTATGTCTTCTTTTTTTGATCTGTCCTTTCTTTCTATGTCCACCGAAAGTTAATTAACTACTTACCCCAAGGTTAATTCATGAATGTTCACCCCGCTCTCTTCTCTCTCTCTTGCGCGCGCTCATTCGCATAGTAGATCTACCGAGTTAATTTTGAAATTTGATAAAGGTGTTGAGACATCACGTAGCGGTGTCAAGACCATCATATAATTTTACCTCTTTCATGCGCGCTCGCGTTCAGTAGATATACCTAGTAAATTTGGAAATTGTATACCTAACATCTTATGGTAATTAATACTCCATCTTGTATTCCCTACTAGCTTTGTATATTTTCTTCACACAGCATCCGTCCTAAATTGTTGCTCTTGTTTCAGGAATCTAATTTTTTATAAACAATGTACATAATTGTACAAAAAAGGAAAGAAGTACCAATTTTTTTTTATTTTTTAATTAGCACTTTGTTTATTGATAACTTGACAAAAGGTACATCGAGGAGAACAAGGAAAAATGGGAAAATACGAAGTATAAACATATATAGCAAAGAGCATAATCCCCAAAAAGGACATTGTTATAAGACGCCAACAAGACACAAAAGCAAGAAAAAAATAAAATAAAAAAGGGTGTCCTCAGCCTTGCAACCCGCAATCTACAAACCCCATCCGGCGATGACCAAAAAGTCACCTTCGTCATTAGACAACCTCGTTACTAGGAGTAGTAAACATGAATGAGTTCAATTTTAATTTATCAAAAAAGCTACTCCATCCGTTCTAAATTTCTTGTTCACTTTTTACTATTCCGGACATCTCAAAAACTTATTTATATTTTCAAATGTATAATGTACATGCAATATAGATTTTATTTTATAGAGCTGGATTAACTATGTTAAACAAAGCTTTCGTAGCCATAAAAAACACTATAGATCGAAAAACAGAAGTATCTAAAAATGGCACGCATGCCAAAAAATAGACAAAATTTGGGACAGAGGGAGTAGAATTTTTCTCAATAAAAATGTTTTTCTTTTAAGTTTTTGTTTTGCGAACTGGACAATCTTTTTAGAACGGATGGAGTAATAGTGTTCCACTAACAAAAAACTGTTTTTTCCAAACACCGAGACAGATCATTCTCTCACAATACATCACATAAAAAACCGTGAAAAGCCAATTTTTTCAAAAAACCAACTTAGTGGAACACCCCGTAAAGAATATCAATGATTAATCTTTATCATAACTCATAAGTAGTCAAATCATGACTTCTGAAATTTTTTTTTTTCCTCTATTCATTTAAGTTGACCCCATATTGGGTTTGACGAGGCGATCATTTCATTCTGAATAAATTATTCTCTTTACATTTTTCCATGGATAAATATTAGAATTCCGAATATTATACTAGTAATAAAGCAGATTTATTTCCTCTTGTTTACAAAGTGGGAGGAGTTTAACAGCCTAATAGGAGAGGGGGAAGCTGCAAAATGAACCTAGAAATGGTCACTATAGAAAACTTGGTCTTCAGATTTTCTTTGCTTTAAACATGACATATATATTCTGAATCTCTCAAATTTATGTTCGTAATCCTAAACGAAAGTACCAAATTTACATTGGACCCTTTCCAGCGATTCATTTTACAACTTACAAGATATATATCACGAAAAACACCACAAAAATTGTTGGTCGATTAATTAGACAACCGGACGGTAGTCATGTGGAAGTACTTGAAATCTGTCAAGTGTTTAACAACTCACTTGTCGCCGTGTCATTACGTGCCGTGCCTTACCCGTTGGCATGCATGCATGGCATGGCACGCCTTGTGTTGCGGCTGGAATTACTGGGTCTGCAAGTGCAACATAGGCTGGAATTACTGGGTCTGCAAGTGCAACATAGGCATGTATCCCTACACAACATGTGCTTGGCCGTCTTACTGGGATTTTTGGCTCCAAGAATGACCTAATCTTAAATTGCTCAATTCATAATTTTTTACAACTAACACTAGTCTTAATGTATTGTATCATAAGAAAAATAGAAGTTAAATAAGTAATCAAATGTATGTTAAAAAAAAGGGACCTGGTTAAACTCTAAGGAGTTGTATGGTGGCCAATGCTTGAAACTTAACAAGACTCTATTGGCTGTGTTCGTTTTAGAGTTTTGGGCCAATTTTGGTCCTGTTTTGGTTTGCTTACATCATCATTTCTCTCATTTCTCTCTTTATCTCTCTCCACTTATTACACCTGCTTACATCAAAACAAAACTTGTTAACCGAACAAGGCCATTATCTTCTGGGTTTCAAGTTCAAAATGTCCTGAGTGCTATAAACACACATCAGTTCACCAGTGAATAATGAGATTGGTCACTCAAAAATCAATTGAGAAGCATGGAGCTGGTCGGCACACTTCGAGTAAAAGGGTCCTTCAATAACAAAGAAAATGACGAAAGATCAAAACACACCCTCCAATACAACTTTTACACTTTCCAAATCACTTTTACTCATCTTTATTTACTTTTTATATATTTTAATATACTTTTTAAACATTAAAAATAACTCAGTGTGTTGTTTGTATCATTTTCCTTTATTATATAAAAAAAAGGAGGAGACTGAAGATTTTAGCTCATTTCCCCTTAGATCTAAGGCATAGTTGACAAGCAAGAACTTTGATGGCGCAGTAGTTAGAACTTTGAAAATCTAGGCAAGTGACCAAAAATCAACAGCTAGATTTCATTCAAACCAAAAAAAGGAAATTAAACACTGGCCTACACCCACTTGGGGATTCTCTTTTGTCAACCAAAACGATAGTCCTTTAAGATATATATACAAATATAAAATATATATATAATATGGATAAATATGGAATACGTCTTATAAATTATTGCTAGCTGCAATAATAGTCAAACCATTTTGTCTTTTCTGTCTATGAAATTGGAGCATGCAGCATGCATGGCCCTTTGGATAAAAAGTCCCACTCCTCTCTCAGCAATCTTATCTGCATGATAAAAATTGGTTCATGCTTCATAATCAGTATCGCAACATACTTGTGAAAATATTATTGCTATCCGTAGTGATTTTCAGTTGTTTTGTCTGAAGAATCTTGTTAGAAACATGATTCATTTATGCAAAAACATGTTATGTAAATATTACTTTCTCTGTCCCTTTTTTGTTTTTTCCGGTCCAGTAATCTATTTTGACTATCCCTTAATAAGTGTCACTTTTGAAAAGTTAATCATGCGTTGGTTCCAAAGAATCCCATAAAGAGTGTAAAGATGATGTCTATCTCCATTATAAGGACATTTATGACGAGCTACAATTTGTGAAATATCATGATAACTGTGTCAATAAAATGTTGAACTTACGAAGTTGAATACTTAAAAAGGAAAAAAGTTTTTGCCTGGTATGGGGAGGGTCGGCAGACTCGGCACATCTGGGCTATCCAAAAATACAACCGATGGTTCGGATTGAAATGCCGAGCGGATTTTCAAAAGAAAGAAAAGAAAAGAAAAAATATGTTTCAATCCGAACCGTCGGTTGCATTTTTGGACGGCCCGGATGTGCCGCATGAATACCACGTCACCCATACCCTATTTGTACCCAAAATCTTCTCCTTAAATATTCAAGTAGAGGTGTCGTGTACTCTTCTTTGGCAAGGTTTGAATTTATATGAAGTCAACCCATGCAAAGCTAATATCTCAATCTCATCCACAAGAACAAAGCTTCAGAGCTCAATCTATTTACTCGTCTAGATAATATTTTTGAAGTTTTAGAACTTTCGCGAGCTAAGTTTAGAAACCCATTTCGATTCTAAGCTCAATGGCCACATTTAGCAACTTATTTGGTACAATCTCCATCATTTCTCTAGTACTAACTCTGCAGCTTGCATGCGTCGCCAATGCGCAGCTCTCGCCCGATTTCTATGCCACAACTTGCCCTAACCTCAGAGGCATTGTGCGTGTCGCGATGAGGCAAGCGATTGATAGAGAGCTTCGGCTTGGCGCCTCTATCCTTCGGTTGTTCTTCCACGATTGCTTTGTCAATTAATGTGAGATATATATCCGACCTAGCTCTATTCTTTTGTTCATGTTCAAAAACTTTACTCCCTTTGTCCCGAATTTCTTGTCTATTTACATGTATACATGCTATTTTTCAATTGCTTATATCTTTTAATCTATAGTGTTTTTTACAATTTTGAAAACTTTGGTTTATAGAACTCATCGAGAACGATTAAATGAGATCCATATTGAATATATATATTACATTGTACATTTGAAAATATAAACAATCTTTTGAGGTGTCGTGAATAGTTAATTTGGACAAGAAATTTGGAACGAAGGGAGTATTCTAGTAGCTAGTTTTGACACTACGTAACTTAAACTGTTTTTTTTTTCCCTCGATGAAAGCCAGTATTGTTAGTTGTAGTTGGTGAAGTTTTAACTCCAGTAAAATGCATAAGAGTATATAGTGCCTAGCTACTAGAGGGCTACCACTCCAATCCTTCCTAAAAATAATCTGCATTCCTAATCTCACTTTATCCAATTCTTCTTAAAAATAATCTGACAATCAAACGTGCCCGTAAAGTATTGTGTTTATGTTGTTGAATTACTTTGGTACGTAAGTTTCTTAGTAATAATATGCCGGTTCATTTTGAGTGGTGCAGGGCTGCGATGCATCGATAATCCTGGATGACACACCAACCTTTACGGGCGAAAAGAATGCATTGCCGAACCGAAACTCAGCGAGAGGATTTGAAGTTATCGACACGATTAAAACTCGTGTCGAAGCTGCTTGCAATAACACGGTATCTTGTGCTGATATTCTTGCCATTGCAGCTAGAGATGGAGTTTTCCTGGTGAGTATATCTACCATGCATGCATGCATGTGGTGAGTTTTGTAAATCGACTAAAGTAGCTCCTCCATCCCAAATTGCCGGTCTTTCTTTCATTTTTGGATGTTCCAAATTACATATTCATTTTGAAAAATCAACAAGAAATAGGTTCACCTTTATCCTTTTGCCATTTCTTTTCTACATTTAACTAACAAAGTCAACAGAGCATTAAAAATAAGAAGGGCTCAATTGGAAAAGTCAACACCAATCAAAAGTCAATGAAGTCTCTTTGGACTTGTCTTTGTAAATTCTGAACTATTGATTATCGAGATATTAGATGACCGAGATGCAACTATAGCTAGAGGCTTCTATACTGTCCATTAATTACAAAGAAACTTGGTCCTTTCTATTATTGGGTAATCATGTATAGCACTTTGCCAATTCTACATCAAAGTGTTGTGAAAACGATCGAAAATAATACGTGTTAGCATTGTTCGAATGATTGTGAAAGAACAACTAATGAAAGTGCATGATCCAATGTACGTAGCATGTCTTATTATTAACTTAATTTTAACCTCATATCAAAATGATATAACAATATTAAGAGAGGATTCTCTCTCATGTGAAAATCTCTAAAATGAGATTCACTGTCTTATTTGATGATTCGAGTAGTTCATTTCGTAAATTTCAATTTGTTGTGTAAATCATTTTTTTACGAAAAATCAAGCTAATCAAACATCTATAAACAATTATTTGTATCATATTTTTCTATAAGAGCAACGAACGGTTTACTGCATTGCTATTAAGACAAATATTATTTGTTCTCCTTTTCAACGAAGGCGCTAACATGAATCACCCTCAGAGCAACATCCTTAATGATGGCAAATACCTTCTCGCCCGGACTGGAAGCACTCTCAATCACATTTCGCGATCTGCAAATGAATGCGCGGACTGCCTGGCTCACCTTGGAGCTGAACAAGATGAAGATTTGGTGGTGGTCTCATCCCCCCACTAGCGCTTAGAGAATTTCTGATTAGGGATAGTCTAAATATTAGGCAAATCCTTGATTAGATCTTGCCAGTTGTATGCCTTTCTATGTCTGTACTTATCTTGTTGCACTCCTGATGCACGTTGAACCTCCCCTTTAGTTGCTATAATATTTCCGATTTACTCAAAAAAAAATATATATTATTTGTTCAAATGACGTAGACCTAAAAAATAAACCCCTTAAGTCATTAAATGTGATAATTTATTTTTCCGTAAAATGAGGGATATGTCACGTGTGGTTATATAATTCAATGACATATTACATCCAAAAAACATAATATACATATATATACATACATTCATACATACAATGACGTATTTACCCTTATGGGACAGCTAGGAGGACCAACATGGGAAGTTCCACTCGGCCGGAGAGACGCAACAACCGCAAGCCAAGCCGCCGCAAACACCCAAATCCCCTCCCCATTCTCCGCCCTCCTGGCCCTCATCTCCGCCTTCGCTGCCAAAGGCCTAACCGCCCATGACATGACCGCCCTATCCGGTGGCCACACCATCGGCTTCGCCCGCTGTACCACCTTCCGCTCCCGCATCTACAACGACACCAACATCGACCCCAACTTCGCCGCCCGCCGGAGAACCACCTGCCCCTCCTTCGCAGGAGGCTCCGGCGACGACAGCCTGGCCCCGCTCGATATACAGACCCCGAACCGGTTCGGCAACGACTATTACGTGGATTTGTTGAACCGGAGGGGGCTTCTTCATTCGGACCAGGAGTTGTTCAATGGCGGGTCCCAAGATGGGTTGGTTAGGGCTTATAGTGGGAATCGATCAGAATGCCTTTTATAGGGATTTTGCTGATGCTATGGTCAAAATGGGGAATATTAGTCCTCTAACTGGGATTAATGTGCAGATTAGGAGGAATTGCAGGGTGGTTAATTAAGTCAAATTTTTTTCTGTTTTGTTTTCTGTTTTATTTATTTATTTATTTTTCTGTTTTTTGTTTTTTGTTTTGGTGATTTTGTGAGGGATTCAAGTTTCAAGTGATCCAAGTTTGAAAATAAAAACTTCCTGGGGGCTCGGATTTCTGAACCAAACAAGTCGAGTCTTAAGTCCCATTCAATTTTTTTTTGAAAGGCAAAAATTTTATTAACCTTTGAAAACGAATTACAAAGATTAAAAGGATCTAAGAACAAGGCTTAAAGATGAAAGAAGGGAAGATCCACAAAGAATACTCCCCTCACATCAAAAGACATAAGATGCTAGGATCCGAAAGGGAAAACACAACCAAAAGTTGGCAAGAAGCCAACCCAAACCCCCCAACAAGAAAACACACCCGAAAAAATAAATAAAAACCAACGCCCCAAAGAAACCAACTAAACCGCCTCAAACAAACACCACCAACAGCAATCTCAGCTTGCAACAGAAAAACCACTTATGATCTCATCATCATCCCCCAAATAATCTTCACCCAAGATCTTGCTTATTGACCAAGAAACCTGAGCCGTATTAAGATGAATCCTGTTAATGCTATCAGAAGAAACAGATAATGCAGCAGCAGCTATAGCAGATCTGAACACAACGCATTTTTTTTGTTTTCGACGACCCTTCTTCTTAGCTTTCGGAAATCCCAACCTTTTTTCAATCCTTTTCTGTTTCAATTTTCCTTTCCCAATATCTTCCACCGCATTAGCTGGATTGAGATCCACAACTAACTGGATACCTTCAACATCTTTCTCATTAAAAATTCCACTTCAGAAAGATTCCAAAAACCTTGATCAAAATTCGTTACCTCCTCATCCTTGTTAGTAACAGCTAAAATGGTATCCTCTACTTCGAAAGAATTAGAAAGCTCGGAGTTCGCAACAGGCCCGACTGAAGAACTTGGATGTCTCGCATCAACCAAATTACCCACATCATTAGCCATTGAGCAATCCACTTCCTCCTTGGTTTCACCAACCATTGAAGCACAAATAGAAGGTGAATCAATGGCTCTACTCCCAGTCGAATCCTCCTGCCTTAAAATTGCATTATCCTCTAAAGAATCTTTTACAACTTGATGAAAGTTATTGGACACACTATCTCCGATATCCAATCTAGCTTCCGCCTTCGCATCTTCCTCATTAGAATTAAACACCAATATTGGAACATCCATAGGTGTCTTATGGAATTTCAGACTCGCAAGAAGACCATCATACTGATTAGAGTGAGAAAGGATGGGAAAAGGTAGATGGCTTGAAGACACTTCTGAGACTCTAACCAAGTAAATATTGCCATCAATATCCAAATTAATCACCTCTTCAATCTTAGAATGGATTTTGATTGCAATTAGTATCTTGGATATAGCAAAAGATGACTCTTTCAAAGTATCCTCATCGACTGCAATGAAATCTCCCCATTTACCTCCAATATTTTAAAGGTAAGTGAGTTCCAAACATTTAGAGGAATGTCAATACAAGAGATCCAAACAAACCTCTCCATACTAGCTGCTTCCCCATTCCAAGGTTTTAAACTCACGAACCACCGTTCATACCAATCCTTCTTGATCATCTCATCCATAAAAGCTGTACTCGGAAAAGTGATAAGAATATTTCTACCACCCATTGCCCTGATTAGAATGTCTCCACCAATCTCTTTTTGTACTTCTACCCGGAGGTCATCAACTGATATCATTTTGTGCAAAACCGCCACTGCACTTCTGAGAAGCCATCCATTCCCAGAAGGGTGAAACTTAAGTGTAGCATTACTTAACCTGCAATTTCCCACTTCCTTTGCACACCCTATGAGAGCATGAGCGTAAGATTTATGGCTGCCTACATTATGGTTAAGGTATGCCCTCATCTCCTTATCCCCGACATTGGTAGGAGCTGCCAAGGCCGCCCTACAAAGAGGTTTGTGTAAAGGATTGCGCAGGGGATGATAAGGGGACTGTCTCTTGACAAAATCTGCCAATTTCACCACCAATTTTTTATCTTCCACCTCCATACCATTGGCTTTCAAGATAGCCATATCTGCAGAGACAGAGCAATCATATCGAACGAAACCAAATTTGCTACCTGTCTTGCTACTCCTTTTGGCAGGGATGAAAGCATCCTTAACCACACCATAATTGTTAAAAGTTTTCCTTAGCCACAAATGGGTGGATACTCCCGGAATATTATCAATAAATAGAGTAACTATCTCTTTCATCGCATTAAGATAGGATACAATGAATCAACAACATCAGACAGCCAGCAGAAGCAATACAATCGCAACAAATGGCAGAAGCAAAAACCACATCAGACAACCAACAGAAACAATCGAAGAAAACAGGCTAAATCAAAACCCGAAACCACCGATCAAAGAAATGAAACCCAATAGTTACCTCAAATAGATGAGAGCACCAGAGAGCAGCAAGAGCGCCGGAAAAAGCGAGCCAAAACGGAGCTCCGACGAGGAAGCCGGGAGGTCGCCGGAAAAAAACGCCGGAGAATGAAAACGGCCGGCAAAGGATGAAAGCCCACGGTCCAAGGAAACCAAAAATGAAAGTGGATAAGCTTGGAGATGCTCCAATGGACATAGATCTGAAAAAGAGTGGCAAAAACCCAAGAGAGAGAGGAGGCAAAACCGAGAGAAAATGGAACGAACTGCCGGAGAATGATGGTCTGGACGAGGAGAGGGAGAGAAATGGATGATCGGGTGGGGATTGGAGGAACAAGGATGAAAGAAAATGGAGGCTATGATGGGAGGTCGGTGTGAATTGCCATGGTCTCCATGGTGGGAGGTCGGTTTTTTTTATTTTTAAAGTCCCATTCAATTAGAAGTTCTTGTCATGTCAAATGCATCGTGTGTTCTGTGATCACTCAAATTTATGATGTTACAAATAAAGACTTTCTGTTGCAAAAACTATTGAGAGCATTCAAGCAAATTTCTTGTGGGGAGGGTCAGATCTTAAGAAGATACATATGGTTAGCTGGACAAAGATGATGCAAAACAAGGAACACGGTGGCTTGGGAATCAAAGGATTGAGAGAAATGAATGAAGCTTTGCTACTTAAGTGGTGGTGGAGGTACGGAATTGAAAAGGATGCTCTATGGAGAAGGCTCATCTATTCTAAATACAATGTGGGGGACCAAAACTGGCTTCCTTTCATGGAGATTAATAGGAAGGTCTCAATCATATGGAAAGATATTCTGTTGATTCAATATAGAAAACCTCTGCAGTTTTCTTATTTCCTGGACAACATCAGATTCAAGATTGGAGACGGCACATCAATTTCTTTCTGGCAAGATACATGGTTAGATGGAAAAAAGCTTTCTGATTTATTCCCAAGGTTGTTCAGCATTGTGCAAATGAGAGAGGAATCATTGGCTGCAGTGCTCAATAGAAGAAATGAGTTCTCTGCATGGGATTTTCAGTTTAGAAGAAGATTATTTGTGTGGGAAACTGCAGAGTTGATGGTTGTGACCAATCTGTCGGAGAATCTAAATCCTTATACAATTGTGGGTGTACCAGATATGTTGGTTTGGAAAGCAACCTCAAGCTCTTATTCTGTCCAATCGATGTACAAAATGCTTTTGCATAGGGATGCAATAACTTTTACTCCCGACATAAAGGTTCTTAAATTGATTTGGAATAATGCTGCCCCATATAGAATACAATGTTTTGGTTGGATGGTTCAGCTAGGAAGAATTAAAACTGCTGACTTTCTACTGGGCTTAGGAATTATCACTGATGTTGAGAATGCTTTATGTAAATTTTGTGGGGAAGAAGTAGAATCACTTGATCATTCATTTCTGCTATGCCATCCTGCTTGGTTTGTTTGGACTAAAATTCTAAATTGGTGGGGTGTCAAATGGGTAACTCCACATTCCATCTCTCTATTATTTCATTGGTGGTCAAGTTGGACAATCAAAAAGAAGAAGAAACGTATATGGGACTGCATTCCACTTGCAGTCTTATGGTCAATGTGGAAGATGAGAAATGAGTGGGTGTTTCAAAACAAAAGGCTTAATTGGATCGAGCTGGTGGATCTGATTAAGGTTCGTGTTGCCTTATGGGTGAAAGCTTCATGGGAGTCAAATTCATACTCAATTAATGATTTCATTTACAGGTTGGATAGTGTCTTGGAAGCTCTTTAGGTAGTGTATCTTGGGTTTTTTGTCTTTGTGTTCTTGTTTCTTTTGTTCTTTGAGTGTCTTAGTTTTTGGGTTGCTTGGGTGGGTTATGTGCCTTTCATTTGGGTTGTTCCTTGGTGGTTGGGTTTGGGTGTGTCTTATCTTTGTTTCTGTCTTTGTCTGTTTTTTCTGGGGTTCTGAGTCTGTGCTTTTCGGGGTTTTTCTGGGTTTGGGCTTGGGTTTGGGGGTCTGGTTGGTTGGTTGTGTTGTGGGGTCTTTTTGAGATTGGATGGTTTGTGTCTCGAGTTTTGGACTGGTCTATATTGTGTCTGGGTGGTTTGGGTCTTGGGGTCTATCTTGTGTCCACATGTTGATGTTGCTATGGATTATATGTTTCACTCACGGGATGAATCTGCACCCTTGATCCTCCGTTTGCTCTGCGCTTCTCTGGAACTGGACACCATTTGATTGTCCCATCTCGTAGATGCTTGTATACTATTTTGCTTGCTTGTGTGCTGCCTCTCCATAGGAATGGATTTTTCTGACTGCTTATCTGCTGCCTCTGCACTCTCCTCAATTGATCACGATGAGCTATTACACTCGAGAAATATGATGAAAGTTCTTTGATTGCATTTGGGAACTTCACGATTTGGAATTCATTGAATTAGTACACGGATATGGTTCGAGTAACTGCTGAAATTCTGCTGCTTTAAGGATTGCGATGTTGCTGAAGTTCGATGCTGAAGTTTTTATCATGAATCAGTACACGGATTTGGAGCAAGTAACTGCTGAAATTCTGTTGCTTAAGGATTGTTTTGTTGCTGAAATTCTGCTGCTTAAGGTTTCTTTTGCTGCTGAAATTTGATGATGATGCTGCTGCTGCTTAAGGATTGTTCTGTTGCTGAAATTCTGCTGCTTAAGGTTGTTTTTGTTGCTGAAATTTGATGCTGTGTGTTGCTTCTCATGCTGGGCCCCTCTTTAGTTTTATCAAGTGGAGCATTCTTTTTTGAAGATAACAGCTGCCGGTTACTCAAGATGTCAAGGAGCTTGCTACGGGATTATTACTCGTAGCTTTGTTACTTAGATGTTGCTCCTCTTTTTCTTGTGTTCTCTCTTTCGGTTGATTACTTATCAACCTTTGTTTTCTCTTTCTTGGAGCCTTGCCGGCATATGATTGTCGTGGTATGGGGTGCCAACTTAGTTGGGATGCCATTTCACGTTGTGATGCTTTTTGCGCTTGGCTCCATTTAATCTCTGTAATCCGTGTTCAAAGATTAATAAATTTTTTGCCGTTCAAAAAAAAAAAAAAATAAAGACTTTCTATGTGCTCATAGGAGTTTCAATAGGTTAAGTTTTTCCTTTCTTTCTCTTGGGTTTTTTTTTCTTTTTCTTTTGGCATTTTGTTGAGGATAAGTGTATTTTGAATATTTGTTCTATCTTGTATTGATAATAAGGAATTGGATTTTCTCGTCATTCTATGTGATTGACAATTATAGTCCCTTTGGATTGAGAGATTTAGCGAGGAGGGGAAAAAAAAAAAAAAAAAACTGAGGAAGGATTATTTCTCACCACTTGTTTGGATAAATGGGTGAGAGATGATGAGGAATTAATGTGTGTAAATGCTAAGCTTATTTATTTTTCACCTTTTCTTACAAAAAATGATGAGGTTAATTTGATGAGAAAGCATAACCCTTTTCTGTGGACAACATATTGATTAGTTTGTTTGAACTCTCTCTCTCTCTCTCTCTCTCTCTCTCTCTATTGATGGAAGGCTGTTAAGTGATGCAAAATTTCTTCTCCACAAAAAAGATTAAGGTGTAACTTAGTTGCAGGTTGGGAATGGTAACATAGCAAGAGAACTTTATGCAGGAAGCATGTGTTGTTTCCCAGAAAGGGAAAGGGTGGTGATATCATGTGGTGGAAAGATATGCTTTTTTTTTCTCTTTATGAATTATGAGAGTCACTATGCAGTAGTGCACTGTGCGCTTTGATTTTTGTATAAGCAAGGAACAAACAGACTGCATGCCAAATTCTCATCAGATCGATGTATGTGGCTGGAAATCATAGATCTAGTTCCATGAGCCCTATTGAAAAAGCAACATACACAGTGATGCTTATGGGGTACCTGTAAAAAGTTGGTCACTTTTTCTGATATAAAGAGTTTGAGTAGTGTGGGTGAGGGGAGAGAATTAAAAAAAAGTGGTCAAGTTCTCTATTTATGTTTTATACTTTTGTGGGTTCACCGTGCATTTTTTCCGTATCGGTTCAATTTTATCGGATGTCTCACAGATGGGGATGAGAGAGTAGTTAAAATTTCCGTCCGCAATCCGTTGGTCGATTAGTGCTTGTTTGCAAAAAATTCAGAGAGCAAATTCTAGCTTCAAAAAATCAACAGTGGTGTGTCTGCTCCAGATTTTAGGAGGCTTGTAAAAATCACCAGCTTTTTTGCGACTATTTAAGGTACAAAAGGAAGTTTATCGACCGGTGTGTATTCATGTTAATATTCTCTTATCTTGGCGAATTTATCGAATGTAGAGAGGGAAGAGTACATACGTGAGCGGAGAGTATATTTATTTAGAATTTCCTTTTTCAAAATACTGGTGGAGAAGATTTAATTACTTGTCCTCATCTATTTATTTGAAAATGTATATTCAAAAATTGTTTCGGTCTTTTTTAATTATTTCTCTCATCAAATCTGAGTTCCAAATATGTGTAACGAAAAAAAAAAAAAAATTATGTGCAACGACCTAAAAGAAATCAATATACAAAACTCAATAAAGATACTCTTAAATTAGGAAAAAGATGCAAACTTAACCTAAGAGGAAACCTCGACCTAGCCATGCAGTAATTGCCAAGAAACTCTCGATTGAGAATCTCCTTTCATTGGTGTAACTTTTTCATAATCAAAAGTTTGTTTTGGGTAACCATAATTTACCCTCTTTTTTTTTTCATTCGTCATTCTTAATCTATTACATGGGGAGGGGGGGGAATGAGACTCGATCCCAAGATGTGAGGCATTCAAGAGCTCTACCACATGAGCTAGCCACCACTTGCCATAATTTACCCTTTCAACAACAGACGCAGGAATCTAAATTGTTGGTGGGTCAAATTTACATTGAGTTTAATCTCTGCTCGAGTTTGTTTAAAAACTAAATGAATGAACCTGAACATTCTAAAGCTTGACTCGATTCGGCTCGTTTGCCTACTAAACCCTTTGGCATTGACTTTCCCCCTAATCTTATCATTGCATATGGAGTATACCCTAATCTTATTGCATTTACATTGTTTTTAATTAAACAGGAAAAAAAAAACATTATGATTAGTATTTGATTTTATTATAAAAACAGGACAATTATATTCTTCTTCATATAGTATCCATGCAAGTTGGATTCACCCTGGTTGTTGAGGCTTTGATCATTATATTACTGTAAAGCATTCTTAAAGGTTTCCCTTGTCTTCATTGGTCCTTCGAACATCAAAACAAGATTAGTTAGAAATTCAAACGTACATAACCTATATGATTGCCAAACCGATAATTCCTTACAATTATTTAAGTCAGTGGCTGATCTGGGAATTTAACATAGGGACACATATACATGGATCGTCGTTACTCCAATTGGATATTATATATCTTGCGAAATTTCTGTCCTAATCACAAAAAAGCATGTTAAAAAATTGTTTCGGTCTTTTTTAATTATTTCTCTCATCAAATCTGAGTTCCAAATATGTGTAACGACCTAAAAAGAAATCAATATTACTATTAGTCACTGCACAATGTTAATGAGGAGTAGTATACAAAACTCAATAACCAAATACAACAATCCATTCCGGATCGGATTGGTTTAGCGGTTATATCAGTTTTCTTGTACACCCCTATCTTAAATTAGGAAAAGATGCAAACTTAACCTAAGAGGATACCTCGACCTAGCCATGCAGTAATTGCCAAGAAACTCTCGATTGAAAATCTCCTTTCATTGGTGCAACTTTTTCATAATCAAAAGTCTGTTTTGGGTAACCATAAGTAACCCTTTCAACAACAGACGCAGGAATCTAAATTGTAGGTGGGTCAAATTCTCATTGAGCTCGAGCTCAGCTCGAGTTTGTTAAAAAACTAAATGAATGAACTGAACATCCTTAAGCTCGGCTCGATTCGGCTCGTTTTTTTGCATACTAAACCCTTTGTATTGCACATCGTATGAATTGATTTTCCCCTAATCTTATCATTGCATATGGAGTATAACCTAATCTTATTGCATTGATATTGTTCTTAATTAAACATAAAAAAAAGAAAAAAAAACATTATGATTAGTATTTGATTTTATTATAAAAACAGGACAATTAATTACATTCTTCTTCATATAGTATCCATGCAAGTTGGATTCACCCTGGTTGTTGAGGCTTTGATCATTATATTACTGTAAAGCTTTTTTTAAAGGTTTCCCTTGTCTTCATTGGTCCTTCGAACATCAAAACAAGATTGGTTAGCAATTCAACCGTACGTAAGCCTATATGATTGCCGAACCGATAATTCCTTATAATTATTTAAGTCAGTGGTTGATTTGGAAATTTTACATAGGGACACATATATAAATGGATCGTCGTTACTCCACATAGGATTTTAAAATGTATATGTTGAAATTTTATGTTGAAAAATTTCTGTCATAATCACAAAAAAGCAAAAGATAAAAAGAGACTGGTTCTTCATGCGACATCAATGATAGAAAAAATCGTCAATAAAAAGATTTGTGTGACTGAAAGCGGGAATAACGGATACCGGAGACAGGCAGAATATCCAGCCCGTCTAACTCCAATTGGTTGGCCAAGTGGTCTCGCCTTGTTGCTCATGTCTTAAGTTTGATTTTCCTAGTCAGCAACTCTATGAGTCACCTCACCCTCACGCATAAGCTTCTAAAATGGATCGTGAGAAGGGTTGTAGGGAATAGTCTGAAGTGAATATCGTCCGTCTCAAAGAACATTGTCATAGTTTGACATCTAAACTTAGAAGGAAAGAAATACTCCT
The DNA here is from genome assembly GCA_016920895.1 of Vaccinium myrtillus. Lineage (NCBI taxonomy): Eukaryota > Viridiplantae > Streptophyta > Magnoliopsida > Ericales > Ericaceae > Vaccinium > Vaccinium myrtillus. Next base: position 6,072,945 of record CM029276.1, read on the forward strand.
ATTTTCAATATTAACTGCACTCAAATGGTAGTATTGTATAATATGCACTCAATTCTCACCAAAAGAAGAGAATCGAAAAAGTAGGTTACAGTAGTGTGCAATTGCTTGAGTGACAATCTTCACATATTACCAGCTGGGTTTTTAACTTTCTAACAACGTGGCATCATTACAACGTGGCATCATTAAATTAAGTAAAAGAGTTGGGGCATTTTAGGGAATTCGTTTTAACGTGCCCTCTCTTTTTGTTTTTATTCATGTAGAATTGCTTAATTTTATTTTCTCTTTTTTATTCTTTTTTTGTGTGAAACAATGTATGAAGGAATGAAAAACTCTATGAACGTATTTGGATAAAAGAGAGCACGGGGCCTTGTTCCAATTCCTAGCTGAAATTTAAAACTGACTTAATTTGTATTTTATGAGACATATCATTCTCTCACAATACATCGACTTGAAAATTTACTTAATCCAGTTTCTATCCCATAAATTATTTTTTCTATTTCTAAACCCTATTTATGCACGAATAAAGAGTAATGAACAACAAAAGAAGACATCGACGTGGAAAAAGAACAATTTATTGTCCTTTTAGCTTAGTAAATAGAATAAAGTTGTCACACTTGTGACTAGACTCATCTAGTGGTGTGTGATGTCCAAAAAGTTAATGGGACCTAAATTTTCCTTTAGATGGGTTGGAGGACTAAAGTTTAAAGGGTGAAAAATGTAGGACAACTGAAAAGAGAAGATTTTGGAAAAGAAAAGTGCTTTAGGAATTCTTGCTAATTAAGATAAAGAGGAACCCTAGGAATCCCTAAGCAAAAGTAAGTACTAAAAAGCAGTCACATTAATAAAAAAACAACTAATAAAATGATATTTATTCCATCCAATACTCTTTCATATTAAGACAAAAGGAAACGTGGAATGATTGAGCACATTGGATTGAAAATTTTACTGAATTCAAAATAGAAAACTTGTAAATTGGATCAAGAACGTATAGTTATCCAATTGAGTTAATTTTTCAGAGCCTCGTTGAAAATATTTTATAATTAATGAACGATACGAATTATTTGTGTGGAACCTAAAAAAATAGGAAGTGGGGACTCTGTTGTCTCCCACAGCCAGCAGCCCCTACCAACCCACGAAACACAGCCGTTTTGCCACATCAAACAGCTCCCCTTTGAGCTCTCTTTTCCCTTGTTTGGCACCCAATAAATGGGGCAACAAAGCAAACAAAAACTTGTTTGTTAATGGGGTAAGAAAGCCAACAAAAGGCCACACGGTGGCGTTTCATGGGGTTATTCCCCGTTTGATGATTTATTGATATTTTGTGGGGCCTATTTCAAGTCCCGCAAAGATTATTTTAGCGACAGGTTTTTTTAAAATGTGTTTGTTTGAGTACTTGTAAAAGATTAGCTCAATCCAATATCGGTAAGGGCTTTTTTCAGAATTGATAGGGTTTTTTCAGAATTCGTTGGGCGCCTTACAAATTTTGAAAAAGACCTTACCAATATTGGATTGAGCTAATTTTTACAAGTACCCATATAAAAACATTTTAAGAAAAACTCGCGGTTTTAATTATCTTTGTGGAACCTGAAATACGCCCGTTTTTTCCCCCATAATTCGTAAAACGAGCCACTTAATTTCATATTAATAATTTAATTAATTTTTTCGGGGCTATTTTCGGATCTACAAGATTATTCAAACAACAAATTATTTTTAATTAGAATGTATTTTTATGGATTTCTAGAAAAAACTTACTCAGTCAGGATTTTTTTACAAATAGTAGGACCCCTATGAATTCTGAAAAGCCTTTGTCAATTTCGGATTAAGCTAATTTTTTAGGGAGACCCATAGAATAACATTCTAAGAAAAACTCGTGATTTTAATCATCTTTACAAGATCTAAAATAGGCCTCACAAAAATATCAGTAAATTACTGATGTGGCAAAAAGGGGGACGTGGGAGGGCTTTTCTATTTTCCAATTAATCTAAAATGGGGGATAAATTTTGCCAAATGGGACCTCTTTGACGTGGCAAAACGGGATCGTTGACTGTAGGAGACAGCAGAGCTTCCGCCTCCTAAAAAAATAGGCCCCGCACGCCAATCTATGCACTATCGGTGCAAAAGAGATTGGTACCCATAGCATTAGTCACGGTGTTATTTATTATCTGAAGAACATGGTCATCTTTTTTTTTTGGTGCTTCGGAATAGAAGAGAACATGGTCATCGTCAATATGTTTGGTGATCTCCATATGGTCTATTTCCCTTTGTAAAGACTTTCTGTCGTCTAGACTCTAGAGAGCCTATAAAATGTCCTTCCAAGTAAAGACTCTCTAACGTGTGAAAACCCCACAAAAATGTCCTTGAAATCGTTTATTTTTTAAAGCTCGGCGAGAACATCAACTATGTATACATTATATTGGTTGCGATACCAATCAATATATGAGTATCTTGATAAAAATGAGCTTAATCAAATTTTTTAGACACAAATCCGATTCAAAATCATATGTTTCTCGACGAAAGCTAAAAATATGAATGGTTTTGATCATCGTACTGAATCCAAAAATAATTCTACATACGTACGGGCAAGAATGATGGACCGTTTTGTCTGGCCCGGTCGCCTGAATTATAAAAAGCTGGACCATTTTGTCCTTTTTAAACACGGGGGAGGATCTACTTGTTAATTTGTAGGGAAAAGTGTAGACAAGGTCAAACTCACCTCATTAAACCCATATGGTCCCAAATGTTTAGGTTAAGACTTAATGTCCTCTCAGTTAGATGATCATATGGCGGTTGTGGTACAGAGGCAGATCGCTGGAGAGAAATGAGATGATGCAATTAATCATGCAAAATCATTATCGTCTCAGTTAATCATGCAAAATTTGATCTTGTCTACACTTAAAGTGAAGTGGTTCTGTGTATCGTTTTTCGATTTTTTTCGCACCAAATTAAAGTACTCCTCGTGTACTTTAATTCGGTGTGAAAAATTCAAAAAATAATACACAGAAACACTTAATTTTTTGATATGAAATACCATGATTTTAGCACCTGGCGAACTCATTTGCTAAAATCATGGTTGATTTTAGCAACTGGGTTGCTAAATTTTTTTGGAAAACTAGGCCGAGGCTTACAAATTTCAAGCATGCGACACACGTTTCATTAATAACGCCGCAAATTCGCAAAGGAACAATTGTCAAACTAACAACTCTCTCCTATTAAAATTAACGAAAGGAAGTAGTATAATCTACACCACTTCTGAGGTACGCATTTCAAAGCCCCATGCTAATAATAATCGGAGTAATTCAATTTATTCAAAATTTTATTTTTATGTGTCCCTCTAAAAAGTCAACTCACGTGGATATCGATAAAGACTTGATCGATCCATCCATTTTTTTTTTTCCAAAAAATTCAAGGACAAAAATTGATCAAGTTCTTACTGATATTTAAAAAAAAAAAAAAAACTCTTGAAAATTTATTTTGAACGAATTGAACAGTTTTGATAATTTGCGTGAAACTAAAAAATGGATACCCAGAAAGTAATGTACATTCGGTGCACACCAAATGGTGTACCAATAGATTTTTTTTTTTTAAATTTTTTTTTTCAAGAAGAAAAAGACCAAAAGTGAATTTTCATAGGGTTCGCTTTCGGTGCACCAATGACCAAACCACGTAGACGCACATGTCTGGATTGCCATTGTCATTGTCCTCCTCATTGATGCTCTTTCATTGGATTCATATTTCATTTTCATACCAGGAGGGTAATATCGTCATTTTCCAATTTACGTGGTCAAATCACTCACTAATATCAGAATAAATTCGTAACCACCATGTGCGAAAGCATAAATATGAACATGATCGATGGTCTCCAATGTGACAAATAAATGATTTACTCAACGAAAAAACATGTCCTAGACGGTAATTGATTTTTGCACTCCCAATTTTAACAATCACACTCACTTTATTGTCCTTTTGTAATGTGAATTTACAAAATTAACTTTTCATTTATGTATTTTTTCGAACTTGGAAGAATATTTTAAATTCACATCACAAGATAACAAAAAAAAAAAAAAGTGGTTATACCCTCCGTTCCTAATTATTAGTCCATTACGTGTCATTTTTCAAATAAAAAAAATTAAGTGTATAATTTTTTGAATTTTTTCGCACCAAATTAAAGTATTAATTGAGATCTTTAATACGATGCGAAATTTTTTAAAAAATTATACACGGAGGGAGTATAAAACAAAGAGTGTAACTTCCGAATTACCCAAAAAATAAAACAAAACAAAGAGTGTGAAAATCACTATCCGTCCTGTATCCTCATTTGTTACCGGCGTTAATGTAGTAAACGTTACTCCAATATGGTAAACCTAACATTAGTAGTAGTACTACTGTAATGTAAAGTGGACGGTGGTAGATGGACGTGGGACACCCAGTGTTTGCGCCCTAATTGCACCCAATAATCTCTCTCTCGCAGGCGTCGGTGACGAGGACCCTACGAGAGCGTGGACCAACATCTGACACGTCATAATCGCCTTCAGATGAGTCAAAAAGACTCGCTCACTCACTGTCTTCTTTTTACTCCAGTGTTTGTCAGAACACTCAGGAAAAGCTTTGGCACAGCCTGTTCTCCAACAACTCGCCCCCATTCCTTTCTATAAATTCATCATTGGAAACAATCCAGTCATTTAACTCTCTACATTTTACGAATTGGGGTCTTTTGCACCTTTCGGCCGTCCAATCGTGTTTAAAATGGTTCGGATGTATTTTTTGATTTTTTACATTAAAATTAACGAACGCATCCAGACCGTCTAAAACACGATCGGACGGCCGAAGGGCGTGTTGTGCACATCACCCCTGTGTGCACACTTTTAATTTAGATTTTTTTTTTAAACTGGTAAAATCTCAAAACACATCTGGGTCTTCCAAAACACGATCGGACGGGTTCACATTTTTGCAAAAGAAATTGATTTTCATACTCTTCAATATTTTTTAGTATTTTGATTTTATTTCTTATAAATTTTAAAATTACCGTTTCAGATGAACCAACAAACAAATTTTTGTTACTCTTATATTATGCCTCTAAATAAAACTAAAGTTTAGCTGGCATTTCGTAGGACCAAAAAAAAAAAAAGATTGGCTTTGTTTACATGCGGAACTCCCATTTTCCCGAAAAGAAACATGTTTTAAACATATTAAACGGTTCGAATTATAAAAATTTGATCGGGAGAAGGGAGTTTCGCACAGTAACTTTTTGCGGGATCCCTTATTCGATCCGGACTGATAAAGTGATATTTAAGTTACATATTTTGTAGTACTAAAAACATTAATAACATTAATTTGTTTTACTAATATTTTTAGTAGTTTACCTATGACGGTGAAAGGAGACCTGTCATTGAAAAAACAACCAATAAAAAATTTATATGATGATAATTGGTAAATTCACAAACACAAATGAACTTGCAAGTTTACCCAAATAATTTATTTTCAGGGACGAATCTGTTGTTTCGTCCCTGCGAATTTAGAAAACATACTTGCCGATATCCAATTGAGCTGATTTTTTATGGGGCCCCCTAAAATAATATTTTAAAATTTATGGTATTTTTTTGAAATTTTTTTGGAGCCCCCGCGTGGTGTACGTGCACATTCCGTGCACAAACGTGCGTACACATAGTCGGATTCAATAATTTTTTACTCTCCCTAGTTCACCATATCTAAAATTCAACCTTAAATGGTAAGATTCCATAGGTCTTTCAAAAGAAACAAATAATACAGTACTCTCTTTAAAATATTTTAGCATTAAAAATATGACGGTGAGATGAGACCATTACCAATCATTTATTTTCAGGTAAAATCTAACCTGGCGAATCTTAAGCGAGTGGGCTCCTTTGGGGAAAAAAAACTAAAAACGGATTATTGGTTTTTTCATTTTGTCTTTATTCAAAAAAAAATTGCATTTGTTAGTTTTGTGTCAAGATTTTGTGGTTTCTGTATTCCTCTCAACGAGACGAATCTAATAAGTATAAATTTATGGGCAAACCAAATATCTTTGAATAAAGCCAAAATTAATCTAATAATCTAAGTATTTCGGCTTTATAGGGTCCGATCCGGGCTTCAAAAAAAATACATATCCGTGAAAACAATTCAAATTTTTTTTGACAAATTAGTTAATATCGATGAATTCTTTTAATTTGTTAATAATTATATTAAATTGTTTTGACAATTTTTTTAAAAAGTTTTTATTTTGCTGGTCAGACTCTCTTTTTGAAACGAAGATAAATGATATAATATACTCTGTTTCCGGTAATAGAAATCTTTGATACCTTCTCATTGCTGATTGTGAAACACACATTAATCTTGTTTGACAATTCTCTTTTGTTTTATTTGAAATTTTATATAATTCATTCTCAATAATTAAAAAAATAAAAAGTAGTAGTAAAACCGGCCACCGTCATTCAAATCTGAATTACAAAAATTGTAAGCGTAAAATCCAATTATAATCAGCATGATATTTCGTGACGACGAACTTGACACTGCCCTAGAATATAGGTCACTAGTCACTATCCTCTCGCCCGCCAATAATGCCAGGAAGATGCTACGGGTACAGAGATATTTGTCCCGAAAATGTACCGATCGGGTTTGGGGACTCACTTTTGAATCTCACACGAGTGATCCGAACCGTTCATTATTCTTAAAACATTTTTCCAAGGGGCCCCACAAAATTTCAGCTCAATCGGACGGTTAAAAGTGCTCAAACCAAACTCCCACCGTTTCAATCAAAACAAATTTCATTGAAACTGTGGGAGTTTGTTTCGAGCACTTCTAACCGTTCGATTGAGCTGAAATTTTTGGGGCCCCTCAGAAAAATGTTTTAAAAATAATGAACGGTTTGGATTACTCGTGTGGGACCCAAAAGTGGGTCCCCAAATCCGATCGGTACATTTTATGGACAAATGCATCTGTACCCGTATGTTTACCGATAATGCCAAGGGTATCTAACCAAAACGGTACAAAATGTACAACGGATTGCTGGATCAAAAAATGATCTCAGATGAATAATCTGAACCGTTTAATAATTTTTCGAACATTTCTAAAAATAATCAACTTAATTGAATATACACAAGTGGTTGGTCCAAATTTCTAGTTATTATCATTCAGAAATTATGTCCTGAATTTTGAATGAAAACTTAAACTTTGGATCAACTACTTATACATATTCAACTGAAATGATTTTTTGCAAGGACTCTTGAAATACAGTATTATATTAAAATTAATAGACTGTTCGGATTATTCGGGTGAAATTCAAATTCAAACGTTGATCCTACAAGTCATTGTACATTTTCATTTGTTGTTATGAGTGTAAGATGAAATCTAGACCGTCCACCGAGCAATGCATGATCCAGATGTGCACGACACGGTGCTATGCACACGCTACACAGCAACCTCCCCTCTTCCGTCCTCTCGTGGGTCCACGACTGCATATATTGACATGGGACCTGGCATGTGAAAGAAAACAAACCACCGAGAATTTCTTAACTTGACTTTTTCCACACTCATTTTTTTTTTGTTGGTTCTGTTTTGAGCCTCTCCAATCATTTAAGATATTTTTCCAGCTGCTCAAAAAAAAAAAAGATATTTTTTCCCCAACCACAAATTATAATTCAGCTTTCTACGGTATTTTATAAGAATTTGATAAAGTTGCTTCAATGATGTCAAGATTGCTTTCTAATCTTAACTTATCAAATTTGATGCTTTCTAATCTTAACTTATCAAATTTGATAAAATCCTTTCATAAAGATTTTAAAAAAAAATACTCACAAATAGTGATGTGCCAACATAATATTCCATTTTTTGGAATAAATTTGACCTGAGAAATAGACAAGCCAATTTTTAGCCTTCGGTTTTCATATCGTGTTTTGAACGGTCCAAATGTGCTTTGATTTTTTTACTGGTAAAATAATCAAAATTAAATTAAAATTGCCGAACACATCCAGGTCTTCCAAAACACGATCGGACGGTCAAGAGGTGTTGTACAGCCCCCGGTCCCACAAATATATTGCATGAGAAATACTAATTTTTTTTTTTGGTACATCGGAAAGCAAAGAACAAATACAAAGGACAAATACAACATACAACCAAAGTCGAAGAACAACAACGCAACGATCAACCCGAGTCCACCCAAGTCCGGGTTCCATAGAAGAGAGATTTGCATCAAACTCCCGTTGTCGTCGTTGTCTTACCTGCTGCCGCCGTTGCTCCGCTGCAGTCGAACCCGTCTGCCGCCGCCTTCAACGGAAGGCATTGGAAGCCGAGACTCGAAAAAGGTGATGTGCATCACAAAAATGAAGGGGAGAATGAATCACATGAGAAATAACTTTAACCATTGGAGAATTGCGACAAAAAGTTCAAAAAAAAAATTGAAAAAATTACTGCATAATACTACCAAAACAGCACAACAAAAGCCAAAAGCAGAGGCTTTGTATTTTTGAACTATATTCATAAAAAATAATTAAATTAAAAAAAAACCAACTAAAATCCACCAACCGGTCAATTCCAATCAGTTCATGGAACTCCTCTCCTCCCCAAATAAAAAACAATTCCAGCCCAACAACCCACCTGTAAAAAAGAAAAAAAAAAAGAGAAAAAAGAGAAAAGAAAACCTAAAACTCATTACACAATTGTTTTAAAAATCAGACTAAAATTTAAAAAAAAAATTAAAAAAACCCACTTACGTTACGTACGCAAAGTACGCATTTTAGCGACGGGCTCACACAAATTTTCCTAAGGTGTAACTTCACGAGGTGGGGTCCTCGACTCCTGGGGAGGTGTATGACCGTCCGATCCCTTCGACGGCTCATCCGACGACTGTCGTAGCCCATCATCCGTCGTCTCTCCCCCTCTATTAATCTCCTCCATCATACGTACCACATCCACCATCTCCGGCCTTTGATCCGGTACAGTCGACACACAAGCCATCGCGATTTGAAGCAACTGCACCATCTCTTCCTCAATGTTGTGGTACCTCATCAGCTCCACGTCGAAAACCTCGGCCGTCCATTCCTCTCGCACCACCGATTGGACCCACCGAGGCAAGTCGATCCCTTCTTCGCCTAAAGAGGCCTGGTTGGGCGATTTCCCGGTGAGGAGCTCTAGGAGGAGGACGCCGAAGCTGTACACGTCAGACTTGAAGGTGACTTTTCGGGTTTCGAGTACCTCCGGCGCACGGTATCCTGCGACACGGTTGGGCGGCGTGGATGCACCGAAGAGTGGGGTGAGGCCGAAGTCGGAGACGGCGCCGTCATGGTCTTGGCGGAGGAGGACGTTGGAGGCCTTGATGTTGCCGTGGACAATTTTCCCTGCCACGTGGAGGTGGGAGAGGCCTCTGGCTGTGCTTTGGGCGATTTTCATCCTGTTGTCCCAGTCTAGCGGGGTCCGACCCGAGCCTCTGCTACCTGGGAAAGTATAACCGGTAGTTTAGGTCACCGGTCTACAAAGAAATTACTAAAAATAAAAAACAAACATTACTATGAATAAATAATTTTGCAAGTAAAAAAGTCAGTGAGTTGTCCATTTCACTTCAGGTAAGTTGTCCATTTTATTCCACCTTGGGGGAAAAAAATATTACGAAAATTGTTGCTATTTTCCTGAAAGAGAATCTTCTTCTTCTTTTTTTTAATCATGTGATAAGGAGCTTAATATAATTAAATAAATAAAACTAATTAAAAATTGTAAATGCTAACCTTCGTCCAAAGGGTGACCGATAATAAACAGAAAGTGCATAGATATCCGAGAAAAGTGTATCGATATCCAAACTAGTTTGTCATTATATACACAATTATCCTCCGCCTATTGAGTGGAGATTAGCAAGACCCATAAAAAAAATTCAAGTTCTAATACCTCCCCATGACAATTACAAGGAAACTAAACTATAATTCGATGGTTACTTAACAGGTAGTTTAGGTCACCGGTCTAATCCGAAATGTCAAAAAAGCAAGGGGTAAAAAAAGCAATTGTTACGGAAAAAAAATTAATTAAAAAATACAGCCAATAAAAAGGATTGAACTACAACTAATGGTTAGTTAAATTTGTCAGAAAGATGAGCGAAAATTCAGTGTAAGTATCCTTTGATTTTATAAAAAAGGATTGACGAAGGGTGATATACGCGCGCTTTTAGATGAGCTTATGTAATTGTATATAGTTTGTGGGTTTATGTAATTGTGTAAAGTTTTGCAATGCGGTTTGTGGTTGAAATAAACTGAAAAAGTAGGATTTGACAGTAGGGGTACAAATGAGGAAAATGTTATTCTGCTTGGGTAGTTTAGGAAATAGCAAAGATCTCACTGGGCTTTACTGGGTAATAAAGAAAGATTATATCCCAAAGAGAATTTTTTCAGTGCCGGGAGGTACCACGTGGTACCCTCTCGGTGCATCTAGGCCGTCTATTTTGACTTTGGGTGGTCCGGATTTGGAGAGAGAAAAAGGAGAGAGAGAGTGAGGAGAGAGAGTGTTTTGATCTCGGCCGTTCAATATATACTTTTGGACGGCTCAGATGCAATGTTTGGGTACCACGTAGGCTCGGCCACATGGTAGTCGGTAGATACCCAAAACTTTTCCCCAAAGGACTGGCTTTTTTGTATTCCACCATCATTGAAAAGTGTATGAAGCATGTCGTTAGTGAATCATGGTGGTCTTAGGCTGTTCGCTATGGTAAACATTACTTACATACACTCTACATACAACCACAAACCGCATTGCAAAACTTTACACAATTACATAAACCAACAAAGTATCTTCTCCAAAAAAAAAAACCCATAACGTATATTGCAAAAGTTATGAATAGGGATGGCAATTCGTCCTGCCCACGCCAATTCGCCCCACAGCGCACGACAGAAAAGACATATCGCTTTCACTAAAAATGCCATTGACTTGACTTCAATAGTGGTAAAATAAGTGGAAAATAAAAAAAAATGTCATTATGTCAATAACAGAAACTCAGCCTCAATACAATATACTCTACTGAATGTATACAACCGTGGCTAACTATGCTAATTCTATTGCTCCATACCTACAAAGTTCATGGAAAAAAAAAAAGGAAGATCTTCCAATTAAGAATGTAACACTGCAAAGTGCAAACATGCACATTCTTACAGTGATTTGTGTGTCTTACCTAAACCAACAATATAATTAATACAAAAAACTCTTGATTCTCTCCCAGATCTATACCCTTAAACTTCTACTAATTCCTAGTCAATTTACAACTATGCTACCCCACGTGTGGGGGAAGCCGGGGGTACTGCGCAGCGTGCTGTGCACGCACGGAGCTGCCGCCGGTCACGTTCCGGCGATCCGAGATGTTCACCGGATAGCTCTCATCGAGTACTATAATTGTAGCAAAAAATCAACTTGATCGGATATCGTTAAGTGCCTAACCGGAGCACAAATAGATTGAAATGAAATATAACACAAATGTACAAAAACACAGGATCCAAATCACTGAACCCATTTTTTTCAAGCTATTTGTGTTCCGATTAGGCACTTAACTGGAGTATATCCGATCAAGTTGATTTTTGGTACACTTATAGTACTCGACGAGGGCTATCCGGTGAACGTCTCGGATCGCCGAAAAGTGGCCGGCACAGCCGCGCCGTGCGGTTGCACAACACGCCTGGCTGCGCAGCACCCCCAGCTTCTACGTGTGGGGCCCACCCTTACGTGAAAGTGTTGTGTGAAATTTGTTGTGTGTAGTTTTTTTGGTCAATTTATTTAGACAAATAAAGGGCGAGATAAGTGATGGGTAACTTTGTAATTTAACAGAACAAGGACAAAAATTCCAGCCCATTTTGCACTCCCTGCCTTGTTTCCATTTGCTCATATGGGAATCCCATAAGCAAAGGAGGAGGAATTTCCCATCCTAAAAAAAAAAAAAAAAAAAGGGAGGTATTTCTCATTTTCTAAAATCAAACACATTTTACCATTTGTTAGTAGATTTTATGGGATTCCCATTTATTGGAAACAAGGAATAAAAGTCAAAAGTGACTTCTAGTCTACTAGTATGCTTAAATTTAACCTGTAATTTCCAGCATGTGTCTGATTATTTGAACATTGCAAAAAACAAATCAAGAAAGGAAAAAAAAAAAGGGGCATAATTTCCATAGCCGTACCAGGTTGAGCTTCATCCCCAGCAAAATTCGCAAAAGAAACCCAGAAAATGCAGCAACAATCCACAGACAAACAGAGAGAAAGAGAGAGAGGAGAGAGAAACGTACCGTGAAGAAGAGCAGAAAGGCTACCAGCAGGCATGAAATCATAGACAAGCAATTTCTCATCCTTGGAGAAATAATAAGCCCTAAGAGGCACCACATTCTCATGCTTAACCCTTCCCAAACCCTCCATCACCACCTCAAACTCCCGCTTACTCACCGACACATCCTTCAGCCGCTTCACCACCACCGTCGTCCCTTCCTCCAACACCGCCTTGTACGACGTCCCAACACTTCCTTTCCCCAAAACCTCCGCCGACGCCCTCAACAAATCCTCCAAATCGAAGCTGTAAACCCAGCCGTCGAAGAACACCAGCTTGTTCCTCTCTCCCCCAACCGCTTCCAACGACCCTGTCAAGTCATCTTTCGAAGACGACGTTCCCGCTTCCCCTGCTCCCCCCGCTGCAGCCGCCGCCGCCGCCGCCGTGGCGGGAACCTTCTGGCTCTTCCTCTGTTGTTGCCGCCTTCGTCGACAACAGCAGAGTAAGAGTAGAAGGAGGAGAAGGACAAACACGGCCGATCCGACCGCGATTCCGACAATGGCGCCGGTGGAGAGCTTCTTGGACTTTTTCTTCCCCGATGGGGTCACCGGTATTTCGGACGGCGACGGCGACGGGGAGGGGAAGAACGGGGTGCAAGGCTGGAGAGGCAAACCGCAGAGGCCGATATTTCCGGCGAATGCGGACGCCTGGAATTTCGTTAGGGTAGAAGGGATTGAGCCGTTGAGATTGTTGTTGGAGACATTGAAGTCCACTAAATTTGGTGGATTGAGGTTAGGGAGGGGACCACTGAACCGATTGTTCTCCAGAAAGAGTCGAGTCAATTTGGTTAGAATGTTGAGGGAGAAAGGGATTGATCCGGTGAAGTCGTTGTTAGACAGATCTAGCCGGTTTAATCGAGGTAACAAAGGGATACTGGCTGGAAACTGGCCGGAGAAGTTGTTTTTCTGCAAGTAGAGGGAGCGGAGGTTGGTGAGGTTGGAGAAATCGGAGGGGAGGGAGCCGGTGAGACGGTTGGACCGGAGCGAGAGTACTCGGAGCTGGGTGAGTCGGCCCAGTGTGTTGGATGGGATCGGGCCGACTAGGCCGGTACCGGGTAAGCGGAGGACGTAGATGGAGGACTGAGTCGCGTCGCACTGGACTCCGAACCAGGTGCAGGCGGAGGCGTTGGGGTTCCACTGGAGGCGGTTCTCGTGGGGGACCTGGGAGATGAAGGCGAGGAGGGCTTGCTTGTCCTGAGTCGGCTCCGAGTCGACTCGGTGACTCAGTGTCATCACCATCACCATTAGAGAAACCCAAAAAAACCCATTTCTTGAAATTGCTGCCATTGATTTTTATTGCTTTTTTTTTTTATCACCAACAGAAATTGAAATCAATGGGGTTATTTGAGGAAGAATCCGGGGGAGATTTTCCGGTGACCGGCCATGGGAGAGGTATGGGTTTAGAGAGAGAGAGAAGGGGGAGGGGTACTGTGGTGGAGAGGGAGGAGAGAGAGAGGGTTTTGTAAGGGAGAAGCCATCACGGGGGGGCACAAAAGGTGTGAGGGGCAAAAAAAGGGGGTGGAGTGAACAGAAGCAATTGTGCTGGCAGTAGAACACTAGTGTAGTGTAGTTGTGAAACGCTTTTTTTTTTTTGGTTTTTAATGAAAGGTAAACTACACTCATCACCCCTGAGGAATGTGAGAAAGACACTGAGACATTCCTTACTTTTGAGTGTGTGAAATTGCACTGATCTTCATCGATAAACCTAAGGGTACAGACCCTTGGGGTACAGATTTTGCACAGATTCGTTGGGGGATCCACTTTTGGATTTCACACGAAAAATCCGAACCGTTGATTCATCTCAGAATAATTTTTCATGGGGCGCCGCGAGAAATCACCCATTTCGTTCAAATCGTTTTAAATGAAATGGGTGAGTTTTGGATCAACAACTTAAACACGTCGGATCGAGGTGATTTCTCGCGGGGCCCCATGAAAAATTATTCTGAGATGAATCAACAATTCGAATTTTTCGTGTGGGTCCCCCAACCAATCTGTGCAAAATTTGTACAATTGTTTCTGTACACCTAGCACTGTCCAATCTTCATCCTAAAAATTCCTGATGTACTTTTGATTATCAAATTACCTTTACCGTTAGTTGACTGTCTTTTGACTAACGAAACTTGTTGTAATCTGCAACCCATTTTTTTGCCCTCATTTGATATGTCTAGCTATCATACATTTATCATCTAAGGGTAAATAGGGTTGTAAACAAATAGAACTGCTCGTGAGCGGCTTCGAGCTTAGCTCGAAATTGGCATGTTCAAGATCGACTCACCAAGTAAGTGAACGAGCTCAAGCCAAGTTATTGAGTTTGTTTGATAAACTAGCTGAGTCGAGTTGCCTAAAGCTAAGCTCGAACGAGCTCGAGAGCCAGGTTATAAATACATACTAATATATACATAATTATTAACCTCTATATTTTTTATCCAAAACATGCCAATACCATCAGAAAATCTGCCTTGTGGCAACGAGATGGGGATGACGTGCACGAAGATGGAAAGGCAGATGGCATAGAAGTTATTATAGGGAAGTTCATTGCCTATCAACCCATCCACTTTCGTCGTTGGACAAAAAGAAATTTCCAAAGGAAGCTCTAACCTTTAGTCCCACATCGCCCACTCAAGGAATGTTTATAACTAAAGATCTAACCCTTTCCTCGCTCCACCCTCACGAATCATTGGTTGTCGAGCTCGAGTTGACCTATTTTTTGTCAAGCCTAGCCGAAATATTGTGAAGCTTAGCTTGTTTACACCCCTTGGATAGATGAATTAAAATATCCCAATTTTTCCATGAAACCCCAATTGGCTTCTTCAAAACTCCTTTGATCTTAAAAATGAAAATTAAATTTCAACATCTTCCATATCCTCTTCCTACCACCGTCCACCACCACCTCCCAACCCACAATGCAACAACTGCCTATGCTTACTCTATTTTTATCTCTTTCCCCCCTCTCCATCACATGCACCAATGCTCACGCTCCTCAATTCACCCCTACATAAGTCACCTTTGCCGAGAAATCTCATGACAACCATTTTATCTCCCATTTACTAACAAACCTCTCTCGCCCCATTTTACAACTAATGGGGTTATTTTTTTTATTTATCAATTGAGGTTATTTGTGGTGAACGAGTTGCACATCAATTAAAGATGGTGAAATGTTCAAGTGTTTTAAAGCTCACAATTCAAGAAACAAAACGATTGATGTGTTAAAACCTAACAACAGGGGCAAAAAGGTAAAATGCCACCAATCCTTTACTGATTTTCTATCAAGGCCAGCATAATTTCAGGAAAAATAGGAGATGTCATATTGTCATTGTACTTATCAGATACCTAAGAGGAGGGGAGTGTAAATATTTTTTGTTTAGACGTAGGGCAGTGTAATTTACGCAAGTGTTGAGTCATAAAATAAAGTTTACCCTCAGTCGAGGGGGCAGCGTAATTTACCCAAGTGATGAAACAGAAAAAAGCAATAAAGTTTACTCTCATTCGAGGCGCGTGGATAAAGAAGGAAGGTATGGGCCCCCACTTCAAGTGTTAAAGAGTTAGGGGATGTTTCACCAACTCAGTTTTTTGAAAAAAATTCACGGTTTTTTAATGTAATGTGATGTGATGTGTTGTAAGAGAATAATTTGTTTCGATATTTGAAAAAAACACCCCCTTAAAGTGAGACTTGGTGGGCATACGTAAGTTTGTTTGGAGTGGACGAACCCACACTCATTTGACGCGCGTACATTGCATTCGTGGAGTTGAAACGGTTACGCAGTGCTTCTGCCCCCCCTTTAATCGGTATTGCACAGCAGCACATGTTTTCTCATATCTGGGTCCATTTGGCCTTTTTGTGCACCACAAGAATTCTCGGAGCATCTCCAACACGCCTTAGCGAAAATGCCTATCCAAAATCTCAATTCTAGTTTGAGTAGCCTCACAATACATCACAACCCTAAGAGCAAAATCAACAGCTAGGTTATAAATTTGGGTAAAATTGCTGATAAATAGTGCATTTAGCTACCTAATTTCTCTCAACACTCCAACAACTAGCGTATAAATTTGGGTATAAATTTAAATATTATAAAATATTATTATAATAGAGATGAGAGAGAGAATGGGCTGGGTAAGAGATGAGAGAGAGAGAAAGTAAGCAGGTAAAAGAATAAAAAAAGAGTTGTTCACGAATAGTGCCAGTCTTCTTTTACCCAAGCACTGTAGCAGATGTGATTTTGGCTGGGTATTACACCTAAGATGCTATTTTACATTATCTGCTGTAGTTGCTCTAACAGCCTAGCCAAAATGGCTATTTCCATTCAAAAAAAAAAAAACTCCCAAATCATAACGTAGAATCCTGTATTGAATGATGGTCTGTCTTTGACCAAACGAAAGAGAAAATTAGTCGAGGTGCACGTAAACTGCGGATACCCTAGCTATCGAAAAGAAGAAAAGGAAATTGATAAAAAAAACTACACTATTTCACAGGTCATCTGTGCGCATGCTCTGTGCTATATTTCCACCAGAGTCTTTTTTCTTTAATCCGAATCATTTTCTTTTATCATTTCTTCAAACTAAAATTATCTCACCTGAGGATTTCTCATGTGATCCATCTTATGACTCTAAATAAGAGTCGCAGTTTCATTTGACGATCCGAGAAGTTTATTGTCAACGAGCTTCTATTCGTTGATGAGGAAGGCGTAATACACGTCGTGAAAGAGGAAGCTCCACACAAATATTCTGGTTGATCGGCCACAAATAAAAGCTTATTTGAATAGTCTTTGACAATAGAAAAATGAACAATCAGACTTTAAATATCATCTCTCTCATGACAAATCGCCAAATAAGATTATGGTAAATTTGATTCTACGACACATGAGGAAATTATGAGTGAACGTCATGTGAGAGGATCCTTACCCTTTGGCTTTTACACATACTTACTCACACTCCAATAGGTGAAGATCCCTTTCACTGATGATACTCTTCTAGTCACAAATTTAAGGTTTCTACCCATAAGAGTGCAGTGTTGATTGGTACTTACTCTTCTAGTCACATATTTGCTCTATCCCTGATGTGTACTTGTAAACAGTATCTATTATGTTTGAGGAACACTTGCCCCGTTCCACTAAGGTAGTTTTGTAACGGGGTGTAATGTCCTTAAATTGCTGCCGCAAATGATAGATTGGTATAATTTGGATCTTATTTACCAAGGAAAAAAGATACTAAGAAAAACATATTGGAATATTAGTTTTTGCCCTGTACTTCCAAAAAAAAAAAAACAAAGAACTACCAACATTTCAGACTTCAGAGGCAATGTTCACTTGGGGTTGTCACTTCTTGTTGTTTGGGTATTTATAGGTCGCCCCCACTGATGTTCATTTTTCATCGTATGCATAACCTTCTTCTGATTTGTAAACTAAACTACACAGTTTGCTTCTCCATTGAGGTTGGCAGATTTCCACCACACGTACCTAGTATGAAAGAGTGGAAGAAACATCTATCCCTAAACCACGGTTTTGCCCTTATACTGTATTCATCATTTCATCTCTCTCTCTCTCTACGGTTAGATGTCTAGGCTAGCTTACATACATCTCTCTTTCATACCCCTTTTCTAACAACTCAAACCCTAACCTTAAATTACCATTTTTTCTCAATGGTTCCCCCTTCCGCTAAGAGGCTTTTTGAGAGTTTTTCAGTTCATGTATTGTGAAAAAATAATTTGTCTTGACAAGTGCAATAAGCCAAAAAAAGCCAAAATGACTTTTAGCGGAATGAGAGAAAATTTTGGATACCACGTGGTGGTACTCAGCGCGCATCTTAGCCATCCAAAAGTATTTTGGACAATCCGGATTTGATATATATATGATACCAAATATAAAGATAAGGATCGATAAACAGAAAGACAAGAAACTTACTGGAAAGTACTGATTTAATTTATGATGGTGGTGGCGGATGAAAGTAATTTACAAGTGGAAGGGAGGAAAAGTGATTACAAGAGAGAGAGAGAGAGAGAGAGAGAGAGAGAGAGTGTGTGTGTTCTGAAAGCCTGCCTTTGAATGACAGATTACAGCTATTTATAAGCGCTACGACCTACTGTAGCAGTTACTGTAGATGACGTCACGGATGACGTTTTACAAAATATCTAGAACTGTAGATGACGTCATGGATGACGTTTTTGCTGCTGCTGTCGTTTTGTGCCGACGGTTACTGTTGTTGTCGTCATGGATGACGTTCTACCGATGCTTCTTTTATATATATATATATATATATATATATATATATATATATATATATATATATATAGAGAGAGAGAGAGAGAGAGAGAGAGAGGGGAGGAGGGTAGAAATCGGAGCCGTCCAAAACACTTTTGGACAGCCGAAATGTGCGCTTGAATACCACGTGTGCGATACCCTATTTGCCCCCAAAATTTCTCGCAAAACGGGGCCTAAATTGGTTAATTACACTATGGCTTGTCTAAATATGTTTCTACTAGGTAAGTGATTTTAAGACGACTTGTAAAGAACAATGAAGTTCTCACAGATAAGTTATTAGCCCAACTCAAAAGAAATGTACGTAAATTCATTGTTACATCTTAAAATACTCATATTTTATTTAGGATAATCCGGACTGTTGTCGAACGAACGGTTGTGATTGTCACTACACTCCTATAGTAAGCAATCTCACTACAGGCCCTCCAAATCCCTATAAATAAAGATACAATGTACGATTAGTTAAGTACATTTTTTCCTAACGAAGGAACCACCTCATGGGAGGGCCGAAACAACTACTGCCCGACTCACCAGGTAAATCCCGGTACCTACCATGGAGAGGAGTCGAACTATGCCCAATTGTAAGTAAGTGCTGACTCCTTCCGCTGGGACAAACTCACAGGTGGTAGTAATAAAACCTAATAAACATAGACTAATTAAATAACCAATAAAGCCTAATTGAAAATGAGAAACTGAATTATCTGAAAACCGCTACAAATGAATGTATCCTATGGGCCTGATTGGATGCGGGATAAGTTTTGGGTGGATTACATATGGAGGGGGATAAGATAGTAGGGAATATTATTTACAGAGGGTGGGCTCGCATTGTTGTGACTTTTATGGAGGGTGGATAAAAAGTAGTTGGTTTAGGGCTTGTTTGATAACATAGATTCATCACTTAAAACTGAATCAATTAAGTAATAAGTGATTAAGTATGTTCGATAACTATATTTTATAGTATTACTTAACAGATTAAGTGCCACTTAAAATGTAGGCTAAAAAGTTGACAAAAATTAATTAAGTAGCTTTAAGCTACTTAATTTTGTCTAAATCCTTATGTGCTTATAATCAACCATCACACCACCGCCGCTGCCACGCCGCTCTCACCACCAACACCATTCCACCACTACCACCGCTGCCACCACCACAACTACCAAGTCGCCACCACCACTGCACCACCACTACCGCCACCACAACCACCATTAGTACCACCACCACTGTCACACCGCCACCACAACCACCATTAGTACCACCACCATTATTGCCATGTCACCACCATTACTCCACCCCATCACTCCACCACCACCATCACTAGCACTCCACCCAGCCCACCACCACCACTACCACGCCACAACCATCACACTACCACCACCAATATTACTCCACTGCCACCACAACTCACCATTATTCCACCACCACCATTAC
The DNA here is from genome assembly GCA_016920895.1 of Vaccinium myrtillus. Taxonomy (NCBI): domain Eukaryota; kingdom Viridiplantae; phylum Streptophyta; class Magnoliopsida; order Ericales; family Ericaceae; genus Vaccinium; species Vaccinium myrtillus. The sequence continues at coordinate 6,092,912 of CM029276.1, forward strand.
TCCACTACCACCGTTACACCGCTACCTCGCCACCACCTCCCAATCACCACTCCACCACTACTATAAATACATGATGACAGTTAGTAAAATTAAGAGACGATTAGAACCCCAAAAAAAAGAATCATCTTTTAATTCAGTGTTTAATATGTTTTATCAAACAGCTTTTCAGCTTAAAAAATTCAGCATTCAGTACTTAATTTTTCAGCTTTCAGCTTTCAGTTTTATCAAACAGCCCCTTAGATGAGATATTAAAAAAATGGGATAAAATAGTATTTGGTTTGGATGAGGGATAAAATGGGGGGATATAAGGTGGTTTTGTAGTCGAAATGGGGGAGGAGGGGGGATAAAACACACCTTATCCGGCCGGATAATTTTTAGACAGCTTAAAGGGTGTCTAAAAAATTATCCACCTCAAGCCCCCTAAGCCAGGATAAAAATGGAGGGGAGTTTAGAGCGGGCCCACCCTCCTTACAAATCCACCCTCAAATCCGCCCTCCTTCTATATCCACCCAAAATCAAATCTACCAGTCAAACGCCCCGCAAAAGTGATGTGCCAAATCAAGGCAAAGAAGAAGGGCGCACCTCTTGTCCGGGCGGAAAACTAATCCGGGAGATTTTGCCTCCATCCAATGACCCCTATCGGCTATAGCTCGATCAATGACATGTCCAAATCCATTCGTTGTTATTGACTTTCTTTCTATAGTGTGAATCAATGGCAAGAAAGAGGCCTAGGATGACGATTTTCTTTAACCTGTCAGGTTGAAGGAAAGAAACAGTTACAAGGATATTTATTAAACTCAATTGACAAGTTTTGTTGACTGCATAATTTCTATGCATTTTGGTCCACAAACCAAAGAGGTCACATGGTGATAAAAGAGCGTCAGAAGCCAATTTGCAGTTGATTCAAACCACAGATGATGAAATTTGTCCTTACTTTGTTTTATTGGACTTGATATTTGATCGTTCAATTTGGTCTATTTATCGGTCATTTTCTATCGGTAAACCCATAGGTACCGATGAGTTATGCACAGATGGGATACTGATGGCATGTGAGACTCATTTTTAGGTCACACACAAATAATTTGATCCGTTCATTCATTTTAATTTTTTTTTTTTGCGTGAGCCCACAAAAAATCAGCTCAATCCGATGCACGTAAGTGGTTCGTTCTCTCCATATTGGTGATTTTGCTAGTCTGCCAATTTTCCTGAGAAATACCCAGTTTATGTTCTGGTGTGCATAAGTCATCAGTACCAATAGAACGGTTGATTTTTTAGTTCACTTTGATGATGGGAATCCTTCATATTTTAAGGCTCGTCGAGCCATCACCCATGTCTGAATAAACAACAATTAACACCTTTATCGTTACATTTCTTGATAAATGAGTTTGATTCAGTGTGATAAAAAAAAATCCAACATAAATAAGTTCCAAAAAAATTAATGACTGGGGACTAGATGTGTGATGTTATTGTTGTTGATCAACATAATCTTTAGAGTAATTGTGGTCTCGAAAAAATCTAAAACATATAGTAAAATTGGTAATGAAATTAAACCCAAAAAGAGCCATAAAATCCACAGTAAGGGAGTAGGAGCTGAGAGTGATAGATTTGTTCTACAAATTATAATCCATTCAACAGCAATAACACATTATTACTACTATTAAACTGCCAGAGTCTAATAATTGATTGAAGGGACAGATTAGTCATTGTGGCATTATTGCAGGGGAGCATATGGTTGGAAAGACAAGAGGGATTAATCATACCTGGCAAGATCAGTGCAGGTGGAGACTGGAAAATACTGAATTTTTTTAATTAGTATTGTATCTGATGAGATTTTTTATGTTTTGTATTCATAGCTGGCAAGAAATTTTTGTCATTGTTGAATAGTTATTTTCATTAGCTTATATTTAAATTACAGGTTAGAAGAATCTTTGTGGATTTTATCCCTTTTGTCTGCCAAATGTTTTATCCGTCCGGCATTGCCGGAATTAACCCAAAAAATAAAAAAGAAGAAAGAAAAACATATGGACGGTTAAATTTCCATGCTTCCTTCGTTGTTTGGTCAAAGTTCCAAACGAGTCAAACAGAGTTGAGGTTTTTAAGTGTTTGCGCTTGTCTCTAATAATTAAACCAAGTTACAATTTCAGGTGGATTATGTTAACTGGGGGTGTTTCAGCAAGAGTGTTTTTAGAATAAATAGCTTTTCACGATTTTTTATGTGATATATTGTGAGAGAATGACTTGTCTTGGTTTTTGAAAAAATTTGTTTTTTTGTTAGTGCAATTCCCCCCAAGTAAAATGACTTGAGGTTAAACGAACTTTTAGGAAATTGAACTCAATATATATAAATTAGAGTACAATATATATATATATATATATATATATATATATATATAGCTGGCGCTTCACCTCGGGGCTCCCTAAATGGAGCATTTCCAGTCCGCCGCGACCTTTGTTCGTCCGCTTACACCACGACCCACGATCTTTGCACAAACTCTGCCAATTCTCGCCATCTCTTTCTCTCTCGCGATCTATTCGGCGAACCAAGGTATCTATCCTTCAATTTCTCTCTCAAGTTTGATTTTGGCAAAGAACTAGGGTGTCGGTTTTGGTGAAAAGCTATTTGATTTTCCAATTTCTGGATGTGAACCCGAACTATGGTTAGGGTTTTTGAAAAAGCCTAACCCATTCGGTGATGGTGTGATGTTAATTGTTAAAAAATATAGCATTCATTTTGGATGGTTATTTCCTTTCATCTATATTGAGTACGTAAAGGAACGGATCTAGTGTTGTTGTTTGAGGTCCTTCCATTAACAGTGTTTGAATGGAAAGAGTAACCATTAACAGTGTCTGAATGGAAGGCATATGAATCCATTAGAAACATGAGGAAATAACAGATATGAGGTGCTAGTTAAATCTTTAACAGTAAAAACATGAACTAGTAGTACCCAGTGCAGCTTGGAAGGTTGATGCCCACTGACCCATTTGGAGATTGTATATGTGAACCTAACCATCCTGAAAGAAAAGAGCGCAACAATATTAAGACATTGTGTTGGCTTGCAAAACCCGTTGATAATGGAGAGTAAAATCTACATCTACAATAATACCTGATCCACCTGTACGAAGGTGTTGACCAGAGGGCTCCATATCGAACGTTATCCGTTGGTTGGTATTTTCTGAAGATCTGTATAGCCTAATCAAAGAATGAAATTGCAAAACAAGCAGTTAAAAACTTAAACCACTTTGCTGCAGCTACAAGTGATTACTTAAGCCAATCCAAAAGTTTTGGAAACAACCGATAGCTTAGCTTATGTTGTGCCCATATGTGTTACTTATTCTCCTTCCATAGTGTGCATCTATATATTCCTTCTGAAAATGGTGAAGTTTCTAGCTAGGTGTGTAATTTAGGGCTGTCATTGTTTACTTTTATTTACTCGTGCCATTGTTTACCTATGTCTATTGTTGTTTCTCCTTTCATTGTTGTTTCTGCATTTGTCTTATGTCTTGTTATTCTGAACCCACAACATGGCACCTTGTTGTTTCTGCATCTGTGTTGTGTCTTTTGTAGGATGGAGTCATCTGCTGCTTCTACCCTAATGCTACACATTCCTCAAGTACAAAGGGACCTGAGACCTAAGATGAAGCAACACTTTGACACTTTAGATGCCGCTCATGAGTTTTACAACAACTATGCTAGAGCCGCTGGATTTGGGACGCGGAAAAATTCTAGCAAGATTAAGGGGAACAGTGAAGTAGTAAGAAAGGAGTACGTTTGCTTCAAAGAAGGGTTGAGGAAAATCAATGAACCAAATTCTGAACCCACAACGCGGAAACGTGGGTTAATTAGAGAGGGTTGTGGTGCAAAACTAACTGTTGTCAAAGATACCAAGTCAGGGAAGGGGTTTCTTGTAAGTCAATTCGTGGAGGGTCATAACCACCCGCTTGCGAAGCCCAGGAAGGTTCATTTTTTGCGTTCCCATCGCAAAGTGTCAAAGGCCAAGAAAGCCTTAGCAGAACAATTAGCCGCTGCAAATGGGCCAATGTCACAACAAATGAGTATTTTAGAGATGGATGTCGGGGGTCTTCAGAATGTTGGTTTTTTAAAACAAGATTTGTATAATGTTGCAAGGGACAAGAGGAAAGAGTTAGATGGACTTGATGCACGAAAATTTTCGGAAAAACAGAGAAAGAATCCTGGTTTTAGGTTTAAATTTGCACTAGACGGTGAGGGGAGGATGAAACATTGTTTTTGGGCCGATGCAACCATGAGAGAGTCCTATCGGTATTTTGGGGACGTGGTGGTGTTTGATTCAACTTACAACACAAACCGATATAAGTTGATCTTTGCACCTTTGGTCGGGGTTAATCACCATGGGCAGACAACTTTGTTTGGGTGTTCGTTGTTACATGAAGAAAACAGTGATGCATTTGAGTGGCTTTTCGAGGAATGGTTGAAAGTGATGCCAGCGGGGCCGCCAAAAATGATCGTAATCGATCAGTGTCCGGCGATGACAAAAGCAATTGCCACTGTTCTCCCAAATATGCATCACAGGTATTGCATTTGGCACATTGTAAGTAAATTTTCTGAAAAATTGGGTGCGGTCCAGTATACACAATATTATGAGGAGTTGAAAGATTGTATATGGAAATCGGAGAGCCCTAATGAGTTCAAAACAAGATGGAGAGAGGTAGTAGCAAAGGCGAACTTGGACAGCAATGAATGGTTGCGTGACATGTATGAAATTCGAGACAGATGGATTCCAGCATTTGTGAGACACATTTTCTCAGCCCATATGACTAGCAGTTCTCGCGCAGAAGGATGTCATTCATTCTTCAAGAAGTTTGTGTCAGTAGAGAATTCGTTGATTGAGTTTGTGAAACGCTTTGATCGGGCACTTGCACACATGCGGCATAACGAATTGGATTATGATCATAAAGATGTGAATGAGAAGCCAATTACGAAGACCCCCTGGGCAGTGGAGTTGTCAATGAGTGAAATGTATACACGGACTATATTTTACAAGTTTCAAGATGAAGTATGTCAGAAGGATGCGTATGTGCTCACAAGGACATATAAAGATGATCGTGTCTGTACGTACAGTGTAAAGAGGGGAGGGAGCGAATCGAGGGGTCGTGAGCTTTCATTTCATAAGTCATCGAACTGGCTTACTTGCAGTTGTAAGATGTTTGAATGTGATGGAATTCCGTGCAGGCACATGTTGCAGTACTTCAGTTCAAAAATGGTTCAGAAACTTCCCGATCATTACATATTGCAGAGGTGGATTCAATCTGTAAAAGCTGGGAGAGTCTTCGATGACTTGGCTACTGGCCTTAATGAAACATGTGACTCTTCCATGTTGGAAAATAGAAATAGCCTCTTTGAACTGTCTTCTATTGTAATTGATGAGGCCTTAGTAATTGAAGGTGGGAGTGATGTGGTCAAAGATTGTTTGTTATTAGCTCGGAAGTTCACAAATTTCAGAAATTTCAAACCCTAACTTCACAATTTTGATTAGGAACCGAGTGGAAAACTTTATGCCTAAAAGTAGTGATTGAATGCATAGTTTACAAATACATACCTCGCAATTCAAAGGTGGTTCGTAGGGATCATCGATTCCAGTAAAATTAAAGAATCAAGGCAACTGAGTTGTCGTTGGGTGATTGTATCAAACAATTAGTAGGCAAGCCACACAAGAGGACTTCTTTCATTAGTTTGAAACCCTAACTTCAAACCCTTTTGAAACAAACACTTTTGAAACCCTAATTTTATACAAAAAACTACTGAAACCCTAACTTTATACAAATTTGAAACCCTAACTTCAAACACTTTTCAAACAAACTGACAAACCCTAAATTTATAAAGCAATCGACCCAGACGTAGAGAATTGAAGGCGTTTGATACCTTGAGTGTGCTGGTGACGAGAGAGAATGGACAGGTGTGCAACGATCGGGGGTGTCGGTGTGGTGGATGGAGTTGTTGTTGTTCTTCTTCAGCGCTCGTGGGTCTCGGTGTGGTGGATGGAGTTCTTCTTCTTCTTCGATCCTTCTTCTTCCTTCGCAGAAATCGTTCGATGTTCGTCGTCTCTGTCTTCTCTCACGATCGCCTTCTCTCTCTTCTCTCAGATGTAGCGTGAAAAATGAGGGGATGAGAAAATTTTGGGGTTTTGTTATGAGCCCTTGACCCTTAAAGGGTTCAGTCCAATGAAGGGGGGTCACGTTTAATAAAGGATCGAGCCTGGGCCGTTGGATTGAATCCAACGGCTGAGATTTGGAGGACCGGATACTGTTCAAGACGGGGGTCCTGAGGTGAAGCGCCAGCTAGAGCTTCTCCTCTGGACTCCGGGAATCCGGACCTCCATGATCTGAGCATTTTTTTGACGATCCGAGCCGTCCAATGTGTTCAAAATGTGTTTTCCAAGGTTCGCGCGGGAAATCTTCAAAAAAAAAAAATACCGGGAAGGGCTTGATCCAAGCAGTTTTTCGCAAAAACTGTAATTGACATTGGAAAACACCTTTTGAACATATTGGAATGATCGAATTTTCCCAAAATAATTTGCAACACAAAAAAAACACCCCCAAGGCTTCAATCCGGGGATCTAGACTAGAAGCCCTGGGTATATATATATATACTTGATGGCCGAAATCCATCGAAAGAGACTTTTGTTTTTCTGATTTTTAACAAAAAATAGTACCTCCTGAGAAAGAATATTGGCACAGAGGGATTTGGGGTGTGCACATGTTCGTTCCCTACATCAGATTCTCCTTAATGTATTTTTATTTTAAACATCACAGCACTTAGTTTGACCTAATGCCTAGGAGTGGTGCTGTGCAGCGGACGGTTTTGGGTGGTTTGGTTCAATTTTGAAACTAAACTGTTTGTCGCGGTTTGTTTTTTTCTCCATCTGCACCCGTCTGCAAGTGTTATTCTATTCGGTTGCGGTTTGGGCCCTATATAGAAAAATTACCCAAGCCGCTTAAATCAAACCGAACCGATCCAAGTCAAAATTCATATATTAGGATCCGTATACATGTGTATCATACCGCGGGTGGATTTACGAGCAGTTCGATTTAGAAGATTTGAACTGATTGGGCTATTCAGTTGACCAACTGAACACCCCGTGGCAGGCACATCAACAGCAGAATATAGAATTTGAACAAAAACCAAATTAACCGACCGGGGCTAGCACAATTGGCTAGGGCTCTTGTATCTCACTAGGAGGTCAGGAGTTCGAATCTCTCTACCTGCGTGCAATGACTTTTCCTTTATTTGTTTCTTTCTTTGTTTTTACACTGTAACGTGCTTATTTCTTGTATTGATTAAGTTGTTGGGCTTGATTGTCTCGTGGACTCTCACAATTCATATAGTGTCCCGGGTTGGTACTTTGTATTTCATATGTGATGTAATTGATCTCTCTTCTATCGATTGACAAAAAAAACAAAACAACGCTTGAATTACTGGAAGCAAAGCAGAGAGTATATAATTTGAACAAAAACCAAATTCAAACTGGAGAAATGTGGAAGAATGGTCATGTCGGGGCACATGCCTTCGGTGCAATTCAGCTAAAAATGTACAAAAAAGTCAGAGGGGAAGAAAGAAAAGTACCTCAGACTTGTTTGTGTAACAATTTAAATAACCAAACGTTTTTTCATGGCAATTCAAATGTAACAAACTTTGACTTCTTGATAAGCCAACGTTATCCATTCACTTGTCGGATTCATATTTGTCGAAAATTATTTTTGACTCGTTAAAATAAAAAAAAAGTGAAAATAAAATAACGTTGTTGCACTAATTTGACGGAGGACTATTTTTGCACAATTTAATTTTCGGACGGTTGAGTTAAATCAGTCCCAATTTTGATGCAAACCACATGGCTTGGGTGATGTGAAAAAATTAGAAAGCCAAAGTTAGCAGCCAATAAGGATGGCCATCTCAGCCGATCTACCCTAATTCAACTCGTCTCATCCCCGAATGGGTAAGGGATTTGAGGAATTTGTCGGGGATTGGATAGAGGATATTATAGTCAATCCCTTCCCCGATTCCCTCTCCAATCCCAGTATCAAAAGTTCAAAACCCTAACTTATAGTAAGTTATAATACACGTATATAACTTAAATAAAAAACTTGGCATCAAATGAATTTGATAATTGAACAGAGCCTTGTGTTTGTGTTTCTAAACCAAGACCCCACTCGTTCGGACTAAGGACGCTGATCCAGGGTGCTGGTCCAAATCAAGGACACGCTCGTCCGGACCATCATTTGGACCAACGATGTTAGGAGCTCCATAATTATATCGTAGGAGTTGTCTGGACCACCATTGGCTTGGTTTGGATCAGAGATACTGCTAATACCAAATTTGAAGCCCCAATCAACAGGATCGGCTCATTTTTGGAGGCTAGCTATGTGTTGAGACACAAGTTATCCGATAGGTTCACTTTTTGTCCCCGAGAAATTATGGATGATCATCAAATTCAACGATAATGTCACAATGTCGAAGTTAAACATGGACTCTTAAAACAATCCTTCTATTGTCCGCCTCTTAGGAGGACGGTAAAAGTGTTTTTTTACCGGTGAGAAAACTCTTTTATTGATAAAAGAGCACTTTTATTGTTCGCCCAATTAGTGAACAGTAGAATTTTCCCTCTTGAAAAACAGGTTTGACTAATAACTTAGCTTTCATCAAAATGGTAGCTAGAGTACTAGAAAATGTCCCACTCAAGATGGGGTACATTGATTTTCCTGCAAGCATTATCAGAGCTGAAGACATGGGGTGGTGGCAGTGGTATATATCGTGCACTGCCGCTTCATCATGGTACGGGTTAAAGTGCAAATGAATGAGTCGGGCCGATCGCCGGACTCAAATTTAAAATTTCTTTCAAATTATTCTAGTTTCATTCTGCAAAATCTAAATTACTTCGACCGGCCATCGTTTCAATTTTAAAATCTTACCCAATCATCTAAAAATTTCTTGAAAAACTTAATAAATTCCTCTTAAGATTGTATCAACATATCTATAAAAAAATCTAACACTAGATTCTATATATAGTTTGCCTTATGATATGGATAGTGGTGCACTTATTGTTTCATCCATGGTTATGTATGATTTTATGTCTTTTTAACTGGACAGGTTGTAAAATTTCTAAAAAAAAATTTGATAGTATACCGGGAGAAACTTACAACGTATTTTATATGTTACATACTATTTTTTTCTAGATATTCGGTCAACATTATTCGGTCAACTAATGTTGAAAATCCTGTACCGTTAGTTCTGACTATTTGTGTGTTTGTTTTATAAATAGTGTCATACTAATTACATCGCCGTTTGTATCGTGTTAACGTGACATGTCATACATTTTTACCCATACATTGTTCTTCTTATCAGTAAGTTGGTAGGGTAGGAGCACAATAAGTAAAGGCCTTATTCCCCCAACTTTGAGAGACTTATACTTGTGGCGCCCACACCCAGTGCCCCTTGCCCCTGCGCCACTACATTTGTTAGAGTTTGTCCCATATTAGTTAATTATAACCTCCAAAGCTAGTATATAAGTCTGGGCGGCCTCTCCACTAATTCTCAATTGATTTTGAGTTGGATGCTTTAACATGGTATCAAAGCTAGCTAGGTTTTCGAAGGATTTTGGACAAGATTCTTGATTTTGAGTTGGATGTTTTAGCATGCTTTAACATGGTATCAAATAGGGATGGTCATCTCAGCCGATCTGCCCTGATTCAACTCATCTAATCCCCAAATGGGTAAGGGATTCGGGGAATTTGTCGGGAATTGGATAGAGGATAGTATAGTCAATCCCTTCCCTAATTGCCTCTCCAATCCCAGTATCAAAAGTTCAAAACCTTAACTTATAGTAAGTTATAATACACGTATATAATTAACTTAAATAAAAAACTTGGCATCAAATGAATTTGATAAGTGAACAAAGCCTTGTGTTTGTGTTTCTGAACCAAGACTCCACTCGTTCGGACTAAGGACGTTGAGAGCTGAATGAAAGGATCTGGGGTGCTGGTCCAGATCAAGGACACGCTCGTCCGTACCATCATTTGGACCAACGATGCTAGGAGCTCCAGAATTGTATCGCATGAGTTGTCTGGACCACCATTGGCTTGGTTTGGATCAGAGATATTGCTAATACCAAATTTGAAGCCCCAATCAACAGACTCGGCTCATTTTTGGAGGCTAGCTATGTGTTGAGACACAAGTTATCCATAAGGTTCACTTTTTGTCCCCGAGAAATCATTGATGATCATCAAATTCAACGATGATCTGAAAAAATTAGTTATGCATAATCAAAATGTCGAAGTTAAATAGGGACTCTTGAATCAGTCCTTCTATTGTTCGTTTATTGGGCGGACGATAAAAATGTTTTCTTACCGGTAAGAAAGTTCTTTTACCGGTAAGAGTGCATACACTTTCACCGATAAAACAGATTGTTCGTTCAATGAATGGACGACGGTAGAATTTTCCCCTTTTTAAAAACCAGGTTTGACTTTAGCTTTATCAAAATGGTACTAGAAAATGTCCCACTCAAGACGGGTACATTGATTTTCCTGCAAGCATCATCAGAGCTGAAGACATGGAGTGGTGGCATTGGTGTCGTGCTCTGCCGCTTCATCATGGTACGTTTTAAAGTGCAAACAAATGAGTCGGGGCCGATCACGTTACTCAAATTTAAAATTTCTTTCGAATTATTCTAGTTTTCATTCTGCAAAATCTAAATTAATAGGAGTACATTATACTTCGACCGGCCATCGTTTCAATTTTAAAAAATCTACACGATCATTCAAAAATTTCTTGAAAAACTTAAATATATTCCTATTAAGATTGTATCTACGTATCTATAAAAAATCTAACACTAGATTCTATAGTTTGCGTGTTGATATGGATAGCGACACAATTATTGTTTCATCTATGGTTATGCATGATTTTATGTCTTTTAAACTGGATAGGTTGTAAAATATCTACAAAAAAATTCGATAATATTATTGCAATTTCCATCAAGAGAAACTTACAACGTATTTTATATGTTATGTACCATTTTTTCTAGATATTCGGTCACCTAATGTTGAAAATCCTGCACCGTCCCTGTTAGTTTTTATTATGTGTTTGTTTTTATACATAATGTCATACTAATTACATACGCCGTTTGTATCGTGTTAACGTGACATGTCATACATTTTCACCATACTTCGTTATACTTTGTTCTTTTTATCGGTAAGTTGGTAGGGTAGGAGCACAATAAGTAAAGGCCTTATTCCGCCAACTTTGAGAGACATTATACTTGTCGCACCACCATGCGGTGTCCATAGCCCTTGCTCGACTACACTTTCAACATGTGGCTCATACACTTAGTCTTGAGGCCCACACAATGTGTGTAGGGGGGAGGGGTTTGGGACACCATTTGGCAATACTTTACCGACAACAAATAATTTTTTCAAATTTGAAGGTTCAGTTCTCACCGCCACCCAAAAAAATTTGGAATCGCTAAAAGTTTGTCTAGTCATTGATTCAAGACTTTGAAACTAATCGATGTGTACATAAGCTGGCAGAGATACTTTGCTATGAAAAATGTATGTATAGTTGGTTCCATAGTCCATTTGGTTGAAGCCCAACTTTAAGCCCATAACTGTTTATATCATTATTTTTTTGTGCTTTTTCAAAAGGGAAAAAAAGAGAAAGAAAACACTACATAAATCATACTACTTGCTAGTAAAGAATAAAAAAAATACTGAGATTGCAAATAATTCACAAAGATGATAATAATGGTGGACGGTGATAGGTAGTTGTGCAATTATTAGAGAAGGCAAGGGGTACTGTGATGTTGTCTCTTCAAAGGGAAGAAATTTTTTGTGGCTGTAGAGTTTTTTATTTCAATGGCCCTAGGGTGACCTTAAAAATTGGTACTTTTCCTCTTATGCAAGTCATTTGCATAATGTATTTGGAGGTGCTTACCCCATTCCTCTTATTGGTTTTTTAGATTTTTGACCTTTTGCTCTAAGGCCTCGTTTGTTTGATCGGAGATAAATGGATGGGATATAAAATCCCTTGGGATATGGGTGGGATATGAAATCCTTGGGATATTGCTCAGGATATCAATGGATGGAGGAAATCAATATCCGGTGTTTGTGTTCAACGGGATATGGGTGGGATATAAACTTTTTTTTTTGTTGTTTTAGCCTTTGAAAAACCAAATCCCATCCAAATCCCCCCCCCCCCATGGGATTTTATCTCCCACTGCCGTACGGGATAAAAATTGGTGGGGATATGAAATCCCACCCCATTTAGCAACAACAAACAATGGAAAATGGGTCCCATCTCCAAACCTCTCATATCCCATCCCTCAAATCCCCTCTAACAAACAGGGCCTAAGTAGTTTAAAAAAATTTAAAAGTCTCTCCTTACATAAAAAATCCTCAAAAGCTCAAAGAGTCACAATAAGATAAACAACTTTACTTTTGTGTACAACTAAAAGACAAAAAGGTACGAGAAACATACTCTGATACAATATAAGATTGAGGGTGGACAATCACTCACTAAGCCATATATAAAGCCAGCTCCAACAACGTATAAAAACAGGTCTCTATCTATCTATAAAGAGCCGTTGGAAAAAATGAGGATGGATTCAGGTTGTCCCCAGTTTGAGAAAATAAATGGATAGAACTCAAAGTCAGAATGGATTTGGATAAAGTATTGGAAATAAGTTTTTGATGTTTTTACCCGAATTTAGAATTAGAGAGTCTTAAACTGGTTAAGAAGTATAAGAGCAACTCCAACACTCCTCAACAAAATACCCAGCGAAAAGTACCAAAACAGTACCAATTCTACTTTACCTATTCACTTTTTCACACCACCATTCCAACACTACTCTCCACTCTGGCTATCCATCCAAACTAACAAAACTAATTTTTGCCCCCAACCAATTTATTGCACCCAGAATAAAAGATGAAAACCACTGGATCATTTTCCCACCAAACCCAGCAAACCAGAGCGTAACTCCACAAAAAAAAAAAAAAAAAAAAAACCCAGCAAGTAGTGAATCAAACCAGAGCGTAAATCAAAACCAGAAAAATTGTAACGATTAATTGATCGACTATCAAAAAGAAACTTGGTAGCGTTAAAGGATCATTACACATGTTATTGTATATACATACATATATCTATATAGATATATGTATGTCTATTGATACCTGTATATTTGCAGAGATGGGCGAATCCAGGATTGCAGAGTTGAAGGGGTCTTCGTCAATGAAGAAGAAGGGGATCAAATTTGCAGGTCCTATGAGTTCTATGGGGGGTTTGAGCAACAGATCTGAAGGGTTTGAGGGAAATAGGTGTGAAAGAGAGAGGCAGAGAAGAGGGGTGAGAGAGAAGGGGAAAGTTTTTTGGCGTAAAGGAGCTGAGCTGGAGAAGAGAGGCGAGGGAAAGGGACTCGCCTGTGGTAGCGAGCCAAAGTGAGGGAAGGCAGAGTAGCGAGGGTAGTAGCTAGCCTCTTGGAACACTGAAAGTTGGTTTTGGCTGGCCACTCTAGCCAAGAGAGCCCATTTGACTAGTGTCTTGGAGATGCTCTAAGAACTGGAGATGGCCTCACAGACCCATAAATCTGCAATGGGAAGTCACTGAGAGAAATATGAGTGCACGTCATTTCAAGAAGTAGACCTAGCTAGCTAATGTAATTGACTTATTGTGCTTAACGTAGACCCAGCTAGGTCTTAGTCGTTTAATACCACCTAAGATTGATAGTGAATGACCACTCACTTAGCCATAAAGCCGCATTAAGAGTATCCACAATGCGTTCCCTAAAATTACCTGCTAAAAGGTATACGCATAAGCTAAAGGGGGATCCATCGATCGATTTTTCACTCCTAGAGCTTGCTAAATTTAAAGAGGACATGTGCACTCAATGGAATATCAAGAGCATTATCTATTTAGTGAAAAAAAAGTCAAAAAGTGTGGGACCCATAAAAAACATTCCAATTTAAAATTCTATTTTAAAATAAGATTTAAAGACTTTGGATTCCACTTGGAGTTAACTATAATGTTACCTAAATTTTAGAGCATTCTTATCCGGAGCACCAAATTTTATACCAAATTTAACTTCAAAAACACATTTTACAATTTAGCAAGTCATTTTTACAAAAGTTCACAGAATCAAGCTCTCTATTCTAACTTTACTGCATTAAACTATTTTTTTTTTTTACTCCTACTCCCCAAAAGTAATATTAAAAAAAATGAACAGTGCGTGAATAGTGCATGAACATTGTGTGAATAGTGCCCTGGTGAGTGAACAGTGCCGCACCAAATTTGGTGCGGTATTGTAGCAAAGTTAGAAGCTTAACCAATTTGATCAACCATTTGGTGAGCCTGATTTTGGCTTATTTTGGGGGTTTGGCTCTTTACTTTAACTCAAAGCCACATAAGGATGCTCTAACTAATATGATGATAGGAGCCAATGTTTAGGAGCCACCCTTGAAAGTTTGTATGGAGAGCCCATTGAAGACCACGATTGAGCTAGTTTGAGAGTCCATTGAGGATGCACTAAGGTTCAAGGTATAGAAAAACTAGAGAGCATGTTTAGGGGTTGTTCCACAAAACTGATTTAAACTCAAAACTGAATTATTGCGCTTTAAAAAACAAATCACTCTCTCACAATACATTAAGTACATTTGTTTGTGGAACATCCCTATCCCCAGTGACCTATTCATTGTGCTATAAGTTTGCATCAAAGAATTAGTCAAAGAAAGACATAGCTAGGAACAACCAGATAATCCAAATAGGTCACAAACTAGTATTCTTGAGACAATTGGAATATAGAGCATGAATCAGACACTCATGAGTCCTGGCTCTCGTCTAATTCCTCCATCCTCTAGTTTAGTCCACTTTTGTGTCATTTGAGATTCGTAACAGTAATCATAATCTTTCATATTGTAGGCCTCGTAGTCTAACATGGTCTTACAAAAAATGAGTTCAAATTCGATATATCATGAATTCGTGTTTGAAGAAGGAAAAAATGGACGGCAAATGTGATTTCCAAACTTTCACCACCCATTTTGTTTTTCACAAATGTGAAGCGTTGACATAGATACCGATGCCCCGACTAGCTAATTTTTTTTACAAAACATACTTATCTGTGAGACCTACAAGGTGATCGCTCTGATTATTGTTGTGAGACCGAAGGGGAGTGAACGGAAGAATAGTCCTACATCATTGTAGTAGAGTTTTTTTCCACTTCAAAAATTTCTCTCATTTTTCCAAACGACAACCGGTAAATGGTCCTCTCACCCATGACATCACAGTGAAAATGTAGCCCAATCCATAGGGAGGAACCTAAGCCAATCACTTCACATAGCTGCAGATGGTATACAAGTCACTCTAACAATGTCAAGTTAATAGAAACAGACAGAAATTGAGACACAAAAAAGTTGATTGAAACAAGCCTGGAAAAAGCAAATCAAGAGCCTGGGAAGACCCCGTTTGGGAGCTCCATTTTCACATTATGCATTTTGTGATTTCACATTTTGAGTGTTTGAGAGAAATTTGGAGAATGCATTTTGATAAAAACCACACAATGGAGGCCCAATTTGATAATCAGCTCTGGAGGTTACTTTTGAAATACGTATTATTTTGCATTATAGGGTAAAAAAAAATCTCATCATAATCTATTTTAGTAATTACCAAACACTATTCTGTTTCAAAATCTATTCTGTACATATCTCCCAAACACTCTATAGATTTTTACATGGGGAGGGGGGAACGAGACTCGATCCATGGGATGCTGTGTAGAGCATATCCAAGAGCTCTACTGCATGAGCTAGCCACCACTTGCACACTCTATAGATTAATAACCTATTATGACCATAATAATAATAAAAAATCTACAATTCATAATCCAAAATGCAAAATGCAAAAAATAATAGGAAATGTTTGGCAGTTTGAAATCAGAAGAACTCATAAAGATATTTTTCTTTTTTTTTTTTTTAGCTGAAGAGGTAGAAGATATTTTTCAAGCAGAAAGGAATATTAGCCTTTAGACGTTGTTTCATTTCAAATTGAAACCACCACCTTTATGGACCTTATGCTCATACTTAAAATAATATGTCTACTACATAATCATCGGACTAGGCTCCTGCAGAATCCCTCCATCCTCCAATTTGGTCAAGTTTTAGGCTCCCTGAAATTCATAACGGTGATCAGAATCGCTCATATTGTATTACTCATAGACCAAGATGGACATACTAAAAATGAGCTCAAATTCGATAGTTACATCATGAATTCATATTTGAAGAAAGAAAAATGGATGGGCAAATGTGATTTTCAAACTTTTCACCTTCCATTTTGTTTTTTACAAATGTGAAGCGTTGACGTAGCTATCAATGCCCAACCAGCTAATTTATTGCATAAAAACATACTTATCTGTGAGACTGACAATGTGACGGTTCCAAGCTTGAGGATATGGGAGTAGACGGGAATGGTCCTATATCATTGTGGTTGAGAGTTTTTCATTACAAAAATTTTGAATCATTTTGTCCAAACTAAACGGTGAATGGTCCTCTCACCCATGAGTCATGACATGACAGTAAATTTGTAAGCCCAATCCATTGGGAAGAACATAAGCCAATCACTTCACATATGAAATCCAAACTGCAGATGGCATACCAGTCACAATTGTAATGCCAAGTTAACTGAAACAGATAGAAATTGGGGAGGCACAAAAAGTTGATTGAAACAAGCCTGGAAAGAGCCTAAGAAATGTTTGGCAGTTTGCACTCAGAAGAATTCGAAAGGGCAAGACTAGCAAATTTTAAAACACTGAGGTGAGAGGGAACGACAGATGAAAGTTGAAGACAGGGACAGAACAAACTTTACAGAAGCAGCCATTATTTCAAAAGCAATGCTAGGGACACATCTCAACTTACATCAATTTTTACATTCCTCTCACAAATGATGATGAAACCCATGACACTATTTGTGTGGTACGTACCACTAGTTGCCGAGTACTTTCAATCAAGGTTCTGCATATATACCGTAACGGTAACAATACCGTTTTTCTTATTGGTGTCGCATATACCAGTAGTAGGATAATTTTGGATGCTGCATCGATTTTGTGCTTTGAATAGCATGTATACCAAAAAAATTACTCCATTAGTCATGATTATGAAGCTCAAATATAATGACTGGTACTCATCTGGTACCAACCGGTACCATCAGATATTTTCCAGTATGACCAGTGACCGAAAATTTTTGAACCAATCGCATCATCTCGGGTAAGTTTTCATACCGAGACTCATTCCCCCCTCCCCATGTAATAGGTTAAGAATGACGAATGAAAAAATAAAAACAAAAACAAAAACAAAAACGTTGCCAAGCACAAAATTCTTATGTTTTCCAAGTTATATTTGTCGTATGTAATTTAGCACGTATACATTCCTCAACTTCTCCATCAGAGAAGTGATCACTTCACTTATCTGTCAAGTCATCACTTCACATTCTTATGGTGTGGGAATGCTTACAAATACCCAAGCAGTTTTGCCTTGTCCCTCCCCAACTTATCCGTCATGAAGTGATCACTTCACTTTTCTTGAAGAAACCAAGCTCGCTAAATCCATGACGTTTTTATACAACTATGAAAATCCAAAACCTCCCCTCAATATGTCTCTCGAATTCTCAAGACTTCTATCGCTCCATCCCCCACAGAACCTTTCGCTATCTGCGCTTTGCGACGAATGACATAAGTCACCACAGAACCTTTCCCTATCTGCGCTTTGCGACGAATGACATAAGTCACCACTCCGAATTGTAGTCATGTATCCCAATTCTAGTACATAGTGTCATAGCCTGATGGCATCTACAGAAAAATCCAATGATCTACGGCCTGGCCTATCTCAAAAGTGCCCGATAATACGCGAACTTTTCCTGTAACATACATTTCGAATGACTGAATCTGTAAAATCAAGTGACTTATGCTTTGGACATCCGATATCTATCAATATCCTCCATTGATGATAAAATTGTATGGTTGTAAGACAATGAAACAGAAGCATCCCAGGCCTTAATTCCTTTCCCATATGCATCCGAAAGGCCAAACAAAGACTAATGGATTCACTAATTAGCTACGAGTACTATTATTTGTGCTTGCTGATTGTTGAGAATATGGCCAAACCAATTGTCGGGAAAAATACAGTACTACAATCGACATAATCCGGATAACAATTTCCATTGAAAATAATAAACTGAATACAGATCACAGCGGTCAGAATTGCAAACTGAGTACTGTGAATCCTTAAAATAGATTCGCCGCCTATCGAGGTTGTTGGAGATTATATCGGGGTCCATAGTTGTCAAATCGTGAATCGAATCGAGAATCGGAATAACCCTTTTTTGAATCGTGAATCGAATCGAAGCGTGAATCGTAATGATTCGGTTTAAGTTTCAAAAATACTTGAAAAATGTGTCTATGCACTTGCATAATAAAGATACATTGTAAAATTGACAAATTTAAGCTTAAATCAGTATTGAAGTTTTTTTCTAACATAAACCGATGATTACATGGTCTACTAGGAAAGAGTAGATATTTATACATGAAACTAAATACTATAATAAAATGGATATATCATATATGCATATAGATATAAATATTCATTATAAAAATGAAAGCTTAGCCTTACAACAAATAATAGTAAAAAAGTGTAGGTACAAAACTAGTTTATATGGCAAAATTAAGGTAAAAAAGCTAAAGTGATTTCACATTAGTCAAATTTAATAATTGTGGAAAACCTTAATTCACATATAGATTCGTATTGTTTTTACATGAATCGGGAATCGAGCCGTGAATCGTATGATCCACTACCGATTCTAGATAAACCTTGATTCACCTATAGATTCATATCGTTTTTACTTGAATCATGAATCGAATCGCGAATCGAATCGTGAATCGTGCGGTTCTGACAACTATGTCGAGGTCTGTAAAATAGCTAGACCATGATTGACGCAAAACCACTGTTGATTGCCCTGGCGAATTGGACACGTCTGCCTCTCTCTCACACAATGAACCGAATATAAAAGTTATACTATATGGAATACGAATTTCTGGTGTTGTACACAAAGATGGGATTCCAACTTATAGAAAGATTAGACCTTTGAGTATTTGAGTTGCTAGCTGAGAGAATTAACCAAGAAACTGCAGGAATAAACTATGCCATCAATCTTCACATCTTGGGGATAGAGGTTACTAGCCGCAATGTTTACTACAGTACTACGTCCGGATTCGATGAATATATCCAGAGGGACCTTTCGGTTGCCTCGTTAGACTCTCCAAATGCCCAAGTTCATTCACACCCGAAATTTCCAACACCAACAAACGCACAAAGCTCAAAGGTATTCAAGACATAAAACAACAACGCAACACAGATTTTTACGTGTTTCCTCAACTGAATGTTGAGAACAATATCTACTGTTCATACCGTTCATACGAGTTTCCAGTACTACATATATCGAATGAAGAAACAGTAGAATTTACATTGACTTATATAACAAGTATTTACAATCTAAGATTTACATGAACAATTGCCGCAATACCCCGGTTTAGGTTTTGGCCCGAGCCATCTCAGCAAAACACGGCCTTAATCGAATCAAGCTCTACAAGCCCAACACTAATGAACAATCTCGGTTGACAAAAAAAGAGGAGGGAAACGTATTAACTTCTAATAATTGCTATCGAGGAACACAACCAGACAATTCAAATTCATTGAGTTTGGGCTTTTCTTTGCATCAGATTGGATGCATGCCTCCAGACTATCGAGTTTAATGGAGCAGAAGGCACGAATCAGAGACTGATGCACTAATGCAAATATTAATATCCAGATATATATTACATAATTACCCCGGGCAAAGGCAATGAACGATGTCTGACGATGACATCGTGCTTGATGTGAAGACGATGTGAAGACGATGACATCGTGCTCAGTGGTAACAATTCTCCCTCTCGCTCGATTTCTTTGATTTCTCTGTCTGATTCAATGGATTCTTAGTTTGGTGTTGAATCTGATGGAGTCCTTTCCTGCGTTAAGTTCGATTTTGCCTGGTACAAACCGTAAAACCCCTAATTCGCTAGTTTCTGATTCTGCTGCTGAATCACGGTTGGCTAATGATCTGCTTGGTTCTAATTTGAAGCCGATTGACCTTCTTGAGTGTGTGATGGGTCGGAACTCTGGTCCTTCTGATTCTACTCATCTGAAGGCTCTTCATGAGATTAATGCTCGCCAGGCGGTGGCTGTGCAAATGGGGAATCCTCAAGGTGGTCAGTCTTCTTGGAAAGATCAATTGTTTCGCCCTGTTGAGAATCAGGGGCGTATGGCGCTGGAGTTTATTCCCCCTATGGTTTTGGCTGATAGGATTGTCGTTTCCCCTCCTCCTGAAGTGGAAGCACTAGGAAAGGAGAAATGGAAGTGTTGTTTGGTGGGGCACTTTCTTGACAAGAATCTCCCCTTCCCGGTTGTTCGTAGTATAGCTATGAAGATATGGAAGAAAAGTGGTTTGCGGGATGTTCGTGCAAATGGCCATGGTTTTTTCTTTTTCCTGTTTGAAGAAGAAGGCGAGTTGGGAAGAGTTCTTGATGGGGGGCCCTGGTTTTTTGGTGGTCGAATGTTAATATTGAAGAAATGGATGCCACAAATGGAATTGGTTAAAGAGCGTATGCAGGTTATTCCTATTTGGGTGCACTTTCATAATGTTCCCCTTGAATATTGGACTGCTCAGGGGCTAAGTCACATTGCCAGTGCTGTGGGCAAACCATTATATGCTGATGAAATGACTAAGAAATGTCAGAGGCTGACTTTTGCTAAGGTTTGTGTTGAAGTGGACCTCAACTCAACTTTTCCTAGTTCTTTTGAGTTGTTGTATCCTAGTGGGGATTCTGTTACAGTGGAGATTAAATATCCTTGGCACCCTTTGAAGTGCTTGCATTGTAAGGTTTTTGGTCATTCTGGGGACCATTGCCCTGCTCGTACTAAAGAGGCCCTAGTGGTTGCTACAGAGGGTATGAGGATTAACGGCTCTGCTGATGTTGGGAGGGTTACGACTCCAACTAGAGTGTCTACTTCTCCGACGAGGGGTCCTAGCTCCCCTGCGGTGGTTGGTGCCCCTGGGTCCTCGATCATCCAAGTTTGTGATGGGGCGGCTATAGAAAAGGTGGTGGCCCAATATGGAGGGGGGTCGCCTGTGGTTAACGCTACAACCCCTTTTGGGAAAGGTACCATGACTGGGAATTCTCTGCCAGCTGGGGATGAGTTAGGGGATATAGGCTTTGTTTCTAGCCCTGCTGGTGGTAAAAGTCGGTTGGTGAACAAACCTTCTAGCTTGGAGCCTAGTGTTGGCTCTGGGAGGGAGGCTGGGCCTTCTTTGACAAGGGTGAGTGGTCCTTCTACAGATGGGAGGAACATGTTCTCTCCCTTGATTGGGCATGATGCTGGTTTGGATGCTGAGGAAGATCTAGCTGGTGACGTGGTTCTAGAGGTGGATGTTGCTCCTTCCTCCTCAGTGTTGCTTCCTGTTGCCCCAGTTCCTCCTAGGGGGAAAAGGGGTCGTAAGAAGGGTAAGGGTAATGGGGAGGGCATGAAGGCCAAGCCTATTACATGACCAAGTTTGGCACATGGAATATAAGGGGCCTTAATGATCCCCTGAAACAGAAGGAGGTTTGTTCTTTTGTTAAATTGAATAACCTGTCTTTTTTTGGTGTTGTTGAGACAAAAGTTAGGTCTGCAAATTTATCTAGTTGTACTTCTAGATGTTTTCCTGGGCATTGGCAGTCTTTTCATAATATTGGTAGTCTGTCTACTGCTCGGATTATTCTGGGATGGGATCCTCACTTGCTTTCTGTTGCTGTGGTTTTTTGTTCTCCCCAAATGGTTGTGGTTTCGGTGGAGATGCTGGTTGAACATAAGTGTTTCTTTGCTTCTGTGGTGTACGGTCTGAACCAAGCTAGTGAGAGAGTGTGTTTGTGGAGGGATATGAGATCTCTCGTGCCCCTCATTGGTAATTCTGCCTGGGTTCAAATGGGGGATTTTAATGTAGTAAGGAGGCCTGATGAGAGGATAGAGGGCTTTGATGCTAGTGCTGCTGATGATTTCAATTCCTGCATTACTGATATTAATATGCAAGAAATGATGACAAAAGGTTTCTGGTATACCTGGACAAATAAGAGAGGAGGTCTAGGGAATAATAAAAGTCGATTAGATAGGGTTCTTGTGAATGGTGTTTGGCTGGATTTGTTTAAAGATTCCGAGGTGGTGGGTCATGCTCCTGGTATTTATGACCACTGTGCTCTTGTTCTGACTGTACTACCTCCTAAATTCAGAGCTTGCCCTTTTAAGTTCTTCAATTTTTGGATGGCTGATGCTAGGTTTAAGGAGTTGTTGGGGGACTCTTGGTCTCAAATGGTTGTTGGTAATCCTTTTGATAGACTCAGCTTGAAGCTTCGTAGACTTAAGCTTGTGTTAAAGGGTTTTCACAAACAAAATTTCAGTCATGTCAGTGGAAGAATGACGAGAGCTAGAGCTAACTTGGCTAAGATTCAGGAATTGTGCTTCAGATTTCCACAAGATCAGTATTTGAGTGATCTTGAAAAGGATTTGGTCCAACAGTTTTTTACTTTAGGCTATGCTGAGGAAGCCTTTAAGAAACAAAGGTCCCGAGTTACTTGGTTGGCTCTAGGGGATAGGAATACCAAATTTTTTCATCAAAAAATGAATGCTCACCGAGCTCGGAATTCTATTTTCAGCCTTGTAAATGCTCATGGTGTGAGGTTGGAGGAGCAAGATGCTATTGAGGCTGAGATCATTGGGTATTATCAAGGGTTGATTGGAACAAGTTTTGACCACAAATGGAATGCTTCTGAGGTTTTGTCTGCCGCTGTTACTACTAAGGTTCCTTCTAATCTTAGGGATGGTCTTATTAGTCCAGTGACTGATGCAGAAATTTGGAAGGCTCTTCGATCTATTAACAGGGATAAAAGCCCTGGACCTGATGGTTATAACTCTGCGTTTTTTCTGGACAATTGGGAAGTGGTGAGGCCTGATTTTGTTGCTGGGGTGTTGTTCTTTTTTTAGCATGGTTATCTTCCTAAAGGGTGGAATGCTACTGCAGTGTCCTTGGTTCCTAAGGTTGCTACTCCAAGCACTATTAGAGATTACAGGCCTATCGCTTGTTGCAACACCATTTATAAGTGTATAACAAAAATTTTGGCTAATAGATTACAGGCAACTCTGCCAGGTCTTATAAGCTCTTCTCAATCAGCCTTTATTAAAGGGAGATCCATCATCGACAACATTCTCCTTATGCAAGAATTGGTAAGGGGGTATCACCGGGATCAAGGGTCCCCTAGATGTGCAATTAAGTTGGATATTATGAAAGCATATGACAGTGTGGATTGGGACTTCCTTTTTGATGTCATGAGGGTTATGGAGTTTCCTGTGCAGTTTTCTAAATGGATAAAGGCTTGTATCTCTTCTCCTTCTTATTCTATTGTTCTCAATGGGGAACTAAAAGGCTTCTTTCCTGGGAAAAGGGGACTAAGGCAAGGGGATCCCATCTCTCCCTATCTGTTTTTGCTGATCATGGAAGCTTTTTCTGGGATGTTGAGGTTGAAAATCCGTCAGGGAAGTTTCTCCTACCACCCTAAATGCGCTGCCATTGAGTTGTCTCATCTGTGTTTTGCTGATGATATGTTTATTCTATGTGGTGCTGATGCTCAGACGTTTGGGGTCATTGATGAGGTGTTGAAGGATTTTTATCATTTTTCTGGGTTGCAACCTAATTTGGGGAAAAGTGCATGTTTTTTTGCTGGTATTCGACCTGAAATGAAGCTTCAGCTGCGGCAGATTTTGAATATCCCAGAGGCTGCACTTCCAGTCAAATATCTTGGGGTCCCTTTGATTTCATCTACACTGAAATATGCAGATTGTATTGTGCTCAAAGACAGAATGATGAGAAGAATCCAGTCTTGGTCCAACAAGCTTTTATCCTATGGTGGCAGGGCTCAACTTATTAGCTCTGTTCTATTTAGTATTCAAGTTTATTGGTCTTCAGTCTTCATTTTGCCTCAGAAAATTTTGAAGGAAATTGAAGGTATGCTTAGTGCTTTTCTCTGGAAGGGTTCTGATATGAAAACTACCGGTGTTAAAGTGTCATGGAGTTCTATTTGTGTGCCTCAAAAGGAGGGTGGTTTGGGTTTCAAAAGGCTCAGGGAATGGAATAGGGCCTCCATGATGCGGCATTTGTGGGCTCTGTGTAAAAAGGAGGATATCCTCTGGGTGAAATGGATTCACACCTATGTGATTAAGGGTCGAAGTTTTTGGCATATGCACCTTCCTTCTGATTCTTCTTGGACTATGCGAAAAAAATTTGGTCTTCGAAGAGATGGGCAGGCTTTTATAAAATCTGTCATTGGTAATGGCCATTCCACTTTCTTATGGCTAGATAATTGGCACAATTTGGGCCCTCTATATCAAAGGTTTGGTGAGCGGGTGGTCTTTAATCTTGGCAGATCTCTTCAAGCCAAGGTCAGCTATATTATTATCGATGATAGATGGAGCTGGCCTAGAGGGAGGAATCGGGTTGTGGCTGAGATTCGCTCTAGTACTGCAGCTAATTTGGTGCCTAATATGAATTGTGAGGATAGGGTCATTTGGACCCTTACTCCTTCAGGAGATTTCTCAGCAAAATCTGCTTGGTCTGCCCTTAGGACGAGGGCTCCTGAGATTGATTGGTGTCCTATGGTGTGGCATAAGAAGTCGATTCCTCGATGGGCTTTTGTTTTGTGGATTGCAACCCTTGGGAGACTTGCTACCAGAGATAGACTTAGTGTTTGGGGGGTTACTTCTGAGGATAGCTGTGTTTTGTGCCATGGAGGGGTAGAGTCTCATACTCATCTCTTTTTTGGCTGTCCATATGCACTTTGGGTGTGGAGAGAAGTTAAGGCTAAATGTGGCTATACCTCTCCTTCCAATGACTTGGCTGCTGAACTCCAATGGGGTGTGCTTCACTGCAATGGAGACTCTATGAGAAAGATTTTGTATAAATTGGGCCTTGCAGCTTCTGTGTATTACATTTGGCGGGAGAGGAATAGTAGAATCTTTCAAGGGCGGGCTACGGAGCCAGGCGCTTTGACTCAAACGATTGTGGTGGATGTTAAGGCTAGTGTGTGTTCCTGGAGAAAGGTTCCACGCTCTGCTGATAATCAGAGGATGGGTTTGGATTGGGGGATTCCCCACTGGGTGTTTCAGTAGGTTTTTTTTCTTTTCCAGCTTCTTGTCTTGTTATGCCTAGTTGGAGTGTTGTTTAGTTAGGTAGGTTGTGCTTTTGTTTTGTCAAGGCTATCTCCTTGGTTCTTTGGTTGGTTCTTTATAAAAGAAGCTATTCCAAAAAAAATTACCCCGGGCTCAAATTTTCACTTTATTTTGATGGAGAAAAAAGCACTAGAAATGTACTTCTAGAGTGAATCATATAGTGAATCATAATTGCCATTTGCATTGTATCATAGAGTGAATCATATACGGACAGATAGAGAGCATGTTTGGCCGCCTGTTTTTTCCATTTTCATATTCTCTTTTTTCACTTTTGGGTGTTTGGAGCAAAACATCCAAAACTCATTATGGCAAAACTGCTTTTCCAATTTCGTCTTTCCAGGCCAGAAGTAAAAAAAGAGCTGGGAACCTCTTTTTCCATTTCTCATTCTCATTTTGATTTCCCTCTCATTTCTCTCTCCCATTCTTACCCCTCACCCCTTGTTCTTCAAGCCTAGTTTCAGATCGTAGAAAGTAGAAACAACTGTGCTCGATGCATCAGGACTGCAAGTCTTCAATTGGTGAAACCCAATTGCTTCCCATTTCATTTGATTTACATTAACCAGTGCTCGGATCCATTGCCTACCCTTTGATTTACGCCAACCAATGCAATTGGTGAAACCAAGTCTCAATTGGTGAAACCCAATCCATCGCAATTACTAAACCAAGTCTGCAATTGGTGAAACCCAATCCATCGCCTACCCTGTGATTTACACCAACCAGTGCTCGGATATGATAGATAAATAATTTGCTTAAGAAAAGGTTTAGAGAGAGAGAGAGAGCGCCCATGGATATTTTGATGTTTTTGAAAGGAAGAGAGAGAAGCAATTGGGTTTTCTCAAACAAAACGAGAATAAACCTTTTTACGTTTTGAATAGATTATACATTAAAAAGTGGACGATAAATAAACAAATTTTCTAAAACTCACCAAAGACGAAAAAACACGCATGGCAAAGCAGTCAAAAAATGTTAAAGATAAATTTTCTGAAAGGAGAAAAGAACAACCTGGTAATCGATTCTTCCATTTTACATTATTTGTATTAAGTACGGGAGACTTTCAATTATAAAAAATAAATGAATAGCAAAAAAATAATTGGACGGGACACGTCTACATAAATATTTCCCAACACATCTTTAAAAAACTAGCTAAAAATAATATCTGTAAACATTTTGAATACCATAATAAATAAATGGATCCGGGGTGGGTGTTGTGCGATAGGTGTTGTGCGTCATGTTGTGCGGTAAAACGACGTAGTTTTTGGCACACCTCTGAAGCTTCCAAAGACCTTGTTTGGAAGAAGGAAAAAGTCACTACAAAGTGCTTAAACCCTAAACCCAAAGTGCCTAAACCCAAAACGCCTAAATCCAAAGTGCCTAAACCCAAAGTGCCTAAAACAACTATATCTTACCCCAAATAGCCTAAATCCCCTAAAATTGAACCTCAAAATTAACTCTCCAAACAGGGCCTATTGAAGTGTATCAAGAAAATGAACAAAACTACGCCATTTTGCCACACAACATGTACAACACAACACCTCCCCCGAATTCTAAATAAATAAGGGCAAAATGGTAAACAACCAATTCATAACTCATTCTCATCATTATTCTCCCAAATACTACTCTTGTTGCAAAATACATTCTGCACATTTCTCCCAAACACTCCTCTCAGATTCAAAACACATTCTGATCATAATCCAAAAAGCCAAAAAACCAAAAAGTTGAAAATGAAAAACTGAAAAGTAGTTTCCCAAACACCCCCAGTGTAGGGTTGAGCAGCGGGGGAGCGAGGATTTGAGTTCGGAGGTGGTACTCAAAAGGATCAATAATAAAAAAATAATGTCCCAAAAAAGAATATCTGATCCATCAAACCAAGACCTTGAAGAGAATATGTTTTTATTCGAACAAATTCAAATTTTTAAAAAGAATTTAAAGCGGTAAAAAAGTTTGAAAGTTTTTGAACCGAAATACATTTTTAAGTTTTCATTTCACAGAACTGACAATCTATTTGGAACAAAGAGAGTATTTAATGCCTACTCGTATTCTGATATTAGTCATACATAATAATCCAAAAACTACATGTTTTCATAGGTTAATCCTCCATAAATAATAGTTAAAAAATACTAGCCATTAGAATTGGTGGGAGGCTGTAAAGCAAAACAATGGTATTTTGGTGGGAGATTGGGACCCCACTGGGCCGCCCTTGAGGTTGGGAGAGTGATTGTAATCCTCTACGTACGTAATAGAATCCGTTGCCCCCCTCCGTAGATCGATGTAGCCGATTCTTGTAGAACCACGTAAATCTTCGGTGGTACTGATCTGTGTTTGGTTTGTAATCCCTAATCTTTTCCGTGCTACATAATTGGCAACAAGATAATCTTGTGAAATGATATGAATTGGTCCCATAGTTTATGGAGACAGAACGTCATGATATGAAATGGGTGGCCCGTAGCTGACATGTTAATGTTGCAAAAAAAACAAGAACAAAAACATTGGTGAATTTCTATGCAGAAAGATATGGCCATAATATCTGTTAGTTTCAAACTCAGAAATCCATACTAACGTGGCTCCTAATCTAGAACCAGGCCCGGCCCTGTGGGGGCTGGGTAGGCTGAGTCTATGGCCCCGTAATATTTATGGTAGTTTCAAAAAAAAAATTTATATATAAAAAAAAATTATATATACATAAAAAAAAAAATTATATATACATATATATATATACATATATATATAATAGGATAGGCTGAAACAGGCGTTATTCCGGCACAGTTTTTCCCCACATAAAACACGAGTCCGTCCCGTTATTCTGGCGGAGTTTTTCCCCACATAAAATCTCGATCGGTTTGTGAAACGTTCTTCAGAAGGAAAAGGTACAATGTCCTCTCAAATTCTCAACCGACAATGATGCCGTGACACTGGAGAAAGTTTGCCAACAAGTTAATAATGGAGATCGGAGATAGCTCCATTGGAGATAGACCTAACTACCTAACCTAAGCCAATCATGCAAATTTCAAAGGAGATCAAAAGTTGCAAAAGGTATACCTACAAGTCACCAAGCAATGTCAAAGTAGCAAGAACACTTGAACAATACAAGCGGAGAGACCAAATTTGTTAAAAAGAACCTGAAAAGCACAAGAACAGAGCAAAAGGCTGAATCAGAGAAGGCAAAGTGATAGGAAACGATGTATTCAGAAGGACTAGGGCAACTGGAGTACTAATCATTTAATAGTCCCGGAGCACACAGCCAGTCAGCCACATAGTGCTCCGGATCCTTTAACATCACATATTTATTTGGGGTCCATATACTTAGTCTTGGTCTTTGTGGACCTGTTTACTAAAAAAGCTTTGTTCTTATTCATGAAATGGATGCTAGAATGTGGTGTATGAAACTGGAGTTTGGTTCCTTACCATATTTCAGGACCTCTCTGGAAGCAAATTAAGGATGAAGCATAACAAATGAAACTTTATTAAACTTCAAAGGTTACAGTCGATCAAACTCTGGGTCACAATCTATAAGAGCATCTTCAACTCAATAACCTCCATTCCTCCATTTTGGAAGATCAAAATATAATTTAATATTCAAAAAGTGAATTTGAAGGAGTTTACTATTCATGTGAGCTCCAATCCAATAATATCTATTCCTCTATTTCTCAAACACATTGACTTTATTATTGGAGGGCGAGGACAAAAAGATGACATAAGAGGAATTTGGAAAGGATAAATAGTGAAATGGAGGTGATCCTCCATAATTTTTTGATCCTCCATATTTGGAGGGTGAAAAACAATCCTCCAAAATAGAGGAAGAAATGGAGAATGGGTTGGGGATAGGGATGGCAATTTCACCCAAAACAAATGGATACCCGAACCAAACCGACCCTATCAGAGTGGTTTTTTTATAGTTTTTCCTACCCATGGGGTGGGTTTGGTTTTCAAAACATGATATCCAACGGGTTTGGATTTGGGTTTGGTCATAGCAAATATTCGGCCAAACCCAAACCTAAACCGATCCATATAATATTACTTATAGGATATATATAAATATATTATATTTTTATATATATATGTAATTTTATTTTTCAATTCATAACTTTTAGTAACTTTTCATTTCATCTTCCTCCTTATTCCTCTCAAGAGTCTCTATATGAACCTCTTAAGAAATGTTTATTATTTTGTTATTTACTTTGATTATGTTAGAATTTAGATGTTTAATGGTAAAATCATATGGTATGTTACATTTTTATTTTAATATATAATCTTTTTCCTTCATATGTTCATTAATGGAATGAATATTAATGCGGGTTTGGTGCGGTTTGGATAAAACCCAAATCCATTTGGTTTGGTTATGGTGCACTAAAATTTATACCTATCGGATATCGGTTTGGATTTGGGTATAGATAAATGCTTTGGATTTGGGTATGGTAATCGCAAAACCGGACCAAACCTATCCATTGCCATCCATAGTTGGGGAGAGGTTTTCCTCTAAAATGGAGGAATGGAGGCAAAAATTGACTTATGAAGGGTGGGTTGAAGATGCCCTAAGAAAACTATGTTACTCCTACTTCTAGAAAATGATGTCAAATATAAGGAAAGTAAAAACTGATAAAAGAAAGCCTTTGAGTGATTGATCAGGGGCTCAAATTGTTGCATTTGATTGATATTTATATGCTTTTTCTTCTTCCTCTTCAATTTTTGAATCTAGAAAGATTTTCCTCTTGATTTTGAATCAGGCGATTATTCCCTGAAAACAAGGAATCAGTTGTCTGAATTTCTTTGTTTGTTCAAACTTCAACTTTCTCTGTCTTGATCCAAAAGAATCTGATTAAGATCGATAACTACCACATATTTGTCTTTTCTTGATCCAAAAGAATTTGACATTCGCTGAAATTAATAACTGCTAAGTGTCCATCTGTCCAAGTGTCCATCAGTGGTGTTAGAGTGTCACAGAGCACTACGTTGCTTTGCTCCAGGAGCACTAAATATTTGGACAGGCAAATGAGAGTACTACATGGTTTATTGACCGGCCCCCAACCACTAGGGCTCCTTCGGCAAAAAAACAATAAATTGGTTTTTTGGTTTATTCGTTTTGTCTTTATTTAATTTTATTTACATTTGTTAGTTCTGCGTCAAGTTTATTGGATTAATTTTGGCATTATTAAAATTGAGTTTTGGTCATAATTTTATACTCCCTCCGTCCCTTTTTAAGTGAATCCTATCGGAATTTGTGCAATTTCAAACCCCTAAAAAAATTATTTCTTTATATAATTTTTTATTTTTTATACCAAATTAAAGTGCTCATTGAGACTTTATTTTGGTGCAAAAAAAATAAATAAATAAAAACGTTCACAAAAATACACGTTTTCCAAATGTATCACTTAAAAAGGGATGGAAGGAGTACTTTTTAGATTCGTCTCGTTGAAACAAATCAATAAACCATGAAAACTTGACACAAAACTAACGAATGTATTTTTTTTTAATAAAGACAAAACAAATAAACCAAGAAACCGATTTATTCCTTTTTGCCAAAGGAGCCCGAGCTCTCATTATTTGCGGAGGCCTCGAACTTCCATAATCAGTCTCGGTGTCCTAAGAAATTACCATGTCCAAAAGATTTACTTGTATAAGATTTCAACCTTGCAACCTCATTGTACAGAGACCTAGGCGGTAAAAGAACAATACTCTAATTTGTTCGAAAGCAGCAAAAAAAAAAAACCCAGAAAATTTCTTGTACAAGAGGCCCAAATGATGCCAAAGAAAAAAGGGGAAATGACTGTTCAGTGGGAAAAAGAGGCAAAAAATGCCATTTTCATGACATACTTCTTGGAAATCATCAGTTGATGGGTGAAGGAAAAATAATTCCAACTTCATGGCAGGAGAAAAATTCCCGGACAGAAATACCCTGGGATTTAAAATCCTTCACAGATAAACCCTCTTCCACCAAATCAGGGTAAAACGTTAGATCCCCTTTCCCCGAACTAATCGATCTGCGACTGCTGATGGTGCACCGATCTCGGCGCCGGCGACCATGGAAACTCAAGAGCCGATCTCAGAGGTATAACAGAGCAAACCAAATCAAAATAGAGAATCGATTGGAATTTGTTGTAAAACATTAGATCCCCTTTCAAGCTGCATTGTTTGATTGGAATTTGTTTCCTCGTGGTCTCTGTTGTTTCCTCGTGGTCTGTTGATTGGAATTTGTTTCCTCGTGGTCTCTGTGGAGTGTTCCAAACTTCCATTGGGTTTGAACTGGAAATGGTAAATTACAAAGTTCCACAATGAAAAATTGGGATTAGGACAACATACTGCTAATACACTCGTTCTCATTCGGTGCAATGGTATTTTCTAATGGTGCAACCTTGATTCACTCAAGGTGCAATATTTTTTTTATTTAAGGAGCAATGTTTTTTAAAAAAAAAAAATTAAAAACAAAAAACAAAAAGTTTGATTAAGGAGCAATGGTTATTTTCAAAGGGTGCAATGTTAATTTACTCAAGGTGCAATGTTTTCTCGTTTAAGGAGCAATGATTAAGGAGCAATGGTTATTCTCGAAGGGTGCAAAGTTAATTCTCTAAGGTGCAACGTATTTTCGTTTAAGGAGCAATGCCTATTTTTTTCAAAATAAGAAGTTTGTCCTATCACTACGACGTGCAAAATTTTGTTAAAGAGTGCAACTTATTTACACGCAAGGTGCAATACAATTGGATTCAGGGTGCAATACTGATAAAATTTTGATTTTGACCACACACTAGCATCCCCATTTGGACTAAACATGGGTGCAATACTTTTGTTAAAGAGTGCAACTTATTTACACGCAAGGTGCAATTAAATTGGATTCAGGGTGCAATGCTGATAAAATTTTGATTTTCACCACACACTGGTATCCCTATTTGGATTAAACATGGGTGCAATACTTTTGTTAAAGAGTGCAACTTATTTAATGCAAGGTGCAATTAAATTGGATTCAGGTGCAATGCTGATAAAATTTTGATTTTCACCGAATTGCCAAGCTTCAAGATTGTCAAGCAGCCTAGCTTCAAGACTTCCAAATTTCAACATCTCAAACACAATTAGGTAGCAAATGAACTTCTCCAATATGGCCAATTTCAGCCCTTTGGGCGTTTTTCCAGATCAAAAAAAAAAAAAAAAAAACATGGCCAATTCCTTTTCTGCCATATACAGATTTCAAGAGCTTTAAATACATCTGGTTGCAATGATAATCACACCCCACAAGTACCATGTTGGGAGGTTAGGACCGATAGTTGAGAACACACGCAGACCATCGCGGGAAGATCGGTGGGCATAGCTGATGTAGTTCCAAACTAAACCCAGTGAAGTGATTTGGATCTCGTTCTCGTGAATGAATACTTCGGAGTTCGGGCCTCGGTTTCTCTACCTTCTGGTATCTATCCATGGCTCTAGATTGTGATTGAGGAGGAGGATGTGAGAGATCGTTCCCCTTCTTCGTTTCAGCTCTGCGTATCCCCCATGATTTCACCGATTTGTGAGTGTGGAGGGAGAGGGAGGGAGGGAAAGGGGGAGGGGGGAGGGATTATGGCTAAAATTTCAGAGGGGTGTTTCTGTCTTTCACTTTGGTGGTACCGGTTATGTGGAAATAAAATTTTGCTTGCCATGCCATGGGGAATTTCCAAAAACCTTGCCATGTCTATGGCATTTTTTGCCCCTTTTCCCACTAAACAGTCATTTTCCCAAGAAAAAAAGACCGTAAAATGTCGCAAAACAACAAAAGAAGGCCTTAGTTTGCAATTTTGCGTTAGTCCTAAAATAGGCGAACTCCGGTGTCCGCTACTCTTCTGATAAAATGAGCTACAGAGGTTTCACTCCTCGTACAGTTAATTCCGATGTTGTACATATTCTTGCTGATGGAGTTAAGAGAGCTTGATAATATGCGAACATTTCAGTTTGATGTTGCAGATAACTAATCCTAGTCGGGAAAAAAAAAAAAAAACGTTAGAGACGAAAGGATCTTATGAATAATCATAAGCGCGATCCTGAGTTTACCTAAGTGAATGCACAAAAATAAAATGAAATACTTATTACTTTTTCGTTACAATATAATTACTTGATTGTTGTAACTTTTAATAAAAATAATAAATTAAGGTTATTATTTAATACTATCATTGTTTTACCGTTACAAAACTTATTGTATATGAAGAATATCTTTTATGTCACAAAAGTTAATAATGGATTTACTATTTGTTATTATTACCATTAAGGAGAATTATATATTTACCTCTATATATTTGGGATTTGTGAAAAGGTGGAAGTGGTGAAAAAATAGAGGAAGTATATGGAGAGTATACACAAATTATGAAAGAGAGTTTTAGAATATTTTTATACTATTTTTCTATAGAGATGGACAACTCGGTTCGTGACTCGTTCAAACCTCCCGGTGGTCGTGAACATCGGATGAGGAATGCTTTTGAGCTCTTGGGTTTATCGTCTGCAGTTGATCACATTTAAAATAATATAAATTGCATTATATACATGTCGGTTACAAACGATTAAGGCATTTGATATGTTTCATACATATAACTAGCTTTTATAATAATTTTTTTGACAGAAAGTTCATAGTTATATGATGCTCTACATTTGTCTAATATGTTGCTCAAACAGAAAGTTCAATTGACGTTACTGCATTAAAACCATTAACATTCGTTTGAATTATATCTATCATTTATCCCTGTGTATGTGTGAACTTTGTGGGTTGTTGAATTAAATTATTTAGCCATTGGTAAAGGAATTTACAGTATATGAGAGCTCAGGAAAATTGAGGGATCGATATTAGCATACTCGTAGTTCCGGTTTACAAATGGTATAGCCTTGTAGGTAGCGTTATCATTATAAGTCAAGTTTTGTTTCATGTGAAGAAGGCAGAGTACGGGTTTGTGTATTAAAATTGGTTCAGATCTCTTCCTTAAGTTTTGACGAAGGAAAGAAAACCTATCTCGTTACTGAGTTGAAAGAGTACTATATATAAACTAAAATCAATTTTATGTAAATTTTATTTTTCTTTGGGAAAAAAAATAAAGGACAAGTTCTGTTTTGTTTTATGCGTACGTACCTAGAACAAAGTGTGCTACTTAAAATTCATTTCTCTTGATATTTTTAGAATTTAAGTATTACAACTAGCACAACGTACGCTTGGTTCTTTGCAATCGGTAGGCAATTAAATGTATTTATTTGAGTTAAATGTTGTAGCTTGGCAAAAGAGGGTTTAACTTAAACTGATTAATTATTTTATATAAGTTTGTCTTCAAATGAATACCAAAATGTATTTATGGTTTTGTTACTACATTTTCTTAATACCCTAGTAAGATCACGTAATGATATCACATTTTTTTTATAATTATTGCTCACATTTTGGTTATAAATCTCTGTATATATGGCATTTTTATGTCGTTAGGTTTCTTAAACACACACACATATATATATATATATATATATATATATATATATATATATATATATGTATGTATTTAAAAACTGCAAACATGTTATTCACATTGTGGCAGTGTTCTCTGCAAAGGAAAAGTACGATAGAAACACTGTCATGAGAACTAAATCTTGTTTGCAGTTCTTTTGTTGGTTATTTTCTCAGTTGTAATATCTTGATATTGTACTAATTAATGAGACTTTAAACCAAGGAAATAAATGCTCTTATTAATTATTTTGTGATGTTTGTGAGCATATGTTCAAATTGCTTTTGTATTTAGGTGGCGGTGTATTTCCTATCTTATTTACTATGAATTTCATTGGTGGATGAAGTTTTGAAACTTGTGGGGGAATGTTAAAGCGTAATTATTGTTTATAAGTTTCAAAACTTGTAATGTATAATGTGAATTTATTGAACATTAAAACTTTTTTTTGGTTAGTACTAGTAATCAAGTTCTCATTTTGTGACTCAGAAAATTAAGTGCAAACATCTTATATATAGAAAGAAAAATTTCTTCTATAGTCATTGTACGAAAATGAAAGTATTAAACCATTATTATAGTACTGCGTGAGTATTTCTACATTTGCGAATTTTTTACATGTTTCTCTGAAATCAAGTCAAGTCTACCAACGTTGTCAAAGTGGGGTATTGGATTATGCTTTGTCTTCTTGTTCTTAGCACCATGCACGAGGTCTTAAATCACTTGAAAGAATCAAAGGGATTGTTTTGGTGTTCGTTTGAGTTTGAACATCATGACTTTGTCTATTTCATCCCATATAAAAATAAATGTCGAGCTCGATTTTTGCTCTTTCTGGTTAATTGGTTAATCTGAATGTCGTAAGTTGCAATTTTGGATTAGGTTGCTAGTACCTATTAGAGTGTTAAGAATTTTCTGTGTTTCTCTCTTTCTAATAGAGAGCTCTGCAATTTGCTATAAAAAAATGGTGAAGGTATCAATACGATGAGAAATCAATGGAAAATCTTTATTCTTTACATTACTTATCGATGTTGATGAGGTTTAAACTATTACTTTACTCTTAGTGGCATTTTTTAGTCACCAATACTGGAGAATGACTTAATATAAGATGGAGTGTGTTAATATGCCTAATACATCAAGCTATTGTTTGATTAGGGTTCATAATTACCAAAGCCCACAATTGCTATTTACTAATTTCTAATTGCTTTATATTATCCTTGTCTGTATATTTTTCGTGGACGACAGAAATGTGGGGGCATATACAAGTTCTTACAAGCTAAGAACATAACAGATTGGTATGATTTATAATCTTCTTCATCTTTATAAGAAATATGGGGGTGTTATTTATTGTGGGAATGTTGCTTAGATGTTTCTTGAGAAGAGGTGTAGTAAGATGTATTAATATTTTATGTAGGAAATCCTTGCTAGAAATTTCACATGTGCGAAGTTAATGTATATAGCATGAAATCATCTAATGGTATATTGGAGTTTGTTGATTGTGTTCTCACAGGACCGCATATTAGCAAGTTGATACATTGAAGAGCGGTCAAGCCTCTAGATTCGACGTCGAAAATATATGGGCCCCCGAATAGCGATGAGGCTAGATCCCTATAAGAATTGAATTTATTGTCCCGGACTAGCATTGAGTCTTGATCTGTACTAAAATTGTTAATTGGGACTGGATTAGCGTTGAGGCTAGATCCAAATTATGTCGAATGGGATGGGCTTAAGCCCACAGGGAGTCACCTAGGGAGGTAACCCGTCTTCTGTGATTGGAGATCCCATGAAGGAAGTTCAACGGGTAAAAACAATCCACATTGCGTGACTCGTTCCAACACTCATTTAACGGAAGGAGATTGTCTCTTAGATTTTCCTGTTCATCCTTAAGGCAATTGTGCTGAAGAAGTGACAGGTTAAGGAAGGGTTATACCCTGAATGAATCCAAGGCAGACATTCTTTTGCAAGGTACATTCCGTCATTGTACCCTTGGAGGATTCACCTAAGTGGGGGCCGTCGTGAGGCCGCGACTATGAGGCTCGGGCTGACCTATAGTAACCCTCATGTGAATCAAGATTCAGTGCATAGCCATTAATAGCACTACCCCGCGAACTGATGTCCAAAACCAGTACTGTGTGTGTGACATGTTAAACTTTGGCTCAAGGATTTAGTTCAAGGTATAGGCCTCCTACGATCCTTCAAAGGGATACTGTTAACACTAAGTGTGGGTTCAAGTCCGAAAGACTCCCACACCGATTGCGCATTATTTAGTTGCCCAAATTTTCATCTTATATTATGTACTCTCAAAATTATGTGCTTTAATATCAAAATACAAAAACATTTTATTTTTATTAAAAGTGGGGGATTGTTGGAATATTTTAATAAAAATAAAGTGAAGTACTTATTACTTTTCCGTTACAATATAATTACTTGATTGTTGTAACTTTTAATAAAAATAATAAATTAAGGTTATTACTTAATATCATTGTTTTACCGTTACAAAACTTATTGTATATAAATATCTTTTATGTCACAAAAGTTAATAATGGATTTACTATTTGTTATTATTACCATTAAGGAGAATTATATATTTACCTCTATATATTGGGATTTGTGAAAAGGTGGAAGTGGTGAAAAAATAGAGGAAGTATATGGAGAGTATACACAAATTATGAAAGAGAGTTTTAGAATATTTTTATACTATTTTTCTATAGAGATGGGCAACTTGGTCCGTGACTCGTTCAAACCTCCCGGTGGTCGTGAACATCGGATGAGGAATGCTTGTGAGCTCTTGGGTTTAATCTTAGGGCTAGTACACTCTGGTGGAACCTTCACGAGGGGAGGAATATTAGCCTTGAGACAGTGACTGCACGACTCTCATTCTCATAGGCAACATCTTTCTTATTTTTACTATTTTCATACTTTTAATTTACTTGTATTTTTTGTATTCATGTGGTTGAGTTATTCCTGTGAAAAAATGATTTTGTGAATAAAAATTCTAACATCACCTACTTTCAAAGGTGGGTTAGCAAAATTGAATTCATCCTAATCTACAAGGGCTACAATTGAAAATAACAACTCACTTCTTTTTGGGTTGGTTAGATAATTGCCAACTTTTGTCATTTCAATTATGTCTGTCCACAATTTCATTGTCAATTGGTACTACAAAGATTTGGCTAAATCATGACAGTTGTACTTGCTGTTCTACGAAAAGAAAAAAGAAGAAGAAGGAGAACTTGAAAACATGTAAGAGATTTCCTTCCGAGAGATACTAGGAACACAAGCATCCTGACACAATCCCGAACAAAACCTCTCACATACACTTGAGTCCTGCCTATAAATGGTTGTGGACCTACATATATGTGAGGGGCTGTGTTCCGGATTGTGTCTGAATTTCCTTTTTTACCTGTTTCTCGGCTTTTAATTGTTGGTGTTTTTGTAGAGTTATCAAGTTCATTTCATTTTTTATTCTAATAACGACATTATTGTTTTTTCCTAAACTTTTTCAAGTTAACTTTGTTTTTTTTTTTTTCATTTTTGGACGAATAAATAGTTCAAAAATTTAAAGAAATTTTTAAAAAATTACGAAAAATCAGATTTTTCCCCGACACTTTAGTTCTTCTTCTTCTTCTTTTTTTTTTTTCAATTATTGTTGAATTTATGTTATATTTTTAGATTAATCATTTATCTCGACGATGTGAAATTAGAAAGTAAAAAATTACAGCCAAAAAAAAAATGTTCAACAAAAAAAAAAATTGAAACGACTATCTTTATTGTCGTCTCATGTGAACCTTCTCAACTTTCGTTTTTATAACTTTTTTTTATTCCCCTCATTGATCCGAGTAATTAGTCCTAAAAATCTTGGCGAGAATTTAAACAAAAATATCAATAAAAATTGATAATATCAACTCTATATAAAACAAAATAAAATAATCCACTTATCAAAATAATAATAATAATTCTGACCCGAACATCTGGTTATAATAATAATACAAAGGGGTGAATTGGCAAAAAAGTAAAAAACGATTTTTTGGTTTTTTCATTGTCTTTATTCAAAAAAAATTTGCATTTTTTGGTTTTGCATCAAGTTTTCGTGGTTTATGGATTCGTCTCGACGAGACGAATCCAAAGAGTATAAAATTATGGTCGAAACTAATATTTTTTTTAATAAAGGCGAAATTAAACCAATTTTATTAAAAATATTAGTTTCGACCATAATTTATACTCTTTGGATTTGTCTCGACGAGACGAATCCATAAACCACAAAAACTCGACGCAAAACTAAAAAATGCAAAAAAAAAAATTGAATAAAGATAAAACGAAAAAAACCAAAAAACCGGTTTTTACTTTTTTGCCAAATCACCCTTAATACTAATACTAATAATAATAATTCAGGACACAAGGCAGGCAAACTCCCACTAGCAATACTCCCTACTCCCTAGTAGACTGGAGTATAACCAATTGAGGTATAGTTTTCCAAAAGATTTGAGCAATCCAGCTGCTAAAATCAGGTTGAGTTCAACAGGTGCTAAAATTATGGTATTTCAAATTAAAAAATTAAGTGTTTTCGTGTATTATTTTTTGAATTTTCACACCGAATTAAAGTAAATGATGAGTACTTTAATTTGGTGCGAAAAAACTCGAAAAACGATACACGAAATCACTTCTTTTTTTATTTCAAAACCATGATTTTAGCACCTGCTGAACTCATTTGCTGAGATCATGGTTGATTTTAGCAAAATCCTTTTTGAAAAACTATGCCTGAGTCTACAATAGGTTGACCTTGTTTTTCTGCCGTCCACTGCTGTTGATCATGTTGTTTCAGTGCAATTGAAGAGTGTAGAATAGAACCCTCAAAGTATCCATCCATCCTTTTTTGTGCTGATCGGCAAAATTCAAGTACCCGAATGGTAACGACTAGCGAGTAACGACACAACACAAAACCCCACACATTTATTTACGAATCTGCAAAATGTAGTTTTCTTGCAAATTCAAAAACATTTGGATTGGATTATCGTCTGGTGGTTGTGCGGTTCATCGGTTATCAATTGTCCATCTCAGTTCTCCTATCTTTGACCCTTTCACTCTCTCTCGTCTATCCCTCTCTGTCACACCCAGAAACCAATATTCCAATTTGATTGAATTGACTTCATCTGTCCTTTGTTCATCATCCTCTAGTTACAGTCTCCAACGGCGTCTATGTCTCGATTTATTGCCAAAGATTGTAGATTGCAGCCTTGTGATGCTGTTTACAGACCAAGTAGTTGCTTGCCTGCAAGGAGGCTTCAAACCCAATTGGGTATGTATCAATCTTGAATTGTTTCACTCTTTTGGCTTGTGGGTGTTGTTATGAGTTTGTTTTGGCACATGGGTTTCTTTCAATTTTGTCTCACTCTTTTTGCTTGTGGGTACTGCTTATATGCTTGTGTTTTATTTTATTTCTTTTGTTCAATTTTGCCTTCTCGCATTCTAACTGATACACTTTTACAATTTAAGTTGGTCTGATTGTGATTAAGGCATCTTCCTATACAAACCCTTGGGTAGAACTCAGACTCAAAAACTGGCTGGCGATGGAGGAGGTTCAAGAGTTTATGTGCACATGGCCAAGCCCTTACCTAGTCAATGTGGAAGATAGGATTTTATTTTGTGTTGATGAAACTTAAGATGGTAACATAACACCACGTGTCCATAGTGACCCGCTTGACACTGATACGATCAGTAGCCCTTTCACTTCACTCATCTATGAGTATTCAATACTTTAAGCATCTTAATTGGTGATCCTCCGTGGCTTGAACTGCTATTCTGCTAAGCCACAGCTGATTAGATCCATAATTTTATGGGCTGCATTTGATCCGATACTTGATGTGGTGGCTAGATGTGATACCAACTGATACAAACCTGTGGGTAGAACTCACCCTCATTTCCAAGAGTTTCAATATGCATGACCAAGTCCGAACTTTGCCAATGTGGTATGTAGGATCATAACATGTTCCGTTTTCTCATTCCGATGGTGTGGATGTCAATTTTCAGA
Organism: Vaccinium myrtillus; assembly: GCA_016920895.1. NCBI lineage: Eukaryota > Viridiplantae > Streptophyta > Magnoliopsida > Ericales > Ericaceae > Vaccinium > Vaccinium myrtillus. The sequence continues at coordinate 6,133,703 of CM029276.1, forward strand.
TCTTAGAGGTTCATGTCGCTTGCCTGAGAATGGAAAGGGTTGTTTGGCAATTCACACAAAACCAAGGAATTCAATTGTTGCTATTTCAGCCCCTTCTTCACTGCTCCGACCTTCAAGGTGTGTTTTGCAACAATGTTTTTGTGTAGAGGAAGCTCACACAGATTTGTTTCTGGGCCTGAATTTCTAAACTATCTACTAGTAGCAAATGGAAAACACATGCCTTATTAGTTAACTGTGTCATCTACATTGTCATGCAAGAGAAACCTGGTGAAAAAGCTTATCATAATTTCTAGTACCTTTAGTATATAAGTACATGACAGCAGGGTAACTCAGAGTTTACATATATGTGACCCTTGGACCTTGGTTTTGAGTTACTAAATTAGAGGAAAAGCGTCTCTTTTTCCAAGATTTGTCAGCTCATACTTCTATAGATATTATTTTGTAGATAATCGAGGGAAAATTCTTTCTTGGTCCCTCTACACTCATACGCTCGTCTCAAATGAAGCTCATAGATCTCCCGTACCCAATCATTGTTGGCCCCTTCAGGAGTGTTGTATGCAAATTTGGAATTTTTAGTGATTGGTCGTGTAGTTGTTAAGTTGGGGTTTGAGTCCTGGAAAAGTAGTCTGTTTTGCTTTCGTTGAGAGCTGTATAATTCTTAAATATCTGTTCGTATGCAGTATCTTTGTGTTTCTATTTAATGCATTTTCTTTTTTGTTTTGAATAATGGCTTCTAACTCAAAGTTTGGTTTGTTACAATTATTTGGTTTCTGTTCCAAAAGATCTACTTGTTGTGTTGTGATTAGATATTCCCAACTTGTGTGCAAGGCAGTAACAAATGCGTCTGGAGATATTCCAGGTAGCACTTCTAGTGGAATGACCCAATATGAGAGAATAATTGAATTGCTCACGACTCTTTTTCCTGTTTGGGTATGCATTGCTTCAACTTCAGACATTATTTTGTCTGTCTTTTATCTTTCTAGCCTGCATACTTCCATTTCCATTCCGGTAATATTTTCTGAAGGAGAGGTTCAACTTTTAAATCTTCATGACTTCATCATTTTGCAGGTCATATTGGGTACCATCATTGGCATCTATAAACCTTCTGCGGTAACTTTATCTTCTTTTTCTGTAATCTGATGTGTGGGAAATCCCTGATTCCCTTAAAGTGCTTGACGTCTGGCTCTTTCTTACAGGTAACTTGGTTGCAAACAGATCTTTTCACTGTTGGCTTGGGTTTTCTTATGCTTTCAATGGGACTGACGTTGACTTTTGAGGATTTCAGACGATGTCTACGAAACCCATGGACTGTAAGGAGCAACCCAGACATATATTAACTGAAAAGATTGCTGACATATCAAGAAGACTTTCAGATTAACCTATATAAGATTTTTTTTTTCCCTTTTCAAATGTGCAGGTGGGTGTGGGATTTCTAGCACAATACTTGATAAAACCGATGTTAGGTTTCTTTATTGCGCTGGTATGTTTTCAAACACTTGTTTGGTATTATTGTTGCTGTTGCTATCTATTCTTGCATACATATGATGTTTTGCGACATTCTTTATCTATTAACTGGACATTGGTAATGATATGGTGCTTAACAAAGGCATAGATTAATTGAAGAGAGAAACTTTCCGAAAGGGACAAAGAGCCTAGCCCTCAAGTTTTCCACTCCAAAAAGTGCTTACAATCAAGCAATGACTACATTTACATTTGGGGAGCTAAACATGAGAATTTCACCATACCAAGTCATTCATTTTGTTAAATACAAACTCCAGTACATCTCCAGATCCATAACCTTCAACAGTTACCGCTATTTCTTACAAGCATATAACCCTTAATGCCTCTCTATATTATGTGCTTTGTGTCACACACATTTCTGGTTCTAAGTTACTGAAACTATCATCATAGGACTGCTCCTGAGATTTGAACAAATGGTTTTATCTAGCATTGAAAGAACGATAGCTTAAACACTTATCAGACTTATCCTGGTTCATTATGCTGCACCTGAGTTTACTCAACTTTGATGTTGAAGTCAGAAACCTGCACCAGGAAATTATTTAATGGCAACCCCATGACTTATCTTGGTTTTCCTTCTCGAGTTTGTGTTAGTACAATTTTCATGTATTTGTCAACAAAAGGAGATCATCGTGCATTGATTGTCTTGGATGATGATAATCCTCTTTGTTTTTCTCTTCACCTGATTGCATTGTATCTACGACTAATTTGTTATTCTCCCGGGGGCCTGCCTTGGGTGATCTCAATGGAAAATGGGTGGAAAAGCTTCCTGTCTCTAAGATCACCATTCAAGGGAAATAACTTGAGTTGACGCTTTAAAAAGGCTATTATTTATCAATTATAGTACCTTTATAAACTATCCATAAGCAGCATCTCATTGCATTTATTTTTTTTTCTCAGCACCCATAGTACTTATTTGTATACGTGCATACATCGTGGTGGTCAGGATTTAAGAGGAAATGAATTGTTATTGGTAATATGTTGTACATCCTCAAATAAAATTGCTAACTCTTGATACTGGTCTGCAGACATTAAAACTCTCTGCACCTCTCGCAACTGGTCTTATTTTGGTTTCTTGCTGCCCTGGAGGCCAGGCATCAAATGTTGCTACGTATATTTCGAAGGGAAATGTAGCACTCTCTGTTCTTATGACTACGTAAGCACAATTTACACCATTGTTTCCCTATAATTTATCCAATGGACACATGGAGCAGGTTCTGTAAAACTGTGTGAATGGGCACTGTATTTCTCATTTTACATACATGATGAAATATTTTTGCAATGGTTTTGCTTACAAAGAACTTCTTTTTCTTCATCTAGCCTCTAGAAATGTATAGCCAATGTACCATTTGGAAAACGAAGATGTATTGCTGCTTTTATATTTGGAAAATGCTAACCTCAGCCCAAAGGGTGAAGGATAATAAGTAGAAAGTGTATCTATATCCGAGAAAAGTGTATTAATATCCGTGAAAAGTATATTGATATAAGTGAAATGTGCATTGACATCCGAACTAGTTTGTCATTATATACATATTATCCTTCACCTATTGGGTGGAGGTTAGCAAGACCCTTATATTTTGCTTCACCAGTGCGCCGCCGGCTAAGAACAAAGAAAGCAGCCCTATGGCTTAGTGAAAGGCTTTGTGACTGTAATGAGTTCTACATGAATTTTTTACACTGGTTTTATAGTTGCATGGACTAAGTACCATAAGACTGCATTGGATGAACAATCCATTGTAGTAGTGCTAGCTGCCCATAGTCAAATCACTAGTTTGTTAAGCAATGATGAATTTTAATGACATTGTTTGTGATAAATGAAGAATCTCACTGATTGTGCTATGTGGATCGTTCTTGTAGGTGTTCAACTATCGGGGCTATTATTATGACACCACTGCTCACTAAGCTTCTTGCGGGTCAGATTGTTCCAGTTGATGCTGCGGTAAGAACTGACATGCTTGATAATTTACTCCTCAATGTGATTTTATGCTCCCGGGCATTTGCAAACTTGAGGAAATTTATGCACTTTGGTCATGGATATCTATGTAAAAGAAAAACCCCTATGATTTTTTCACTAGGCGTATTTAATTCTATATAGTAGGCTAAGTCCCTCTTCGAGTTTTTTTCAATTTTGGTGTTTAGGCAGACGCCAGAAGTGTTTCTTGTCCAAAAATGAACCTGTTGAGGTGGCATAGTCTTACGTATATCTGATAGCTCCCGACTTTTTGTTAGGCACCATAGTTAACTCCTGGATAGATGCTTGGACACACGTCCAATATATCTTCTTTCTTTTTTTTTCCAGATTTTCTGAACTCGGATATACTTCATAGTCATACAGTTCAGTTCAGTTCAGTTCAGATACATGCAACACATTACAAATTAACGTGGGACTCAGTGATGGGAGACAAAGTATAGAATGGTCCTCATACCCTGTTTAGCTCACTTTTTTTGTTATTTTTTCCATATTGGGTGGAACGAAATAAGAATTCTTGGGCTACATTTTCCATCTACGGGATGTGGTAGCAATTTCTCTTTTCTATCTTGCATTCCTGCAATCCTGCTTATTGATATTTTCACTTTTCATGCTCTCTATCTTGCAGGGCCTGGCCATCAGCACTTTTCAGGTTGTTTTAGTGCCAACAATTATGGGAGGTAACTTTACGGTTTTCTAATCGAATTTCTTTCGGAGGTGCTGTTTGTGCAGAAAATTTTGAGGACTCTCTAGTTCAGAACATAGTATTTATATCTCTGCTTCATGTCTGCAGTATTGGCAAATGAATTCTTCCCCCAATTCACTAGAAAGATAATCACCGTAACTCCTTTAATTGGAGTTATTCTCACCACCCTACTTTGTGCAAGTCCAGTAAGTTAGAGAGCTTATCCAATCATATCAATAACTAGTATAGGTTGCTTTTTATGGAAATAACTTGGCGTGATTGTTTTGTGAAGATTGGACAAGTTGCAGATGTGTTGAAAACACAGGGAGCACAGTTGTTACTTCCTGTGGCCCTCCTGCACGCTGCGGCTTTTGCTATTGGATACTGGATTTCAAAATTTTCATTTGGTGAATCAACTTCTCGAACGATTTCCATAGAATGTGGAATGCAGGTAATTATGCTTGGTCTCTGGAACCGGCCCCAATATATATTGCCTTTTCCAAAATCTTGTATAGTTATAACGAATTCCTTTTTACGAAAATATTGAGCAGGAATTAATAAACTTTGTAAACTGCCGAGTTTAGTCTTGAAACTTTGCATTAAGTGGTGATTTAGGTCACTAGTCAAATCGTTTTACTCATTTAATCTATTTCTGCAGAGCTCTGCACTTGGATTTCTACTTGCCCAAAAGCATTTCACCAATCCTTTAGTGGCCGTCCCTTCTGCTGTAAGCGTCGTTTGCATGGCGGTAAGTTCTTGCACGTGCTTAAATCCTTTTGGGTTTCTACACTGTTTGCTTCCAGTTTCCAAAACCTATTCTGCAACACAGTATTTTGAAAACAACAACGCGCTTCATTTTCCTCTCTGATTCATACTTTAGCTGGATTGTTTTCGAGAAAATGGAAACATTGTTTCTATAAATTTCTAAAGAGTGGGTTCTCATCCAAAAGATTTTCAGGAAACAAGTTTCGAGTTTCCTTGCTTTTGCTAAAATCAATCCAGAAAACAGATTCTCCGAATAAAATTGTCTTGTTATTTATCTTCATTGTAGCTCGGTGGGAGTGCTCTTGCTGTATACTGGAGGAACATGCCAATTCCTGTTGATGACAAGGATGACTTCAAGGAATGAAAACAAAGTCTAAACCTTTCCTGTTTTTCTGGTATCATTTTCTCAAGCCTGTTGCTAGTTCCAGTAATGGATTTTCCGTCATTTCGCTAGTTTGAAAACATACTTAGCATGCGCAAGCTTCGCCTTTTTTGCTTCCGGTGCAGAGAACGGTATCTTTTGGATTTTGATAGTTGATTAAAAGTGAGCCATAGAGCTGTGCAGATGGATTAGAGAATTTTGATGCTGTATGAAATTAGAGAAATAAAAGGAAATTATAATGACCGAATTGCCCATTAATTTGAAAAAGATATTCTGTATTCCCTTGCAATATATTTTGGGAGCTGATTTTGGGGCTCCCTTTTTTGATGCAAGCACTCCAAAATTTAATGAAGTTACAAAACTACCCTTCTCAAAATATAAAAGTTACTGGAGGCACTCCACCCCAAAATTATCTTCATCATTTACTTGAGGCACTCCTAATAGAATTATGAACCAAAACCTCTCTCCATTGGCAGCGGATCCTCTGTCTGAAGCTGCCTGTCTGACACCTCTGTCCCACAGCCTTAGTGCTGCCATGTTGCCAATATTTCCCATCCATTAAACCCACCAACTCTGTTAATGACATTGTTAACTCAAGGCAATTGTTACTCTCTTTTTTTGGTTTTGCAATATCCTTTGGATAAAAAAAAAAGTATTTCCACGTATAATTTTTTATTTTTGTTTGCACCAAATTAAAGTTCTAGTAGAGATCTTTCTTTTGATGCGCAAAAATTTAAAAAATTATATACGAAAGTATTTTACATTGTTGGTTTATTGAGTTGGCTTTGTACTATCCTTCGGATCTTTCTTCGATATTGCAAAGTTGCTCAACAAGCCAACAATGTAAAATACGGCCCAGATCTATCCCTCTCTCTCTCTCTCTCTCTCTCTCTCTCTCCCCCCCTCTTTTTCTCGCTCTTAATTCAGGCAGCCCAAAAAGTGTTTTGGACGGCCGAGATGTGAGCTAGGGCACCACGTAGGATGGTGCCCGCTCGGCACTGAAAAACTCCTTGATGTAGCGCAGCCTATGGAACAGAAACAATCGTGCAAGAGAAACACGAACAAGATCGACCCAGAGGTACTCCCTCCTTAAACGATCAAAATATGAGTAAAACTCGTTCTTAATTCAATAATCACCAACCCTAGCCGTTTAGGCTTACAACTTATTATATAGGAAGCTAGAAACCCTAATTGATTTGCTCCGAAAAAGGAAGGCAAATCAATGGAAAACGTAAAATTGCTAAAAAGGGAAAAAATCGGAAATAACAGCAAAATAACGAGGTAAGCCAATCGGCCAAGTTAGGGCACTCGGTATCGATACGGGAAAGGCCCGTATCGATACGGGTGGCTTCGCTTTTTAATTGGCGGACGGTATCGATGACGGCACAATGACAAAGATCGATACCGATGCACTTTATTCGACACTCGGGCCTTTTTGGGCCTACGCGGCGCAGCTGTCCAACCATGTTGACGCAACCCGTCCTCGCATCATCCTCTCCCGCTTGAAAAGAATTCGACCTCGAATTGCAATCATCAAGATGAGCTATCACCCACAAACGGAATCGGATGCTTGACATTGAACACATCCGATGTGCGCACGTGGCTAGGCGATTCAAACGGTACGCATTGGGATTGATCTTCGCAAGGACCTCCAAGGGCCCAATCTTCCCGGCCTTAAGCTTGTTGTATTCCCTTCCGGAAAACGATCCTTGGTTAGCACGGCATATACGAAATCGCCCACCTCAAATTCCACCAAACGACGCTTCTTGTCGGCTGCGTCCTTGTACTTGGAGGTAGAGACCTCCAACTGCTGTCGGGTAGCCTCATGTATGCCCTTCAAATGTGCCATAAAGTCTTGGGCCTTCCAATGCACACGCTTCAAATCAGGCACCGGAGCGAGATCGACAGGGGCTCGCGGATTGCATCCATAGATAATCTGAAATGGAGAATGACCCGTACTCCGATTCACTGAATGATTGTATGCAAACTCAACCTGAGCCAGCTTCAGATCCCATGACCCAAGTTGTTCACCCACCAAACTGCGCAGCATGTTGCCCAAAGAACGATTGACCACCTCAGTTTGGCCATCAGTCTGGGGATGATAGGAAGTACTAAAATCGAGCTGTGTGTTTGCCAGCCTCCACAAACAACGCCAAAAGTGACTCAAGAAACGTGTGTCCCTATCTCAAACAACAGATAGATAAAAATTTCATGTAAACGATAAACACTCACAAAATACAACAGTGCTACCTTAACAAAGATCGGTGGTTTTAGTGCAAGGAATAAAGTGAGCCATCTTCGAGAACCCCATCCACTACCACATAAATAGAATCCTTGCCCATTGCCGGGGTACGAGGGAGACCAAGGACAAAATCCATGCTCACATCCGCCCATGGTTGTGTAGGAATAGGCAGGCATATATAGAGTCCGGCGTTAGTGGCCCCACCCTTAGAAACACAACAGATATGACAAGCTCGCACAAACCGGTAAACATCCCGCCGTAAAGTAGGCCAATAATATGATGCAGCCACCAAAGCAAGGGTCTTATCACGACCCACATGGCCTTCATTATGCAAGTCAGTAATAATTTTGAGCCGCAGACTCGACTGAACACATAAGGCATTACCCTTGAATAGAAAGCCATCATGAAGGTGAAACACACTCGGTTCACCCTTGGAAATAACATCCAACACATGTGAGAAAAAAGGATCCACAGCCAACAACGCACGAAAAGAATCGAAACCAAGTACCTCAGTGCGCATGCAAGTCAGCAAGGAAGAACGACGGCTGAGGGCATCGGCAACTCGATTCAACGTCCCTGCTTTGTGCTTAATCACAAAGGTGAACTGATCTGTATATAAGCAGCCCATTTAGCATGGCGGTGGGATAGCTTGTCCTGGTTATTCAGATGTTTCAGTGCCTCATGATCCGAATACAACACGAAGTCCTTGTGAATAAGGTAGTGGTACCAATGGTGCAAAGCCCGCACGACTGCATAGAACTCCACATCATACGTGCTGTAATTCACCTTTCCCCCATTGAGCTTCTCGCTGAAGTAAGCAACCGGCTTCGAATTCTGACTAAGAATGTACCCCCAATTCCTACCTTCGAGGCATCACAATGTAACTCAAACTACTGTGAAAAATCTGGAAGGATTAGCACTGAGCACTAGTTAGCTTCAACTTGATCTCTCCGAAGCCTCTGTTGCCTCTGCTTTGTCCATGTAAAGCTTCCTCCTTTCATACATTCTCGTGATCGGAGCCATAATAGTGTTTGAAGTGTGGTATGAATCGGCGATAGAATGACGCCAACCCATGAAAGCTCCGAATATCAAACAAAGTCCGTGGTCCGGCCATTGTCCGATCGCCTCCACCTTTGATTCATCCACAAAGAAGTCCATCCTTCAAACAATGTATCCCAAAAATAGGACTCGAGTCCTGTCATGAAGGCACACTTCTTCGTGCCCCCAAACACTTCTCCCTTCGTAGGACTTCCGTAACTTCTCTTAAGTGCTTTGCATGTGTAAGTCCGGCGTGGCACTATAAATCAAAATATCATCGAAATATACCACAACAGACTTACCAATAAACGGTCGCAGCGCTTGGTTCATCACACGCATGAAAGTACTAGGCGCGTTTGACAAACCAAATGGCATAACCAGCCATTCATACAAACCCTCACGAGTCTTAAAGGCAGTCTTCCACTCGTCCCCGGGTCTGATCCGAATCTGATGATAGCCACTCCTTAAGTCCAATTTGTCAACACTTTGGCCCCGATAATTGATCCAACAAATCATCTAAGCGAGGAATGGGAAATCGGTACCTCACAAAGGTGATTTTATTGATAGCCCTACTGTCCACGCACATCCGCCATGACCCATCCTTCTTTGGCGTTAATAAAGCCGAATCGCACAGGGACTGAGGCTCTCTTGAATGAAACCCTTGGAGAGCAACTCTTCCACCTGTCTACGCAACTCCTCATGCTCCTTTGGACTCATCCGGTAATGGGCTCGGTTTGGCAAGTTAGCACCGGGCACCAAATCAATTTGGTGTTGAATGTCACGTAGCGGTGGCAATCCCTCCCAGTAATTCCTCCGGAAAAACATCCCCAAACTCCAACAAAAGGGGTTGAATAATAGCAGAAACTGCAGTCTCGATTGATCCCGCCCAATATCTTTCCCAACCAAAACATAAGCAACCCCATTCCGCAATCTCCTCTTCCATCTCGCGCCTTGCTAATGATTAGGACCCACAGGGCTGACTCCTAGATGGTAACAATTTAATCTTTGTACCCCCGTAAATTAAACTGTAGGTGTTAGACCCACCATCATGCGCGACTTTACGATCATACTGCCACGGACGCCCCAAAAGCAGATGACAAGCGTCCATAGCCACAACATCACACCATGCACTGTCCTTATATTTAGAGGCCATTGAAAAAGAAACTAAACAAATACAGAAACTTTTACCTCATTACCCTTCTTCAGCCAACTCAATTTGTAAGGATTGGGATGCGCCTCTGTTTTCAAGTGCAGTTTTTGCACTGCCTCTTCTGACACCACGTTCTCGCAACTGCCCGAATCAATCACATAGCGGCAAACTTTGCCGCCAATTGTGCAAGTGGACTGGAATATGTTGTTGCGTAACCATGACTCCCCTTCAGATTCTCGGGGCGCATAACACACCCTTCGAACCACCAGCAGTGGCGACCCTGTGTCACCTGGGCATTCTATCTCCTCCAGCTCCCCATTATTGTCATCGTATATAGCATCCTGGTCATAATCCTCAGTGGCATCCTGAACAACCCCCTCCTGATCTATGAACAAGGCCTTTCCTGGACGATCGCCTTTCCTGCAGTCCGACATACGATGACCTGGCTCCCCACACTTAAAGCATTTAAAGCCAGCAGTCGTCGTTCTGTTAGTTGCTGGCACTACGGGTTGAGGAATAACTGCACGCACAGGTGGCGCAGCCCCCGCAGTTGATCGAACAGCACTGTTCCAATTACCCGCCGGCCTTCTATTGAACCGTTTTTCTAACACTAAAGCCCTCTGATGGGCATCCGAAACAGAACACAAATCATACATCATTAACTCATCTTGCATTTGTTGACGTAAACCACCAACATACCTTGCAGTCTGCTGCTCCGTAGATTCTGCTAAATCGTTTCTGGCCACAAGTTGATAAAACTCTTCGGTGTAATCGTCGACAGAACGCGTGTTCTGGCGAAGATTCTGCAATCTCTGATACATGATACGGGTATAGTTATGGGGAAGGAACTCCACCCGCATCTTCTTCTTCAGCTTTTCCCAATCAGTAATCTTGGACTTCCCGTTCCGACTCCTACTGATTTTCAGTTGCTGCCACCACGCAGAAGCTCTACCCCTGAATCTGGTCGCCACAAGAGGAACCCTCCTATCCACAGGAACCCCTTTGAAATCCATGACTTCGTCTATAGCGTTCAGCCAGTCCAGAAATTCCTCCGGTGACAGATTGCCCTGAAATTCTGGTAGGTCAATCTTGATACTTTTTTCCCACGCATGAGAGTCATGGGTTCTAGCCACGAACTCCCTATCCCTTCCCCGTTGATGGTAATGACCAGCAAAAGGGTTGGAACTCTCATCATCCGAAAAACCTTCCTCCTCCTGAGGGTTAGGTCTAACAGGACGACGGCGAGTTGGATCAGCGACCTCTAAAGCATCCACGCGTTGGATAATATTTCCAAACATGGCTTTGAGTTCAGCAAGACCCTCCTCTATCCGAGCATCCCGAGCAGCATCATCTCGTTCATAGATTTCGTCCATACCAGCGGTTCGTGCACCCCCTCTTGTTCGTCCTCCACCGCGCCTCGCAGCCATGACAGGATTGAAACTTGGGCTCTGATACCAACTGATGTAGCGCAGCCTATGGAACAGAAACAATCGTGCAAGAGAAACACGAACAAGATCGACCCAGAGGTACTCCCTCCTTAAACGATCAAAATATGAGTAAAACTCGTTCTTAATTCAATAATCACCAACCCTAGCCGTTTAGGCTTACAACTTATTATATAGGAAGATAGAAACCCTAATTGATTTGCTCCGAAAAAGGAAGGCAAATCAATGGAAAACGTAAAATTGCTAAAAAGGGAAAAAATCGGAAATAACAGCAAAATAACGAGGTAAGCCAATCGGCCAAGTTAGGGCACTCGGTATCGATACGGGGAAAGGCCCGTATCGATACGGGTGGCTTCTGTTTGCCAATTGGCAGCACGGTATCGATACGGCACAATGACAGTATCGATACCGACAGCCTTATTCTGACACTCAGGCCCTTTTGGGCCTACGCGGGCGCAGCCTGTCCAACCATGTTGACGCAACCCGGTCTGCATCACTCCTCGTTAACAGAAGAGGAAAAGGAGAAGAGTAAATTTTTTTTGGAGTGACTAAAGTAAATTATAGAACTTGCAAAATGGTAGTTTTAGAAAACCACTGTAGCTTGGAGCCCCTCCATCAATTTTTGGAGTGCGATTATCAATTCCCTATATTTTACTCCATTCATTGTCTTGTGGTGGTTTTCTTCTTCTCCTCTTTTGTTTCCCCCATTGAATCCTTGGCCTTAATGACTACACTACATATTACTCCGCTGAAGAGCTAACTAATGGTTTTGAAAAGTGTGAAGTTCCCATCCCGCCTAACTTTGCAATTAGTCTAGACTAAAGTGCGTTTTGACCTAAAAAGTTAGCTGGCTTATTTTTTGTTTTTATTTGATTTTTTTTCCGCATTTTTTAGTTTTGCATCAAGTTTTTGTGTATTATTGGTTCGTCTCGGCGAAAGAAATAAAAAAAGTAAAAAATTATGATCGAAGCTTAATTTTTTTTTAATAAAGGCAAAAATAAGTCAAAAGTCAGTTTTTTACACTTTTTTCGATCTTATTCAAAAAATTGAGAGTTCTAATCATTATTGGTTCGTCTCGGCGAAAGAAATCAAAAAAGTAAAAAATTATGATCGAAGCTCAATTTTTTTTGAATAAAGACAAAAATAAGTCAAAAAGCCAGTTTTTTTTACACTTTTTTCGATCTTATTCAAAAAATTGAGAGTTCTAATCATAATCTTTTTTACATTTTTTTATTCTTCTCATCGAGATGAACCAATAATACACAAAAAATGATACAAAACTAACAAACGCCAAAAAAAAAATAATTCAAATCAAGACGAAAAAATAAGTCACAATGACTTTTTAGGCCAAAACACTGTTAAATACTTTCATACCAACTGGCTTTTCAATTTTTTGATTGTCTTTATTCATTTTTTATTTTTTTTATTTTTTTGCGTTTGTTAGTTTTGCGTCAAACTTTTCTCGTCTTTTGATTTGTCTCGACATGAGGAATCGGAAAAATAAAAACATATGAGAATTATCCAAATTTTTTGAAAAATATCTAACCAAAAGCCAGCTTAAGTCACTATCAGGCAAGAACCAAGCAAAACAAGTAGTACTTTTAAAAAACCAGTAAACAAGGATGCAATGTCATTTATTGCGTTTGCAATATGAAAGTTCCTATAAACAAAACTAATATTGATTATTTCCTTCATAATTGTCAATAGGGCGTATGCAAACGCAAGTATCAAGATAGCGTACGTGAAGTCTCTTTGCAAACAAAACTTTTAGACATTTTTTTTTTTTTAACAAACTCTTCACCCTATTTTGCGATCCATATAATGTAAATTTTTTGCGATCAATAGGAATGATAATAATAATCCGAACTGATGGATACTAGAAATCCAATTGGGGCTGTTTTTATCCGAGTTTTAATCGCGATTTTGGTTTTGATTTTTTAATTTAAATAAAACCAGCGAAATTCGGGTTTTCGTGTTCGTTAGTTTTGCATAATTTTTTTTTTTAGATTATTGCTTTATCTCGAAGAAATGATTCTAAAGAGTACAAAATCTTGATTAAAACCTTAAAAAGGGTTACTAAAGACAACAATAATTCAAAACAGAGAGAACATTTAATTATTTTTTACTCTATTCAAATTTTTTTTATAGTTTTGTTCATTATTTATTTTTCTAATTTCTCTAGTTGAGGCGAACCAATAATCCACATAAAATTGATTCTAAAGTAGCAAAGACAATTTTTTTTTAAATAATGACGAAAAAAATTCAAAAGGATTAAGCGGCCAAAACACCCTTTACATGTGCAATCATATACTCATTCCGTCCCTTTTTTAGTGTTTAGATTTCCATTTCCATTTTGGGTTGTCCTTTAACAAGTGTGTTTTAAAAAGTTAATAGGTAAAAGTTGGTACAATTATCATTTTGCCTTTTTGAAAAGTTAGTGGGTAAAGAGTTAATGGATAAAAGTGGAGGATAATTTTGGAAATCAGAGGTAAAGTTGATGTAAAAAGTGTAAAGTAGAGGTAAAAGTTAATTTGAAAGGTGTAATGATGATATTTTTTTAATAAGTTGAATTTACGAAGTAACACAGTTAAATAGGGACGGAGGGAGTATTTTATTTACATCGGTCCTGCTAACGGAATCTCACAGAGCTTTCATTTTTTTGAAAAGACAACACACACACACACACACTCCAATACACTTTTTACACTTTCCAATATACTTTAATCTACTTTTATACACTTTTTATACATTTCAATACACTTTTCAAAAACTTTAATAAAAACCCACTGAACTTCTTTTAGCATTTTCCTTCTTATATAAATGTCCTCATATACAATAACACATAAAAGTGAAAACCGGGGTTTGGATAAAAATCGGTACCTGTTGGCTACGCTAACGATCTAGGTGATAGAAAAAAAGGGAATCCGGGGAGAGTTGTACTGTAGATTTTGTGCGCCGTGTTGTACGACAAAATTACATCGTTTTGCTTATTTTCTTGGTACACCTCAAAAGTTTTCAAAGGTCCTATTTGGAGAGTTAATTTTGGGTTCAATTTTAGGAAATGTAGGCTCTTTTGGGTAGAGTAGAGTGGGTTTAGGCACTTTTAGTGGTTTTTTCTTCCTCCAAACAAGGCCTCTTGGAAGCTTTAGAGATATACCAAAAAATCAAGTAAAACGACGTAATTTCAACGCATGTCACGGTGCACAACACCTACCAGCTACCGCACAAAAAAATCAATTAAAACAACGTAATTTCAACGCATAACACGACGCACAACACCTACCGGCTACTGCACATCATCACTAGATCCGGAAAAAAACTTGTCCTTTTTCGATTTTTCTTAGGATTTTGTTCTGGAGTAAATTTCAAGCTCAATTCAGGATTGATAGAAATCCAAGCCGAACCGAACCGACCTGATGCCGTAGGTAGCGATCAAAAGATTCAAAACAAAAGGACCCCCTCACTCTCCATGGGCCTTTCACGTCACAAGCCCAACAAAACGAACGCTACAGCCCAAACCATGAAAACCCAAATCAGCTCTCCCGCCCCAAGGAATACGATCCCTTTTTTCTCTTCTAGAAACGAAAACAGAAAACGACCAAAGCAGGCTCTAGAAATGGAGTCCTCTTCTTTGTCGGCGTCGTCGTCATCGTCGGCAGCTTCAGAAGCTCTCATAAAAGCCCTAATTAGCAGGGGGTGGTGCTTCGGAGACGTCGAACAAGTAAAAGCCCTCATCGTAATTCAATCCGCCTTGCACGGCGGCTCCTGCACCGTTGATGTAGTCGAATCGGAGCTCGCCAACCTGGACTTGCGATCCGTCGGTGGAAAATCGTTACCTGATCCTTCTCTCCTCCGCAAGTCTTCCCATTTTCAAGCCCCCAAAGTCCTTCAGGCAATCTCTCTCTCTCTCTCTCAGTTACATAAGGGGCGTGCGGGCGGGAGTGATAGTGGAAAGAGCTTTAGAAAATTTCAAACTACAGTACTAAAATTCGCGGGAGTGAGGACTGAGAGCTGGAGCATAGAGTCTAATTGAAGAATTATGTGACTTAGGCGTTTGTGCATGCATATTTACAAGAGTATTTCCTATCGTTCGTCGATTATTTGAATCAAATTTAAGTTGAATCAAATCGTTACCTAATGCCTCTGTGTGTGTGTGTGTAGCTAAGATATACAATTCGGGAGCAAGAGGGGAAGCAAAGTGACAGCGTGAAAGCGCCTTTGGAAGAAATTTCACGAAAGCAAGGATTAAGAGTGGGAGCGTAGAGCATAGGGCGGGGAAGGAGAGCAGGAGGGGAGAGTTCTCTAGTGTGTATATATGCATATGTACTAGGATCTTCTATCATTCATGGACTATTTCATCGAGTTAAAATTGGAAAGTGCTGACAACTGGCCACTGGATTGGTTAATGTTCAGAAAGAGTGTTGTGATAAGTGTTAGTACATTTATTCTTGTGACAAATGTGATAAAGTTTTAAACTTTTTGGCATTTCATCCATCTTTAAAGATGGGCTGGTGTTGGCATGACCAATTTAAGTTTGATGTAGGCTCTAACCAGTTCATCTAATGGTATCCACACAAGGGAAGATTGAGTATTTCACCGAATTTGGTGAAAGAAACTTTTGGGGTCCAAGATTTGATGAAAAATTCAGTAGGGAAGGATAGGAGCATTCTATTATTGTATAAAAAATGATTTAAAATGGGTTTCTAGGATTAGTTGGTAATTTGTATATATAATGATTTGATGACAAATCATTTGAGGCATTACGCCTCCAATATCACATTAAGCGTTTAACCCAAATTTCACTGCAATTTATTGGAGATTGCCTAACATGAACTTAATTTTGAAATTTAGATTTCTTTGGATCACTCCAATTGAGATGTGAGATTGATGATTGTCTTCTGCCCTTACATTTGTTTTTATGCCCACCTGCATCTTGTTGCTTAAACTCTATTGCTCCGCCCCAAAAATTTGGAATATCTTCATTTTAAACTCTTTCTGTGGCTTAGAGAAACTTTGGGATGAAATAAGAAGTCTGAGTTATATTATGCTGTTCAGTAATTAGGTCCAACGAAACTGAAAATACATTTTTCCATGCTCATTTTGATTTGGAGTTTTTGTTTCATCGTCTTATAACCGTGACTTTAACCATGCTTTATTTCTCCTTATTGGAGAAAATCTCCAAATTTCGAAACTTGGACGGAAAACGCGATCCACGTCCATTCTGATAAGAAGCGAAGGACTTTTACAGTTTCCTTTATGAATTTGAAGTTCATGAAATGGGTACTTTGAAAAGATATCCATATATGTTTGAAATGACGTCAATATCCGATCTAGTTTACCAGAATTTTTAAAAGTGAACTGAATTGGTGAGGGAAAGGGAAGATTTTGTCGGAAATGCTGAAGAGTGATTGAGTTTCGGAGAGAAATAGGGTATCAATAATTTTAAACTCCAACATGGGTAACTAGGTTGGAGATTTTTTAAGTACTTCTGACATTTTCGCTAAATAATTTTGAACTCCAACTTGGATAACCAGGTTGGAGATTGTCGAAGTACTTCTGACATTTTGACATCACTATGTCTCTCACTGTCTTGTGATCTCTGTAGATATCCTCTGTAAGGGACATATCACGAAGCAGTACTGCTGATACTTCAGGAGGTTCAAATAATCGGCGTCTGTTGAGATTTATTCTTACAGATGGGCACTCTGAGATAACTGCTATAGAGTACTCTCATATACCATCAATTGCTGATGATGTCGTTCCTGGCACTAAGGTATTTCTCTTTTCTTTTTCATCATTGTTCTCCTACATTGCATGTTTTAATTTGTTCATTTCATTTGCTTGTTGCTAGTTCAGTACGTGTTTTACGGTTGCTTAACAGAACTGAGATGTGTTAATGGTTTATGTAATAGAATGCAAACCATGAATCTCGAAGGTAATCATCCACGTGGAAGAATGATTTTCTTTTTACTATTAAGAGTAGCAAACTCTATGACCTATGCATGATATTGGTAATCATAAAGGTCATTTTCGAAACTTATGCATTTAGTTTCTAACTTTCTATGCTTTCCATTAAAATCAAAAGACGTATATACACAATTTTCCTGTTGGAATTAATATCTTTCTGTTGCTGACGTATATACACAATTTTCCTTGTTGGAATTAATATCTTTGCTTCTGTTGCTGTTCTCTACTTTGGCAGGTTCGATTGGAAAGCAAGGCTCAAGTACACAGTGGTATTGTGTGTTTGAATCCAAAAGTGATAACTGTATTAGGCGGTGTGGTACCGACCCTGTATGAAGAATGGGAGATGAACAAAAAATACTCTGGTTTCGACCGCTCATTCATAAAGACATCGAAGGAAGGTGACATGGGTGGTCCTCCACCATTTGAGAAGTTGCAAATTGGGGCAGTCTTGCGTCAAAAGCCTCAAGGCCGATCTTCTCGTTAGTTTTACAAACCTTTCTTTGCTCTATATTCTTTCCTTAACAATTACTTTTTTGTTCTATCTTCCCATACCCCTAGCCACAGCATAAAGGGTGGGCTGTGTGCCATGTCCTCTTTCATTTTTGAGTTGCACACATTTGATATGCCACTTTTCGTTCTATTAGCACGGGATCTTTTGGTGCAAATTTTAAAACATAGGATGAAAGTGCAAATAAATGAATTATGATAAAAAAAAATCTTCGTCCAACTTGTAATACTTAAAAAGGAAACAGTAAGGAGTGGAATGATATTGGCTGTGTTTGGTTAGATAGTTTAGTTTAGTTTTGATGATGTCAGCAGGTGTAATGAGTGGAGATAGAGAGAGAGAGAGAAATAAGGGAAATGATGATGTCATCAAAACTAAAACTAAACAGGGAAACGAACAAGGCCACTGTGAGTTTTGGTTATTTGCGGATGGAATGTTCATATGAACAATAACTAAATATGTATACTAATATACATAATAATCTTTGCCGTGTCCTCTGCCATGTCCGTGTCCCATTTATTTAGAGTTGCCTGGTTCAGTGTTATTTGTGTCCATATCCGTTCTTCTTAGTCAATTAGTGATGTTTTTAGGCGGATCTTTGTACCACTTGCAATTTAGTCTTATCATAGTACCAATCTGGTATAGTTTGTCGAAATTCATTAAAAAAGATGATTTATTGCAGAATATTCAGGGTCAACCTCTTCAAGCTTTGGCCCAACTGTTCCGGTACAAGATGGAATTTTGGAATCTACAAAGACCACCAATGCACTCCATGACTCTGATTCAAAAGTGGATGTCACGGATAAAAATGCAAAATTGGCTTCTGATAAGGAAAGATCTGAAGAAAAACCAAGTAGCTCTGAAGAAAGACCAAAAGAAAAACCAAGTAGCTCTGAAGCAAGACCAAAAGAAGGTACGAACCATATCTTGCTGTATTGCAATGAGAAAGTCAAGTAATGGCGTATCAGTCACCAAATGGTTGCTAAATCATAGAGTTCGGCACATTATAGGGAGAGGAGAAAAGGTAGAGAATTAAATACCTGGGTTCTTACTTCTTACTGCAGCATAAATGAACTCCTTAGGCGATGTTTGTTTGACTTGATGAGTAGTGAAAGGAGTAATCCCATGGGATAAGTAATCATTTCGGATTGGATTGAGTGACGGAGAAGGAACTAATGATACTGCCTCCCCAAGGTATCGTGTATCCCATACGAGATATCATATCCCATGGATATTCAATCGTAGCCGCAATGGAGCCTTACTGTGCCGTATTTAGCTTTATTAATTTTTTGACCAATCTGATTTATTGGAGTTATCTTCATGTTGGCCATCTCCATTTTTCGTTATTAAAATCCTTGATGTGTATCAGTGGCTGAAGCTGTCCCTGTACAAAATCAAGCGGCTGCACAAAAGCTCCTTCAGAAGCTGAATCAACCAAACTGGGATGGTCGTCATTCCAGAGGTTCCAGAGATCGACAACATAGAGGGAAGGGGAGACAGGAGGAATCACCAGTTTTCACTTTAGATGAGTATGAAAGGAGAAAAGCCGGGGCAAATCTTTCTGTTAGAGATGAGCTTGCTGGTGTTAGCCAAGATGAGGCCCTTGCATGGCAGCTTCAAAACCAATTTGATATGGAGGATCACCAAGTTAGTGCTGAAGTAATAATGCTTTACTAACGTTACTATATTGCTTTTACTATTACTATTGTCACCTTTAGGATTTGGACATAGCTGGTAATACTTTTATTCTGTCATTCTTTTTATGGTTATAAACCTATAGTTAAACTGTTCTGTAGATTCTGAAATAGTTAATGATAAGATCAGACTGGCAGATGATTGGGTTACACTGGGGTCTGTTTCTTTACTCGGATTTGAGCATCGGATTGGGATATATATGCAAAGGGACCACATATCCTGTGTCTGGTGGAAAAAAATTTGCGCCAAGATTTATGTATCATCGGATATGAAATCCCACAAAACATGGGCTTTTATTAATTCCCTCACTATTAGGCCAATGGGTTTACTTATCGCCTTCACTGGTAGTCCAGTAAAAAAAATGGGTCATAGTGAATAGTTGTCAGTACCCAGCTCTAAAACTAAAAAATGAGGCTTGTATAGTATTTTAACACATCAACACATCTAATGGAGCATCCATTTGTCCTCCAAAACTACGAATTACTTAACAAATTTAAGGATCCCAGTTGGAGATGGTCCTACCCAAATACAATCCCAATATCCCATGATATGACTCCCAAGTCCATAACATGAAAAAATTTGGTAGGTAAGAAACCTTGATATTGTCTAGCTGATGAACTTGAGCCGCCCGAGCATGGTTAAGGTCCAAATATGATTTAGTATGAGGCTCACTTTTTTTTTAATTGAAAGCTGCCTTTTTCTTTGTTTTCATTATCTTTCTTTTGGTAAAGTATGTTTCAAAGGGTTCTACTCTAGTTGAAGAAATTCTCAAACCTGATGCTTTTGGGTGGATATCCTTTGAAGTGTGTCCATTTCAAATTGGGTCATCTTCCTCTGTAGTAGGGGTGTGCACAGGTTGAGTCGGGTCGGTTTTGGCCTTTACCCATCACCTGACCCGACCTCTTCAGATGGGAGATTTCATAACCCATTCTCGGCTGAAGAAGTTGTCGAAGCCGCACAAATCGGATTGCTAGGCTATTGGTCTGAAGTCTGAACTCATAAAACTCTAAATATCATGCATACACATCTGAGAATACGTCCCCTTCAACAGATTACAAATGATTCAACTATATCCTTTGGAGTTTGTCCATTTCAAATTGGGTCATCTTCCTCTGTAGTAGGGGTGTGCACAGGTTGAGTTGGGTATGTTTTGGCCTTCACCCATCACATGATCTGACCACTTCGGATGGGAGATTTCATAACCCATTCTCGACCGAAGAAGTTGTCGAAACTGCACAAATCGGATTGCCAGGATTCGAAGGTACTCGTAGCCAAACCCTAGAAAAATTAGGGAACTCAGAAAATTCAAACCACTCAATTCACGAACCTAATATTTCACTGGTCTTGGGTAGAACTTAGTTCCAAAAGCTAGCTCATGAAATGAGAGTGGGGGACTTTGCTTCACACGCTCCCCCACGCACAACATGCTCACTCGGCAGCACCCACTCCATGCCAGGCCAGAGATGCACCCTACCCATCTCTGGGACCCATTTCTGATACCATGTTACACAGTCTTGGGTAGAACTCGACTCCAAAAGCTAGCTCATGAAGTGAGGGTGCCCTCACGCTTATATATTTCATATTACCTTGGCACCTAGGCAATGAGGGACTTTGCTTCACATCCACCAGTTCCCTGTTACGAGGGCTTGAATCATCTCTCATCAACTACATCTCCATAGTTTCCAGCATTAATTCCTCTCAAGAGGTTAAACAAATCACAGTGGGGCTTGTAATCATCAATCAGAAAGTAATTAATTAATAGTAGTATATAGTTCTATAGGAATTTTTGAACTGATTTCTCAGCCGTAAGTTCCATTGAAACAGTCCGCAGCGCTTCAGATCAGGTTGGGCAGGTTTTGCACACTCCTAATGTGTGATTTGTTTCGTTTTTGTCCATGGGCTGAAATTGTGTTCGAGCATTTGAGTCTTTAGATATTAGAACTGTCACCATAATTGTCTTGGTATGGTTCTTCGTCGTAATTTTTTTTTCAGCCTTTTAAGAGTGATGTATTTAAATTTATCCAGGTACAACGGGCCCCTCGTGACTCAGATGCAGAGAACATAAAAATGAGCATGTTCAGTTTTCAAAGAGATAATGCCGGGTCCCACGATGAGACGGGTTTCAGAGGGAGAGGGAGAGGAAGAGGAAGAGGAGGGGCCAGAGGAAGAAGGAGAGGGAGAGGGGGCTTTTAGTTGAATGCTTGGCTTCCCCCTCTTATCTTTTTAAGTATTCTGCAGTACTCCTCTGTTTCCTTTTCTAAGTGTTATTTGGGAGGCTTGGAGCTTCAAAGTAGACTTACAGTTACAGAGACACACCTTGCTTTCCTGCATTTGCCTTGATTTCTTTTCTCAGCTGTTACACAGAAGGCTTGAATGTCATCCACAGCGGAGAGCAGTTTTGCAGTGTGGACGTGTTCTTTGGTTCCTTTCAGCATAGGTAATAATTAACAGTGACTTGCGTTGAACATGTATACTAAGATTTGCGACAATAGAAAACCCAATAAAGTCGTGTTCTACAGTTTCCTTGCCTTCGATCTTTTTTTCATTTTTGTTTATCTTCTTTTCTCGCGAACTTCTCTCTCAGCGCTGCTAACGTTGTGGTGTTGATAAGTCTTTATAAACTGATGAGGGGAATATTTTCAATCTTACGAGATTGTTATCTCTATTGCGATTGACTTGTAGCATGATAGGAGCATTTGAATTGCTGAATTCACAACGAATAATGGTGGCAAATTGGTGGATTTGGATGGCTTTAATTAGCCATTCTGCTACATGAATAATATACTTACCCAACTGAACCAATTTATATACATTTAACGGTTTACTTGTGAACCTTCAGAAATACACTCTTTTGAGGTTCCTTTTTATTGTAGCAGGAGTCCTTTAAAGACTGAACGGAGACCACTAGCAGCAGAAGCATGGTTATAACTTGATGCTGGAAACACGTCGTGGTAACAACTTCAATTTGATCTTCGATATTAGCTTTCTCCTCCTGTTGTAATCTGCAAATTACTAGAACTAACTTGTTTTATAAATGTACCCAGATATCTGCTCCTTTCCCTCCCCTAGGTAATGGATTTGTTTTACAACTTGGTTAATTACGTTCGGTGCTGACTTCAATTCACCGGTTTGGTAGCTCTTGTTTATTTGTTTTTTTTTTTTTGTCTCTGAAGCCGTACTTGTTATGCCTCTTGATTCAGACACAAAATAGGTAAAATAAGATAAGAACTACAGCAAGTTGTTATCAAACGGATCCTAAGTTTTGCCATTACGTGTTTGTTTTATCCCACGTTAAATCCCATATTTTTATCTTTAGATCACCAAAGATTTGCGGAACTGTAAGCTAACCGGGATAGATGAAAACTCTGGGTTTTCTTAAACTTTTCCATTGTTTATAGAGATTGGCGGGGCGTTTTTGATTCGTAGTTCGAGCCAATTTTAGGTTTAGTGTTTTTGTTTTGAAGGACTTGTTGCCCCCTTTTCTCTTTTAGTAGAGTATCTTTTTAACTGTGATATTCAGTATTCAACCATTCATGTTGCTCATAGAAAACCATTTAAAGATACGTTGGAAAATTGATTTTGAAGCTCTTTTACTTCACTTTAACTTCGTCAAGAGTAAGCAACACCACAAGTTTCCTTTTGCTTTTTATTAACTTTATATTAGCGGTACTGGGAAAGTAGATAGAGAGAGAATAATTGACGGTATTTGAAAGTTGAGTCCCTTATATAGTCTAATATGTAGTGAGTGAGCTCACTACATGTGTGTAGTAAGCTCTTTCAGCCGTCCGATCCGAGATTAGCGGTCCGGATCGTCTTACACTTTAAAAAACACTTTTACATTTGTTTCAACTCCAATTTATCCGGGCCGTTGATCTTGGATCGGACGGCCGAGAAACTACTACACTTTGTGAGGTTACTCTCTACTCACTACAGGGCCCCTGGTTTCACATTTGATCTCGAAAAAAATGAGTTTAGAAAATATTGCAGCACGGGATAAAATTTAATTTTTCTGGGGATAAATATGTTTTGAGAACATCAAATGATTTTGTGCCACCGGAGTCGCACACACGAATTGAGGAGTAATTCTTTTTTTTGCTCAATAAAAGAAGAAGTTTATTAACTCGATAAGGGTACATCGAGAGAGGAGGGGGAAGAGGAGGGGAAGGGGGAGGGGGAAAGGGTCAACATAAGTTGAGAACCCAAACATCAAGCGGGCATGGCCCGAGCAATCTGTGGGCAAAGCCCAATAAAATTGAGGAGTAATTCTTTGATTTGCATTGTTCCCCAAATGATAAAATCTACACTTGATTTTATCATTTGGGAAAAAGACCATTAAATCAAACGAATTACAACATCAAGGAAAAGAGTTAACTTTGCTTTTATCCCTTAAGCTATGCACATTTTTTTCTATATACTCTCTAAACTAAAAAACACACCTATTTCGTACCTAAACTTTTCGATTCCCACCCATCTGGTCCGATTGATAACGGCGATTAGAATTTTATTTTGGACGGAAAACACATGTGCCGTGGACGACTAACGTGCGATTTTTTCCCAAACCGGCAAAACTGCTAGTCACGTGTTAAATTCATCCCCCTCTCTCTCTCCTCGCCCTTCTCCGGCAACCCCCTTTCAATCTGTAAAATTCATCTCTCTCTCTCTCTCTCACACACACACACACACACACACACACACTTGAAGCAAAATCTAAAGGGCATCGTTTGAGAGAACAAACCAGGTTTTTTTTGGCAATCAATCCATTAATTATACACCAATCCAAAACTCCTTACATTTACAGTCAGATCATGATATCCATATGCTAGGTATGATGCCGATGCTGGCGATGCATTCATCTCTCTCTCCTCTCTCTCCTGTAGAGGATCGTCACTCTCTCCTTCTGCACTACCCTCGTCGCTAGGCATGATGCAGATGCATTCATAAAAATTTTAAAAAAGATTTTTAAATAGCTGATTAGGATTGAATTCATACTTTTAGAGTCGTACAAGATTGTGTAATTTTAAAATACTAATGGGGTACTAGTGCAAAATCTTATAAGGGAATAAGTTTGGTGTGCTCTCAATATATAGGTGGGGGCATGTGAGTTTACTTGGGAGGATACACTTGACCAAGTCAACAATCAAAGATGGAGTAGCAGAAAAATAAAACAAGTATATATTATTATTATAAAAGATAGAGCCAGAAATATGAAAATTTTCAGTGCCGGGTAGATATTACCCACGTGGTAGTACCCGCTTGGCAATTTCAGTCGTCCAAAACGTGATTTGACGGTCCAGAAGAGAAGAGAGAAAAAGAGGAGAGAGAGTGTTCGGGTGAGAGGAGAGAGAGGGAATCAATCTGGGCCGTCCAAAACACTTTGAGAAGGCCGAGATCGTGCTCGGCATAGCCGCGTGGTACCCATTCGGTATCCAAATTTTTTTCCAAAGATGGAGTATGCAGCAAGATAAAGCAGGCTAGTATTATCAAAAGACTGAACAAGTCAAATGCTAAACACAATCAGATACTCTACATCACTGTAAAGTCTGCTATCGGATTATTAATTATTGAAGATGGAGTCGGACAAAAACTAAAAGTATTATACGAGTATTATCAAAAGACATTGAAGTCAAGTGTACGCTGGAGGTGGAAACGGTGGGTTTTCCGCTGCCATTTGTGGCTCTCGCCGGACGTCTATTTTTGTCATCTGAATCGTTTATCTTGTAGGTCTCACAATCACAAATCGAATCCACTTCCACTTTGAAATCGAAGGTGTGCAAATTCTCCGTTGGTTTTAGGCCATCACGCAAAGCTCATAATTTACTTTGAGTATTCTAGGGAGTATTCGACATTACCGACAAAGAGATCACTATTATTAAACGACAAAATATTAAACCCTAGTCGAATGCAATTGCATAAGCTTGTGTAGTTTTTTTTTTGTGAAAACTGAAAAGAAATATTAGTACTAGGTCTTTTAATATCTTTTGTTTAGTATTTGATACGTGTATTGAGTTTTAAAAGTAATTCTTAATTGTCACTAGTTTTTCTCTAATATATACTCCCTTTGTCCCAAGAAGATGGTCTTACTTCACTATTCACACTTCTCAAAAAATTGTTCATATCTTCTTATTTATAATAATTTATACATTCAATAAATCTTGTTTGATAGATTTTAATTAATCTTGTTACACATGTATTTCAAAATCATAGAAAACATAACAGGTTGTGAGATATAAATAATTACTCCATTTGAATGGTCCAAAAAAGTGAAGTAGGACCATCTTTTTGGGACGGAGGGAGTAATTGTCTATGGTACCCATGTTCATGAATGACTCCACGCGACAAAACTAGCACCCAATTATCAAAAAGTAAATGGCTCTCGTCTCCTCCTGCCATACCCATATGCACTTGATATAGGGACACGGGGTTGCTACTGTGCAGCCCCCGCACAGCAACTGTTGTGCACCATCCGAGTCGTCCGTTGCTCGGATGGACGGCCCAGATTTCATCTCAGCACATTTGCACCCGAACCGTCCGTTGTCGTGCGTGCAAAATAAAATTTGGGTCGTCCATCCGAACAACGGACGACTCGGATAGTGCACAACAGCTGCTGTGCGGGGGCTGCACAGCAGCAACCCCAAATCCCTTGATATAGTTGCCACTTGCCAGATTACTACTGCTAATTTAATGTTTTTAGAGTTCTTGCAACATTTTCAAAGGTTAATCCACCTTCAAATTTATATCATCAACGTACGAATTTGAATTTTGAGTAACAACCTTCACATTTACTCCATCTAGTTAGTTGTACCCTTGCTTCCAAGGAGGAGGTCTTATTTTGAGTCTATGAGGAACGTCAAATTCTCTATATTAACTTACTAATTTCACTCTAACCCCTCACTAATGTATAAAAAAAAAAAAACAACCTTCACATATTAAAGAGACTCTAAAAAAACATGTTTTAAATAAAGGTAATTGATATTCACACCCCCTAAATTGTTATCCACACCCCTTTTTTGTCTTTTAGTGACATTTTTACACATGAAAATTTCACTAAAAGACAAAAAAGGGGGTGTGGATAACAATTTGGGGGGTGTGGAAATCACTCCCCTAAATAAATTGAACGTAATTATTTATGTGAGACCTCAGATGAATCTCACGCAATGCAGTGTGTATAGGGTCCGTTTTTTGGAAGGACATAGTAAAGAGGTCTTTATTTCAATAAGGACATAAACTTTTTCCTTAATGCCAAAAGGACAAATCACCTACACCTTCCAAAAATGCCCCCACTAGCCAATGAAAGTGTTTAAACTCCAAAACCTAATGAAAGTGCCTAAACC
Organism: Vaccinium myrtillus; assembly: GCA_016920895.1. Taxonomy (NCBI): domain Eukaryota; kingdom Viridiplantae; phylum Streptophyta; class Magnoliopsida; order Ericales; family Ericaceae; genus Vaccinium; species Vaccinium myrtillus. The sequence continues at coordinate 6,160,395 of CM029276.1, forward strand.
TAAACCCCAAGGTACCCTATGAAAGTGCCTAAAATCCTAGGGTACCCTATGAAAGTGTCTAAACCACTAAAACTCTATAATTGAAAAGTGCACCCTAAACCTAAACCCTAGGGTACCCTATGAAAGTGCCTAAACAGCTAAAACCCTATAGTGGAAAGTGCACCCCTAGAGCCTAAACCCCCAAAAATTGAACCCGCCTCCAAAATTGAAGAGAGAAATTAATTTTGTCCCACCCACCCAAAACCCACGTGAGAGAGAGAGAGAGAGAGAGAGAGAGAGAGAGAGAGTGTGTGAGTGACGGGGAAAAGGGGACCACATGTCGGGCATGAAAGAAAAGTTTTCGGTTTGAAAATTCAATGTTGTAGCTTTCGGTATGAAAATTCAAAGTTTTCCGTCACAGTAATATCGCTTTCAATGCTGTAGCTTTCGGTTTGAAAATTCGTCCACATGGTGCACGTGAGTGTGGGTTTCATTAATGGTATTTTTGTCTAGTATTGTCCTTGAGCTCTCAAAAATTTTCTATCAATGTATTGGAAGCATTAAAATAAGTTAAGCTGGACTAAACACTATTTAAAACCCCAAATTTGTCCTTTAGACCAATTTTCTGATATATTTAATGTACACCAAATGATATACCCATAATTCTTTTTTTTTTTAAATACAATTGGTGGCTAGCTCATGTTGCCTCACATTACATCCCGAGAATGACAAATGAAAAAAAAAAAAATTCTTTTTTCAAATGACAGGATTACAAAAAGATTAAAATAGTAGAGCTAACTTATGTAAATTATGCGGATTCTCACGCGGCCAGGATTCCAAGTAGTAGCACAGAAATTCCGCCATTGTCGTCTTCATCCTCCGACCATAACCTGAGGAGTAAAAATGGGAACAAATTTCTTCCAACCTGCCATTGCTGCACTGGTTTCAGCTGCAATCGCCATACGATCTTACAGAAGGAAGTCTCTTAACCTTTCAGGCGCAGTTCTAGGGTTTATAGTCATGACCATCCATATCGCCGTCAATTACAGGTCAATTAAATCAAATATCCTTCTTCTTATACACTATCTACTTACTCCTACATGCTACATAGTATCTATTTGTCTGAATATTGTTCTATCTCTGTGTGTGAATTTAGATTTGGAGCGATGTTGCTCGTTTTCTTCTTTACATCATCGAAGCTTACTAAGGTCGGGCAGGAGAAGAAACGAAGCGTCGATGCCGAGTTCAAAGAAGGAGGTCAACGCAATTGGTATTACTCCCCCTTCTCTCTCTCTCTCTCTCTCTCTCTCTCTCTCTCTGTGTACACGATTTTGTTGATTTATGTGGTTGATATATGCTTATAGCTAATTAATTATGTCCTTTAAAATAGTACTCCTACATGTTTTTTTTTTTTTTTTTTGAATCGGCAAAATAGTACGTCCATAAATGAAAAAAAATCGTCAACACGTATGCGTGCTGATCAATTTAAGCTTCAAGCATATACTATTTTGCCGATTAAAAAAAAATAAAATTAATTAGCTATAAGTTTTCAGTTGACCTCCTTTGGTTTTACAGAGCAGAATCCAAGGATCAATGCACTGTGTGTTGAATAGAATTTCTTCTTACAAAATCACACAACCCTTAGAATTTGCTCCTAATCGATAGATTTGATGGCTCATACTTCTGCTGCATTCTAACATTCTGTTGTGACTCTTTTTATGCGAGCTGAAACTTAAAAGATTTGCAATGTAAAGTATAAAAAAGATGGTGAGAGCTACGTTACTTGATAGACCGCATTACAGAAAGGCCTATTTGCCGACAGTGTTGTAGATTCTTGTGGTAATAAGGATTGCTTGTGCCAAAAAAATTAGTGGATAGTCCATGCAACGCATTGCTTCTGACATATTGCTGAAAACCTGATGCATGTAATCTGTTGTTCAAATCTTCCCTGCTATTTGCTTAGCAAGTTAGCTTTGATAAAATGTTGTGGGCTTACTAAACTCAAATTAGCCAGAACGCATAGGCGTATAGCTGATTTTCTATAAGCTAGTGGGGGTGGCTAAAAGCTACAATGCTGCAAAGCTTATGGCAAAATTCCATTCAACAATATTTTTCTGACTTTCAATGACCTTGCTCGATATTTCTTCTTACAGGATACAAGTTCTCTCCAATAGTGGCATTGCTACTATTCTGGTCATCATTTTTTGGAAACTAAGTGGATCACAAGATAGGTGTTTAGACTCAAAAGAATCACATCTTCTAACAGCTCTAATTGGTGGTATGATTGGTCACTACTGCTGCTGCAATGGAGACACTTGGTCATCGGAGCTTGGGGTACTCAGTGATGCACAGCCAAGACTAATCACAACCTTAAAGGTATGATATTCTTGGTTTCACTCATTCAAATTAAGCTCCAGTTGACATGAGAAAAATGCTAGCCTTTGAGGATTATGCTGTGGTGAATAGAGCTTGGATTGCTTGATATCATACGAAGCTTTTACTCGAGTATAAGTTTTGACTTTCGAGTAAAGGGCTGGAGAAGGGCCTTACTAAGTGCTCCCTTACCGCCTTGTTCCCAAATGCTATCTTGCATCTGTCTTAACCTGTTCCCTTGTCTTCTGATCTTCTCTTCCTTTTTCCTGTTTATGTTACTGTAATAGATCAATGCCATGGATGCTTGTAACTGTACAAGACTACCAAAAAAGTGACATTGACTTCTCTCACAATATTTTTTATATAATTCTGCAGGCTCGAGACTTTTGCATTGATGCTTAAGCACATAGAGATTGCCTATCCTGATCTGTTTTCTTCCTTGTTATGAACAGCCAGTTCGGAGGGGTACAAATGGTGGTGTGACAAAAGCAGGCCTCTTGGCAGCCGCTGCAGCTGGCTGCATCGTTGGACTGACGTTTGTTATCTTGGGATTTTCTACAACGAGGTGTACATTTGATGTTGCTCTGAAGCAGCTTCTGGTAATACCTCTTTCTGCTCTGGCAGGACTTGGTGGAAGCTTAATAGACTCATTATTGGGAGCAACACTTCAGTTCAGTGGATTTTGCAGTGTCCGTAACAAGGTAAGTTTAATACATTTCTTGTTCCATGGTTTATTTTGTTTTGTCGATCTAAGCTCTTTGTATTTGTATGATCCAATTTGGATACGGGCAAACTATCAGGTCAGCCGGCTTGAGTTTATGTTTTTTGTGGAAACAGATAAAAATGTTGTGGGGTGTGGAAACAGATAAAAAATTGTGGGGTCTGTAAAAAATTGTGGGGTCTGTTCTAGGACCTGTCGACTACCGCTCCTTTTGAAAAAGAAAGAAACACAAATGAGTAGAAGGAAATAAACATACTACAATATGAGCCAGATAGATAGATATACACGAAGGAAAACAATAGAACACCCTCACATTTCTGCACTCAGATTGACTCAATGAGCTATGGATGTACTATCAATGTCCTCCAATTGTGGTTTACTCGGTTATTTTGTTTGATTCACTTATTTTCAAATAGCATTCTGGCTATTGATTTGTAAGGCTGTGTTTGGATGAAGGACTTATAGAGGGATTATTGAATGGGAATTCACAAATTGAAGGTATGCTTGCCCCCACATTTTATTTTCCCTCGATAAATCTTCCACAAATCTGGAATCCAAACACAACCTGAAGGTTTCTACTTCAACAGGTTGTAAAAATTTATTTAAAGCTACCAATCGTGTTATATAAGCTGTACATTCCTGGAAAAGCTTGATCTCTTTTTTTTAACCACAGAAACATCCTAGAAAAGCTTGATCAACAGCTACTTTTATGTACTTGCAGGTTGTTGGTAAACCAGGGCCGACCGTAACGAGAATTTCCGGCCTTACCGTTCTAGACAACAATGCTGTTAACCTGGTGTCAATACTTCTGACCACAGTGTTGACCTCTGTCGCCTGCTCATATATCTTCTGAAACCCGTCCATTCGACTGAACAATCTTGTTAGTGTAGATTGTACTGTTGGCATTTTTGCAAGGGATGAGTATTTTGTTGTATAATTGTATCGATAAGTTTTGTCGACGTTTAAGCTATTCATCAATGCAACATTATTGTCGATATTGCTGACCGCTAGGTTGATTTCCATTTCGAACATCTGTATATATGTTCTGATACCCATCCATTCAACTGAACGATCTCGTGAGTATGAGATTATTCTCCCAGTTATTGAGTGGTGAAGTTTGTATAATTGTGTTCGCGCAAGCCCGATATGTTAGGTCTACTCTAGACAGCTTGTCAGGTTCCTCTCAATTGAGTGACGAACATTAGTCCCATTTTATTATTCTTATTCATATTATTATTATTATTATTTTGGTATTACGGTTACAGGTGTCCGAACCAACATATGCGCACCTCGACTAATCTCCTCTCCAGACTCCAATACGGTCGAAGGCAATCCAATCCGGGACTAGGGTATACACAAGAAATTACTTTATTGCATTATGGCTTCAAAAATCAAACCATTGACAATTACGTGAGGAGTACACCCACCAACCACTCAGACTAACCCTTGGGGTTAGCTTTTGATTAATTTTTCCTCTTAATACAAAGGGCTTTTTTTTAAGAATGGTCCCCAATCTATTAGCGAAATGTCAATTTCGTCCCCAATATAAAAAACGCGTCTATTGCATCCCAACCTTTGAAATCCACGTTTAATTGGTCCCCAGCCCTCACTCCGTTTGAAGTCACCGTCTAAACGAGGAGCATTCCCGTAAAACTGCCATTCTCCCCATCTCCCTCACTCCAGCATTGCCTGCAAAAAAATTTCACTTCTCTCTCCTGCATCGCCTCCCACCGTTCTCTTTTCCTCCCTCCCCACGCGTGTCTCCCACCACCACCGCCACTCTCTCTCCTCCCCTCTTTACCTCCTCAAACCAAACCAAACACTCACCAAAAACAGAAACCCAAATTACCCACAAAAAAAAAGAAACAAAAACCCACATGTTAGGGTTTCAATAATCTACAAAAATAAAATTATAAATGTGAAAAGAACTTGAATAATGGGAAAAAAATGGCTAGCTGCCTAGCTAAATTCTTCGTCTTTTCCTGCTCAGTTTTCTATCTCCTTCCTCAAATCTCGATCATTGGCCGTAAATTTCACCCGCAGTTGCTTGGAGCTTCTACGATTGGTACTCTTTTTAAAAATTTTGATTTGCAGCGTAAAGGGAGAAAATTACTTAAACTCCTCACCCTGATAATCGCCACCGCCACCATATCTCCGAACACCATCTGAATAACGGTCGACGTTACCGATGCCAGATCAAATGGGCACAACTCCCTCTCCAACGGCAAATACAGAGTATTCAAATACGCCCCTTTCCTTCGTACACGACGCTAATCAAGTACGACCCTTTCCTTCGTACATGACACTAATCTTAACAACTCCTTGCTTTTACCACTTTTGCTGAACAGGACAAGGATGTCAAATTTGGTTAGGATGTCGATGTCGCTGTAGAGGGCGTCGAGAGGAAATAGAAAGCCCGAACGGCTAGAGAGGGAGACTAGGGGTTGGGAGATCTTATGGGTGACGAAGCCAGATTTGCCGACGCCGGAGAAGAAGATAGTGCCGATAGAGTTTAAGGGGATGAGAGAGAGAGTGGTGGTGTCGGACTGTCGGTGGGTGGTGGGAGGATGGAGGGAAAAGAGTGAGGGTAATGGGGAGATATGGGGGTTTTACGGGAATGCCCCTCATTTAGACGGTAACTTTAAACGGAGTGAGGTTGGGGACCAATTAAACGTGGATTACAAAGGTTGGGGATGCAATAGACGCGTTTTTTATATTAGGGACGAAATTGGCATTTCGCTAATAGATTGGTGACCATTCTTAAAAAAAAGCCTAATACAAAGGTATATCAAATTACTACTCCCTCCGTCCCTAAATAAATGTTTGGACAACGAACTTAGGTTTGTGGCCGTACATTTATTTAGGGACGGAGGGAGTATTTTTTTTGGGCAATATTTTTTTGGGCAATTTACAGGCCGCTCCGAAAAAGTGGAGGCCTGCACATTCCGCTCCACTTTTCCCGAAAACAGCTCCGGCAACCCCACCCCACCTAAGCTCCGTTAGTCCCCTCTCTCCCGTCGGTCCTCTCTCTCTCTCGTGTCTCTCTCTCTCTCTCTCCACCCACCCCACCTAAACCCCAGGGTACCTTATGAAAGTACTAAATTTAAATACTAGGGTACCCTATGAAAGTGTCTAAACAACTAAAAACCCTATAATAGGAAAGTGCACCCTAAACCTAAACCCTCAGGTACCCTATGAAAGTGTCTAAACCTAAACCCTAGGGTTCCCTATGAAAGTGCCTAAAATCCTAGGGTACCCTATGAAAGTGCCTAAACCACTAAAAACCCTATAATAGGAAAGTGCACCCTAAGTATCTAAGCCCTAAAAAAGAGTGATTGGCCTTAATGGAGTTAGTAGTAATTAAAAAAAATTATTAGAGTTAGTGGTAATAAATATTTATTTTTTGTACCTGCCCGTAATAAAACCTACTCCCTCCGTCCCTTTTTAAATGTGCTGCTTCGTAAATCCAACTTATTAAAGAAACATCATTATTACACCTTTCACATCAACTTTTTCACTTGCCACATCAACTTTTACATTCACTTTCCGAAATTGTCCTTCACCTTTACCCATTAACTTTTTACCTACTAACTTTTTAAAAGGGCAAAATAATAATTCTACAAACTTTTACCCATTAACTTTTCAAAACATACACTTATTAAGGGACAACCCAAAATGGAAACATCAACACTTAAAAAGGGACGGAGGGAGTATTTTTTTTTGTGCTTTATATCACTGTCTTGCTGATCCCTTCCAAAAAAATTGCAAAAAAATGGGTACCATGTACTATATGCCATGGAGTCAAAGGATACAGCTGCTTGTCCCTAAAAGGGCACATTATTCCACAATAGAAACCCAAATACCCAATACAAAGATTTTTTTTGTTTTGTCTTAGAAAAGATGTAGGGTAACCCAATACAAAGAAACTCCAAATCAGAAGCACCACCACTGCTCAACTCAGCTTCTACAAACTTAAAAAATACAACCTTGATTGGCATCCTAATACATTCATATTCATGACCCATAACATGCTTCCTTAAAAAAAGGACCCACAATATTCAGAAAAATCTCACCTTTAAATACTCCAGTCAGGCGACTCACGCAATTACCAGATAACAACACTAGCAGCAAGTTGAAAAGCATCAGCTGTTTGAGTGAAAATGAGGCAGAAAATAGAGAGAAACAAACAGCCCCTTGGACAATAAGGAAAAAGAAATCCGTGGACACAGCAACTTGCCCCTAAAAAGGGCTATTTTTCCACCATGGAAACCCATTACAAAGAACCTCCAAATCAGTAGCAGCAGCACTACTCAAACCAGCTTCTATCTAACCCCACACACCAAATTCAACTCTGGCATTTTCAAATACACTCACATTCAAGACTTCTTTTTTTTTTTGGTGGGAAAGGAAGACGCCCATTTCATATATTACAATATAGGCTACTATCCTTTTCCCTATTCTCAATTTCCCGAATGCATTTAAATATAACATTGAGGAAAAACCCAAATTGAAATCCTCCAGTCAAGCCATTAGCATGTAACAGCACAAGCAACAGGTTGAAAAGCAGCGGCAGTTTCCAAACGCTCCCATGTCAATCGCCGCCTCTCAGCCACCACGATTGACTTAGAATCTTCCTCCTCAAACTTGCCTTGACAGGCCAGCATGAGCTCCTCGTCTATCTCGTAAAACATTTTCCGCACATTTTGTGTGAGGTTGAGCACCGCTTGGTTCCAGTGATTCTGGGTGTTGCGATGTAGAGCTGGGAAGACAAGAGGCAAAATCACTTGCCGGTTGTGCATGATGAGATTAAGGATTTCGTCGTTGTTCCATAAGAAGTGTGCTTTTTCAGCCACCTGGAAACAATTTGGAAAAGACAATGATAAGCAGCAAAAGAATATGACCAAACAGAGAGCAAGAGTGAGAAAAGAATTATGCACAATTAACAAATACTCCATCCATCTGAATTCGTTTGTCACTTCTTTAGCCATGGTGGCCTTTAATTGGCTATTGTACATAGTTTTCAAAATCATATTTAAATTATAATTACAAAATCAAGATGATTTTTGAGGTGATGAGGATAGTGAAAATAGACAAAAAAATTAAGATGGAAGGAACATTTCTGAAGCTATCTCGAAAGGAATGAGTTCTTAAGAGAGGGCTTCTAGTCTCAAAACTAGGAGACATGCATTTAGTGCTAGAACTATGGTGTTTGGTTAAGTAGGCACCAATCTAATGACATCCAAGCTGTGTTGCCAACATGATTCAAATAAAACCAGAGTTGGAGGTTATGCTGCACCATTTATCAAACTTTTACCCAGATTCTTTTCTTTTAACCAGCACCCTCTGGAACAACAAGAGCCTGGAATCTTAGTTGGTATCTCCTTTCAAGTAAGTTGACACAAGAAACAGGGTAGCACATAGGAAGAGGTTTATGTCTTCAGTACAAGGTGGAAGTTTGTGAATGGATTTGTCAAGGAACTAGAGTCCCACATTGCTTAGGAGTGGAATGGGTGATCACTTAATATATGCTGGAACCTCTCCATTTATTGCCAATTGGTTAAGTTGGATATAAAGTTTCTACATGATATCAAAGCGGTGCCCATTCCACCCCGTATTTAAAAAGAAAAAATTCGCAATGGGTATGACAGACCAGCAAAAAGGCTGAAAAAAGGCTGCACAATGATAAGGACCCAAAAAGTGGACACACGTGACAGGCCTCAAACGCGGCTGCACGTGAGGGGGGATGCTAAGGAACTACAGTCCCACATTGCTTAGGAATGGAATGGGTGATCACTTAATATAAGTTGGGACCTCTCCATTCATTGCCAATTGGTTTTCAGTTGGATATAAAGTTTCCACAGGATTGATCTTTCTTAATAGCACATGCATAAGCATTGACGAAAGACACTCCACACAATAGTCATTTGACAAATCCATCTCAATGGAAGCCTCTTTTTTGCTTGAAATTAACTAAATGGATCAATTCGCACATTGGAGAGACAATTTGAACACTTCCATTCTTGAATTAATTGGATGACATCCAAAAATGCCCACAATGAAAAACTCAATACGGACTCTACACTCAATAACAACTCTGGTGGCTTTGTAATGACCCAGATTTTGCCAATTACTCTAACAGAAAAGAAGAACACCAATTTATAAGCATTGATGGCCGAATATTTTCATGCCTTGATCAAAGAATTTTTTTATACTTCCACTGCATGGCACCCAATTCCATCAACAGCCTGTAACTGGAATAAAATTTGTGTCTGGCAAGTGGCAACCTATCATTAAAATGCTTAAGAATATCTGTACTAAACAAGTACTTAGTAGTTCCAAGTAGCCATTAGTGTGGTTACTGCTTAGAAACGTACTTCAAGACCACATTCATTTCCAACCTAAAACTTCAAACGTGGACCAATCCCCATTTCAAATTACTCTTTATCTCACAACCAATATTGTTTTGCACACTATTACTTGGATTGTGCATTTGCTATCACTCAAGTTAGGGTCAGCTCGGCTATTTATAGATTGTTTCTTCGTGTAAGTGTGCATGCATGTGGTATATGGCGAGTGATGAGTGATGCAGCCCCCATCTTTGCTAAGAAGAGCCACATCATCATACTAATTGGTTCGCCATAAAGGTCCCCCTAGTTGCCTAATTTGCTCCCGACATGCTATGAATCAATGTGATCATAGCATGTTGATTTTATTCACTTGGCCAAAGTAAAGATCATTGAAGGTGCTAACCACCATTTTCTACCATAACACCGTCAAATGTACCACATAGTATATAGCATCATAAACACCATCTTATCGCATGATGTTTTTTACCATCAAATATGCCTCTTCAACTTTATTAAGCCTCAAGACACTCAAGTGATGCACCTGCCTTCCCATACAGAAAAATCAAATAAAAGCTACTCCAACTGGAAGCCTTTCACTAAACACGCATCAAGCTCAAAGTAGATTTTTTTGTGATAAATCGAAAAATATAGAAATACCTAGAATCTCCAGGAATTTTTTGAACTAAGTTAGCAATGAACTCATGAACAGGTACCAGACAAATAAAGAGCAACAAATACTAGAATAATACCTGGAAATGGGAGCTATTGAGGCAGCATGCCACACGGCGGAACAATGGGACCATGATCTTTTCAAACTCTGCCATGTCAATTTTTTCCAAAAGCTCTTCCAACTCACTTAAGAACATTAACTCTTTTTGGCTACTTGTCACTGGCCAGTATTTCAACAATCCATTGACAACTGTACTAGCCAAACGTGGCTCCTTTTCCACAAACTGCATAACACAATATGTCAATTGGTGATGATAAACCCCCACTGATTTCGGTTTGTGTAGGGGAATCAGAGCCCTCCATAGGAACATCTTGTGCTCCTCCTTCAATGGTATAGCAAACCCAGTAATTACACTCCCAAAAATCTCCAACAACTCTGCGATTCCGTTGTGACGTTCAGTCTCAAACACAAAACGGAAAATAATATTGCTCACAGCCTTGCGGATAAAAGGCCTGTGCACCATGAACTTCCCATAAACCCGATGCAGAATGGTTTTCAAACAATCTCTCTCTCTTGGGTCTTCTGAATCAAACAGGTTAAGTAATTTACAAATAAAAGAGGCGTCTAAATATTTTTTTGCTACTTTTATATCAAGGGAACTACAGCTTATGAAACGACATAGTAGGTCATAAACAAGTTGTAAATGTGACCAAGCCGGATCAAACATTGGTTCATCATCTTCAGCTTCACCACGAGTTGAATAAGACCGGCATTTTGATGGAAAATCTCTGAACAGATTCGTTGCACACATTTTACATGTTGAAGCGATTGCTGGTTCAGTAAATTTAGCAGATCCAGAAGAAACGAAATCCACCAGTTCTACCAGCGCTTGACGTTTGAGATCCTTTTCCGCACAGTTTTTATCATAGTTGCTGAAATCATGGACTGAACAACACAGGTTTAACTTGCTGACAAACAGGTTCTGCTTTTCGGAATTCGGAACGTCGTTGAAAGATACGTGAGGCTCCACCATTTCCACTCCAGCAGTGTTGCTTGACGGGAAAATTACTGAAGACATTCGTTTAACAACATTCAACCGCGTTGAAACAACATTGCAACTGTTGGTAAACGGGAATCCATTGCCCAAGTTCATGAAATTGTTCCCAGAATTGATCCCATCAGAATCTAATGTATCGGATTTTGATGACTTCTTTGGGAGTTTTCCCAGAATTTGCTTGAGCATTGTAGCAATGCTGTTGCAGATAACAATAAAGTGCTCAGCCCATATGATTGTAAACATAATACAACAAAATTGTGGGGGAGAAAGAAAAAAAAAAAGCAGCAGAGTGGTAATTTAATTACACCGAATTTTCATTAAGTACTTCAGAGTGTATTGGAAAACCATCCTCTCATTCAAATATCATTCCAGTGTCAAGATAACACAATGAAGTAGAAAAAACACAAAAAATAATGTTACATAAGTCTAAAATTTGAAGAGTCTGCCGAAATCACTAGGAAAAATGATTATTGAAATTTTTAGAGCGGGTAGTAAAGTACACTTTTGATGCTAAATTTGGAGGTATCTGCTAGAGATGCTCTTATAGAATTTCAATAACTACATTTCCTGGTTTCTTGCAACAAAATATAGGTGCCGACAAATTGAAACCCCAGAGTAAAATTTATTATCTAATTGGGTTTTAAGGGTAAAATGCCATCTCCAGCCCTTGCTCATGTTTTGGCTCAAATTTGACTATTTGAGTAAAAAACTTTATCTAGTATGAAGCACTCCAATGGGCAAACCCAAATCTAAGAATAAATTTGAGCAAAAGCCTCATTAATGGCATGACTATAAAATTGAGACGGAGAAAATAGCTTTAAAAAATTTGAGTCTTCCTTGACTTGAGTAAAACTAAATTTAGTATAGGTTTGAGTCAAGAAGTGAAGTTGATTTTGAGGGGGATTTACTCAAATTTTGAGTTTTAAGTGAGAAAAAGGGCAAGGGCCGGAGATGCTCTAGTAAGTAGTAATTGGAGTAATGTTTTACATAGGTCACTAACTAACTAAGCACATTCACGCAGGGATTGACAAATCTACAGTTCTTCCTCTAACCCTTTAACCTCATTTTTCAGCAGTAACTCCATTAGTTTTCTGGGTTTCGTTCACATCTCTAAAAGCAAATAAATAAATCATAAGTAATCGTTAAGATATGCAGCTTAATTCAGCAGTTCAGCTGCCTGAATAAATTATGCAGAGCACCCAGAATACATAGATCACAGTGTAAAAGCACAGTCGTAAAACATGTACAGTTATCTATAATGTAAAGCAAACAATTCCTTGACATAGCCAAGAATTGATGGATAAAACCGCAGATCTGGCAAAATAAAGAGTACAATACAACAAATGAAGAAGGATCTACCACTTAGTACAACACAATATACTTTCAGACGAATCAAGAAAACCCAGATCACTATTCCTCCTTTGGTTTCACCAAATCTCTTTATTACCCAAAAAAGAAGTAAACCCAGGTCATTACGCATCACAAAATACCAAATTAAGATACCCAAATACAAAATCTGACGTCTATCCACTCATAAACACGTATGTTCAAATATACGATATTTTTACATAAATGTAAGAATATCATTTGGTTTATGCAAAATTGGTGGAGCAGCAGAGGTAAGTGGCTCAACCTTTGGAAATTGAAGTCAATACAGGTAAACCAAACTGATTGTAGAGAGAGAGAGAGAGAGAGAGAGAGAGAGAGAGACCTGGGTATTTGCTAGACTGGACTCAGATTGTTGGGTCGCTCAGAAACTTTACAGAGATGAGGTACAAGGGAAAGAGCAGTCATCAATAGTGGTGCTTTACTTTAGATCCAAGACGAAATGATGGTTTTTGGGAGGAGCCCATTTTGGGTATCATCAAAAGAATAGAGATTGTACGTTTTGTTTCAGGTTCATTTGATCATGCATTTCTAAAGTTAAAACTCTCGATTGATGTGCAACAATTTGTGGGTTGGTGTCTTCTTTGCAGGTGGAGATGGTTTTTTTTTTTGATCAGGGTGGAGATGGTTTCTCTTTGCAATAATTCTGTAGTGGGGTCGCGATACTAGTGAGTTACCCCCATTCTTACTTCAAAGAAAAATTCCCTCTATGCTCTGTAACTGTGGTGTAATTTTCCAGCCCAGATTAATCGGGTTGGTTAGGCCTTGTTTGGTGGCACTTATGTTTTCTGTTTTCAAATTTCTGTTTTTCGTAAAAAGGAAGTGAAAACAAAAAATATGTTTGTGTGAAATTATTTTCAAAAAAAAAAAAGTAAAAACATAATTATGAGTCGGTTGGAGGTGTGCTGGCGGGAGGTGGTGCGTGGTGGTGGGTGGTGGCGGTGGTGGGTGGTGGTGGTGGTGGTGGGGGGTGGGTGGTGGTGGTGGTGGGGGGGTGGTGGTGGAAGGTCGCAACGGTGATGTTGGGTGGTGGTGGTGTGTGGTGGTGGGTGGTGGTGGTGGGTGGTGGCGGTGATGGTGTGGTGGTGGGTGGTGGCGGTGGTGATGGTGGGTGGTGTGGTGGTGTGGTGGTGGGTGGTGGCGGTGATGGTGGGTGGTGGTGGGTGGTGTGGTGGTGGCGGTGATGGTGTGGTGGTGGGTGGTGGTGGTGGTGGTGGAGGTGATGGTGGGTGGTGGTGGGTGGAGGTGGTGGTGGGGTGGCGGGTGGTGGTGGTGGGTGGTGGCGGTGATTGTGGGTGGTGGTTGGGGTGGTGGCTGGGAGTGAGAAAACAAAAACAGAAAGTGAAAGTTGAGATTTTCAACTTCCCCAAATTTCATAAATAGTGGAAGTAAGAAGTAGAATTTGAAAGTGAAAGTGACACACAAACAACATTCTGTTTTTAAATTGTCAAAATTCTGAAAATAAAAACAGAAAACAGAAAACAGAAGTGCCACCAAACAAGGCCTTAGTGGTTTTCTTTCTACACAATTGATTAAAGATTAATTTTTGTTGTCAGACTGTCAAAAGGTAATTTTTTTAAGAAATCTTTACTTCCGGTTAGTTTTCCTATTAACGGGAAAGGGAAGAGAATTAACTAAGGCGAGCGTGAATTGGTCCGAACACTTTGACCAACAAAAAAAATTGTTGTACTATAATTTTTCAATGTACGGGGATAAAATCCACATAGGGTCTTGATCACGTGCGTCTTTGCCGCAACCCTAAATCTGCAAGACAGACAAGAGTTAGAGCACCTTTGTCTCTCATCGGCAAACGCCCTCCGATGCCTAAGTTAGTATCTTGTACTTGAATTCACAAATCACTCAATGTATATGAAAGAAATTCACAGCGTACTTTTTTTCATGGGCGTAATGGAGTGGGTAAAACTTGATTACCCTTGGGATAGGCATAGCAAGTGCCTCAAGTGGCCACCACGTGAGGGTAGTAAGCTCGGCGAGGTCCCTTGACCATACGCCGATCTGAGTTGACCACGAATAAGGTCAAGACAATAAATTAGATTAATAGATCAGGATATGCTAGCTCGGCGTGAATCACAAGGAGATGCCTCTGACATGGCCGAGCTAGGTAGGCTACGAGTATAGCTTAACAACATTCTGGAATACGTGATTCAGCCCAGTGTCAGCTCGGCACGGATGGGCTGAGCTATGTACGAGTTATGTCGAGCAGTGTGGAAGCACGACACCGCTTTAATGTATGAGGCGGTGAGACATTCCAGAATATTCTAAGTCGGTTTCTCTTGTGATATGGAGCAGTCCCAAGAATAAAAGGGATTGGTGTAAGCATTCCTAATGTGACTAGGAATGTGCTTTATTTAGGGAAAAGTCCTATTAGGAAAAGTTTCCTAAGACAAATAGGAAACAGGGGCAACGTGATGCCCTAATAAACAAGTCGTCTACATCTATAAATACGGCATTACGCCCATGAAAAAAGGAACGCTGTGAATTTCTTTCATACGCATTGAGTGATTTGTGAATTCAAGTACAAGATACTAACATAGGCATCGGAGGGCCTTTACCGACGAGAGGCAAATGTGCTCTAACCCTTGTCTGTCTTGCAGATTTAGGGTTGCAACAAAGACGCACGTGATCAAGACCTTACGTGAATTTTATTCCCGTACAATTGGCGTCGTCTGTGGGAAACCTTACAAAAAGTTTTTTTCAGAAGAAAAACAATCAACAATGGTGGCCTAAGAACTTGTTCTTCGTACTCCACGACGTGAAACAGTGGAAGACGATGTTGAGATAACTCCTTTGCAAGCTACAAAAAAGGGTGCAAGGACAGAAAAAAAAAACTCCTATGGCTCCGAAAGCGCCACAAAAGAAGCCTGCTTTCAAAAGGTTTGACCTAGGAGATCTTCATGAGATTCCTAGGTATAAGGACAGACGCCTAGTAATCCATAACTCCCCTAGATCTGAGGAGTGAAAAAGGCGCTCAAAAACACCACTGAGAAGAGATAGATCAACCTCTCCCCGCCGTGATAGGGGGATGAGCCCCCCAAGAAGGGAAGATCACAGGCGAATAAGGGTTCGTGAACGAGAAGAAAACCTTGACCGAAGAGAACAAGAAGCGGAAGAGCTGGCACGAGAAGTCACTCGACGTGAAAAGGAAATTCAAGACTTGAAGAAACAACTCCAAAAGAATTAAGGAGAAAGACTTGCGATCACGGACGCGATCCATGCATTACGAGAAAGAAAGAAGGAGTCATCATGATGATGATGTCTCCACTGGTAGGGTGGTATCTCCACGAAAAAAGAGAGAAAGAAGTACTTCTGTGGAAAAGAGAGAAAAAAGAAAACATGCAAGGGACAGATATGAGAAATTTGACTCCAATGAGCAACCCCCCGAGCAGTATGCAAGAAGGAGAGAAATAGGCCGAGCAGGGGGAGACCCTAAAACTACACGAGAAGCAGCTAAAGAAGCCCTAGGCCAAATCTCTAAGTCACCTCTGGCTCACTGGATCAGAGCAGAAAAGACCCTGAGCAGGGTGAAGCACTCCACGTTCATCCTTTATGAGACCAATACGGACCCAGTGGCCCATATCCAGCACTACCAGCAGGCCATATTCATGCACGAGCAAGACGATGCCTTGTTGTGCAAGATGTTTCCGTCTAGTTTGGGAAAAGTCGCCCTGAGTTGGTACCATAAGCTTCCAGAGGGGTCAATCCTGTGTTGGACTCAACTCGCCGAGGAACTCACTGCTCGGTTCCTAACTAGCCGAGTAGCCCCTAAAACCTTTGATGCACTCATCTCTATGAGACAGAGGGATGATGAAACGCTGAGGCAGTACTCCAAACGCTACTGGGAGACTTTCAACGAGATTAAAAATTGCAGTGAAGAGTATGTCTTAGCAACGTTCAAAACGAGTTTGCCCATGCATAGTAAGTTACGAGAATCACTTACTATGCACCCAGTCAAAACAGTGGCCAAACTTATGGAGAGAATCCAGGAACATGCTCGGGTGGAGGATGATATCCTACAAGCTGGAGGAAAGATTGTAGCTGGACAGCCTCAGCTTCCCGAAAGGAAAACAGTGGAGTTCAAGGTGTACAAGAAAGAGTACACGACGGGAACGAAAGACTACGCTCAACAAAGGAAGGACAAAGCTGACCCAGACCCCAAGTCCTACTTTAGCATCATGGTTACGTTCAACATCCCAATCTACAAAATGCTCTATAGGATTAAGAACCAGCCATGGTTTAGGAGGCCCCTAAGATGACAAGGAATACAGAGAAGAGGAGGGCTACTAACCAGCATTGCAGCTACCATAGGGACTGGGGCCACATGACTGAAGATTTGTGGAGTACAAGAAGTTCCTGAACGAGAAGGTGGCGAAGGGCCACTTAAAAGAATTTCTGGTGGATGACTAGAAGGATGCCGAGCAGGTGGAGGGAATGGAATACGAGAAAGGACCAAAAGACATAATCCATATGATACATGGATTGGTGGCCCCATACACCCACAACGAGATCAGGCACATCCAGAGGGTCAATGGACAAGCGAAGCAAGTCATGAAGCTCAACTAGAAGAGGTCGAGGACATAGGGGGTGATGGAGGTTCCCATTACTTTCTCTGATGATGATTTGGATGGAGTAATAATGCCCCATAATGACGCATTGGTTATTACCCTACGAATAGGGGAATACGATGTGGAAAAGATCCTAGTGGATCAAGGGGTAAGTGCTTGACCGACATCCTATACCTAAATTAATGGGTTGCCCCAAGCGTAGGGCGGAGGCCGGTGTAGCATAATACCCGGTAAGACCGGAATCGAATCCACAGAGACGGCGGAGAGTGCTTAACTAAAAACTCGGGTTGTGACCTTTGAAACGGCTCTTAGGTAGCCACCCTTTGTGATTTGATGGAAAAATTAACTAAACTAGAGTAAAACTGGTTTGATTAAACTGTTTAAAAGAAGATACGGTCGTAGGGTTCATAACACCAATGACCAGGCCCAGACAGTTCCGCTCCGTTTGGTGTTCTAAAAACGTTTGATTTTAGAGAGAAAAAGGTACCCCGAAAGATGCGAATCCTCGTGGTCGCCGTTTACCCATGTACAGCGAAGAACAAGTTTTGGTCCCCCGTTCCCCGCGTTACATGGGCTCCGACAATGCCCGGATACGTCTGACGGAAGCTCTTTAATAACCTAAAATTGCTTTTTCCTTTGTTAATTTAGAAAATAGGAGCAGAACGAATCCAGCCCTGGCCACGGCGTGTTAATCACCCCGCGACCATACCTAATGAACTACTCACTCATGTTTAAGCAATAAGCGAAGAAAAACCCTAGATCGAAACATGCTTCTGAATACGAAATAAACAAAAGATACGAATTAAACAAGTACCAAAGAATAACTTTATTAAAGAACGGGAATTAATAACGAATTACCGGAATGCGAGTAATTGAACAAAGCTTGAAAACTTGAAAGGGAAATCTCCAAAGGAAAAATCGGCTCCTCAAACGGAAGAAAAACAAAATAAAGTTGGAACCCTAATTCTGCCTCAAAACGGGGTATTTATAACCCTCGCAGTCAAAACACGTGGCAAAGTCAAGCGGGCAGAATAAAGGCCTCGGTATCGATACAGGAGAAGTCCTGTATCGATACCCGTAGGTTCTGTTTCCAAGATGACGCTTGGGTATCGATACAGGAGAAGTCCTGTATCGATACCGGTGCTCAAAGTTGACTTTTTCAGCTTTTGGTCGTCCTTGCTTTGGGTCCCACCGGTTCCCCACATGCCCGATGCCTTGTGTCTTCTTCCCGTGCTCCTTTTGGCCTGTTTCCTACAAAATAAACACAAAACACCAAAAACAAGACAAACACCGAATCAAGTGGAAAATGAAATAAAACGCGCCTCTAATGCGCTAATTTGCCCTACTTAGGCGCTTATATCTTGAGATATTGCGCGCCTATCACACCCCCCAACTTGAAGGTTGCTAGTCCCGAGCAACGAAAAGAATAAAAATAACTGAAAGGATAGATCTTTTAAACCCCGGGTGGCCCCTGTGAGGGCGAGTGAAGTCTCGTGAGGGTTTTCAGCAGATAACCCACAAAACACAAAGGACTCAGACATTTGGATGCAACTCAACCCAATCAATAGCTTCTCGAAGCACTACAATGACTGTCAGGCAAGTTAAAGACAAGACATTTCATCCATGGACAAAGTTAAACAAGTGAACTTCACAGCAATCTTAACACAAAAATTAATCCTCTCACCTACGATCGGATAGAGAATTTTCAAATGGCATGCATGTATGGAAAAACCACATATAGAAATTCGCCAATCCTCGAGAATAGTTCACACACCGTTGATAGCCCAATATTTCTTTAAGCACACTCCTTCCCTTTTTTTTTTTTTTTTTTGTGTGGTCGTGCAATTCCGGATCTCTCGGGCTTTCTAGTTGACTCTTTAACGAGCTTTGGGTCGGCTATCCCCAAGCCAAACGGCATTAGAGCACCAGGTTTTAAGAGACCCCTACGGACCTAATTGCTCAAGTCAAAAAGGCTTTATTGAGATCCAAGCTAACCAAACTTAGCGATACTTTCACAAGGTCTATCCATCTTTTGACGCGAACAACACGGTGGGAGCATACCCCGATTGTCCGGTTACTACTCAATGGACGCCCGGATAAGCATTAACAATATAGCACACATAACGTGTTTTTTTCTTTTTTTTTCTTTTTATATTGGGGAAGGAGTTCCAAAAATTCCATTGAATAAGTTAACACATACTGAAATATCAAAGACATATGAACCAAACTCGAGGCTGGTAAATACTCTAGTGGACCAGTGTGTGTGTGAGAGCATGTTTTCAAATGACCAAACGCTATCCGACTATAGATGATACGGGCTAACTAAGTGGTTCCTAAACATCATGTTCACGAGCTTAAGTCTATCCATGAAATCATATCGAGACTTCGACTCGCACAACAACCCCTATAGTACGAATTAGCAGTCATCAACCAAGAATAGTTACACCCAAGCATCCAAATTCCCCTTCTTTTTTTTTTTTTTTTTTAAATAAGACAAGTGACAAAGTAAATCCCTCCCCCCAACTTGAATAAAGCAATGTCCTCATTGATTGCACCAACACTAAAAGAGAAGGACATAAATAAAGAGAGAGGAAAGAGATCACCTCGAACTAGCAGACAACACAAGATAGAAGTAAGTGGAGAAGCGACCCCCAAACTTGGACAAATCAACCTGCATGTGTTAGTCTGCAAGACACTAAACAAAAGAAAAAAAAAAGAAAAGAAGGAAAAGAAACGCTACTAGAGATTCTGCAAAACATTGAAATCCACCACTTTCGTCACGTGAAAGGCACGAGTACTACTTTTCTCCCTAATTTTCTCACTTAAATTTGTGTAGAGAAGGTCATCATAACAATCCCGGGTAAGTCATGACTCAACAGGTTAAATCACTCAAGGTTTTTCCTTAAAGAAATCAGAGCCAATCGTCTTTTATGACTATCCGAGACACGGCAATAAGATTGTTAGAAACCCAGATACACAAATTTAAGGCTAGAAATTAGGTGGCTATACCGGACCATAAAAAAAAACAAAAGAAATCCGCACACAAGGTAAATAAAATGAAAAAGAAATAAAATTTTTTTTTTTTTTTTTTTTTGGAAATTAATTTTAATAGAGAGAGAGAGAGATTTTTTTTTAAACGTGGAATCCGAAAATTAATCAAATCCACAAAGATGAATCCCATGAATGCACCACCCCACGCTAAACTTTGCACTAAAAATTGAACTCGGCCAGACCACAAGAAAAGATACTTCGAGTAAAGCAATTGCCGAATTGTTTTAAGAAATTGAAGTGCCTCTAAGTGCTCACGTGAACCCAAATTAATTTTCGAGTTGTGGACATAATTTGCAATAGAAGGAAGATAAACAAAATCGTTATCTTCAACACCAAGGAAATCAATATGTTCCACTACCGTCGACTTCGACTCTTCTACCAAAACCTCATCCGCCAAGTATGGTTTCTCAACAAAGTCTTGGTCCCCCAAAATAAGAGACTCACTCTCACCCCCATACTTCATATCTTGCTCGTCCATTAAGGACTGCAAATAATCAATCTCAGCGTCCCACTCCTCAGTAGTGGGAGATTGTTCGATCGGACCATCATACAGAGGGCAGTGAGCTCCTCGTTCTCTAGACTCATAGGAGCGCAAAAGGAAAACGTAGGCAGCGCGGATCAACAGTGGGAAATACATGAGAGGGGGATCGACCGTTACATTAGACTCAAGGAGAGGACATTGGGCAGTTAGCTCCGTACTCGCTCCCAACTCAGAAGGTTCCCCCAAACCATCATCAACCCCACCCTCAACGACAAGTGGGTCCACTTCCTCTTCTCTCTCTTCCCTAGCAGTAAGCTTCTCATCCCCTCCAAATTCAGAGGACTGTGGTACGACCAAGTCAACCTCCTTAATATCGTTAACCTGACCTACTTCCTCTTCCCTAGCAGTAAACTTCTCATCCCCTCCAAACTCGGAGGAGCTTCCAGACCACGAATCAAAATCCTCCATACGATCATCAACCCCACCCGCAACGACAAGTGGGTCGACTTCCTCTCTTCTATTGACTTGAGGCGGAGAAGGAAATGTCTCCCACTCCTGTTGGATTTGTCCCACAGCCTCTGTGAGTTGAGTCAACTGGGACCTAAGGTTCCCAATTGCTTGGGTGGTTTCCGCGGTGAAGGTCATCTGCGATCGCACAAGAGTCTGTACCATCTCATCAAGCTCCTCATCATGAGAGGGATAAGTCAGCTCTGGGGGTGGGCCAGTAGAATAAGGATCAAATCCTTGCGGGTCTTGGAAAAGGGAGCCAAATTGGGTCATGTGGTCCTGGGCAGGTTCGAACGATTGTATTTCTTGCAAGAGGCAAAGGCAGTGCCTGTGGTGGCACTGGGGGTTCAGAATACCACCCTGAGAAAGATGGGTGGTGGGACCACCCTAGATTGTTCGTATTTTGATATGGATCCCACCGCTGATTAATAACACTCTCCCTGGCCTGATTATTTCGAATAGCTTCCTTGAGTGCATAAAAAGCGGAGCAGGTATAAACAGAATGCCCCCAACACGCACACATCTCACAGAATTCTTCCATTCTCACCTCGTTCACCCCGTTGTTCCCCTTTTCTTTTTTTTCTTTTTTTTTTGAATGAAGAAAGATAAAATTAAAACTAAGATTCAAAAGACGCTAACGACCCGAATTCTTAGCACCTCTCGCCGTCCCCGGCAACGGCGCCAAAAATGCTTGACCGACATCCTATACCTAAATTAATGGGTTGCCCCAAGCGTAGGGCGGAGGCCGGTGTAGCATAATACCCGGTAAGACCGGAATCGAATCCACAGAGACGGCGGAGAGTGCTTAACTAAAAACTCGGGTTGTGACCTTTGAAACGGCTCTTAGGTAGCCACCCTTTGTGATTTGATGGAAAAATTAACTAAACTAGAGTAAAACTGGTTTGATTAAACTGTTTAAAAGAAGATACGGTCGTAGGGTTCATAACACCAATGACCAGGCCCAGACAGTTCCGCTCCGTTTGGTGTTCTAAAAACGTTTGATTTTAGAGAGAAAAAGGTACCCCGAAAGATGCGAATCCTCGTGGTCGCCGTTTACCCATGTACAGCGAAGAACAAGTTTTGGTCCCCCGTTCCCCGCGTTACATGGGCTCCGACAATGCCCGGATACGTCTGACGGAAGCTCTTTAATAACCTAAAATTGCTTTTTCCTTTGTTAATTTAGAAAATAGGAGCAGAACGAATCCAGCCCTGGCCACGGCGTGTTAATCACCCCGCGACCATACCTAATGAACTACTCACTCATGTTTAAGCAATAAGCGAAGAAAAACCCTAGATCGAAACATGCTTCTGAATACGAAATAAACAAAAGATACGAATTAAACAAGTACCAAAGAATAACTTTATTAAAGAACGGGAATTAATAACGAATTACCGGAATGCGAGTAATTGAACAAAGCTTGAAAACTTGAAAGGGAAATCTCCAAAGGAAAAATCGGCTCCTCAAACGGAAGAAAAACAAAATAAAGTTGGAACCCTAATTCTGCCTCAAAACGGGGTATTTATAACCCTCGCAGTCAAAACACGTGGCAAAGTCAAGCGGGCAGAATAAAGGCCTCGGTATCGATACAGGAGAAGTCCTGTATCGATACCCGTAGGTTCTGTTTCCAAGATGACGCTTGGGTATCGATACAGGAGAAGTCCTGTATCGATACCGGTGCTCAAAGTTGACTTTTTCAGCTTTTGGTCGTCCTTGCTTTGGGTCCCACCGGTTCCCCACATGCCCGATGCCTTGTGTCTTCTTCCCGTGCTCCTTTTGGCCTGTTTCCTACAAAATAAACACAAAACACCAAAAACAAGACAAACACCGAATCAAGTGGAAAATGAAATAAAACGCGCCTCTAATGCGCTAATTTGCCCTACTTAGGCGCTTATATCTTGAGATATTGCGCGCCTATCAGTAAGCACAGAAATCATGTATTATCATACTTTCAAGAAGATGGAACTCCCGCGCGAGCTCTTTGCATAAGTGTCTTGTCCCATTGGTCGGCTTCAGTGCATAGACAGTGTTGCCTAATAAAAGGTCACACTGCCTGTCCGAGCAGAGTCAGTGGTCCTTAAAACTGATTTCCTTGTAGTAGACATCTCGTCTTCCTATAACGTGATTATAGGGAGAACGTGGATGCACAAGATGAGGGCTAGCTCTTCAACATATCATCAGATGATCAAGTATCCAGGAGCAGATGGCATTGAATGCATAAGGGGAAACCAGAAAGTAGCCGACCAGTGCTTTAACATGGTCTTGAAGAAATCTCCAAGGGCCAAACATGTGCAAACGGTTGAAATACCAGATCAGCCGACCTTGGAGGACGTTGGAGGAGACCCCACCAAGAATATGGTGGAGGGATTGAGGAAGATCCAGATCAAAGAAAACGATCTGGAAAGGTATTTCTTAGTCGACGAAAACCTTTCTGAGCAGGAGGAAAAAGAATTGGTCGCTTTCTTAAAGGACCATATTGATGTTTTTGCGTGGACACCACAAGAGATGCCCGGGATAGATCCTGAGATGATCTGCCATCACTTAAATGTGGATCCACAGCATAAACCCGTTGTTCAAAAGAAAAGAAGGTCAACATCACAACACGCAAACGCTGTAATTGAAGAGGTAGAGCGACTGCTCGAAGCAGATGCCATACGAAAAGTGAGCTATCCAGAGTGGCTAGCCAACACTGTAGTGGTTAAGAAGAAGAATGGGAAGTGGAGAGTCTGTGTAGATTTCACCAGCCTTAATAAGGCATGTCCTAAGGACAACTTTCCACTCCCCCGGATTGATCAGCTGGTAGACGTCACTGCAGGCTATGAAAGGATGAGTTTCCTTGACGCATATCGAGGATACCATCATATAGCCATGTATGAACCAGACCAGGAGAAGACGTCTTTCATCTCGCCGAGAGGTCTGTATTGTTATAAGGTCATGTCGTTCGGCTTGAGGAATGCTGGTGCCACCTACCAAAGGTTGGCTACTAAGATGTTCACAAATCAGATCGGCAAAACTATGGAGGATATGGTGGTAAAAAGCAGGGTAAAGCCTGACCACCTAGCCGACCTGAAGGTAACTTTTGACATTTTGAGAGAATACAAGCTGAAAAATGCCTCAAAGTGTGCCTTTGGGGTCAGCTCAGAAAAATTCTTAGGACACTTAGTGACCAAGAGAGGAATTGAGGCAAATCCAGATCAGATCACAGCTCTACAGAACTTTCAAATCCCTAAGACCACGAAAGAGGTCCAAAGGTTGACATGGATGGCGGCAACACTAAATCGTTTCATCAGCAAATCCTCAGATCGTTGCCGACCGTTCTTTCAGCTTCTAAAGAAAAGAGAAGGGTACAAATGGGGAGCCGAGCAGGAACAGGCCTTCCAGGAACTGAATGCTTACTTATCATCACCACCCCTACTCTCTACTCTAGAAGCTGGGGAGCAATTGATCCTATACTTAGCAGTATCCGAGCATGTCGTTAGCTCGGTCCTTTTGCGGATAAGGGTGACAGAGCAGGCTCCGGTTTATTTTGTAAGCAAAACCTTGTTAGATGCTGAGACACGATATTTACCCTTAGAAAAACTGGTGTATGCTCTTGTCATAGCCTCAAGGAAGCTTCCACACTGTTTTTTGGCCCATCCCATCACAGTATTTACTGAGTATCCATTGAGGGCTCTATTGAGAAAACCAGACTTCTCTGGAAGAATCTCAAAGTGGTCATTTGAGTTAAGCCAGTTTGACTTGGACTATCAGCCCAAGACGGCAATCAAGGGGCAAGTTTTAGTTGACTTTGTGGCCGAGTTTACCCCAACCGTAGCTCCACCACCATCTGCTCTCCAACGAGAAGGAACAGGGCAACGTCCCCGAGCAGCCAATGAGAATGGCAGAGCTAGACCCGAACAAGTGAAAATTATATGTCGATGGGTCAGCTTGTAATAAAGGTTCAAGAGCAGGAGTAGTGCTCTTCTCACCTGAAGGTTTGGTGCTCGAACAAGCACTAAGATTGGGGTTCAGTGCCACCAACAATGTAGCTGAGTATGAAGCTCTACTAGAAGGATTGAGGAATGCTTTGGACCTCAAGGTAAGTAAATTAAGGGTGTTTTTTAATTCACAGTTAGTTGTAAATCAACTTTCAGGAGAATACGCTGCAAGGAGCGAAAAGATGGTCGCATACTCAGAAATAGCCAAGGACTTGCTTGACAAATTTGACAAAGTCCACATCCAACAAATCAGCTCGGGGCAGAATGCACATGCAAATTCACTTGCTTGTCTGGGATCAGCTGTAAACACTGAATTTCGCCGAACAGAAGTTGTGGACTATTTAAGTGAGCCAAGCATTGGCTGAGCAGTGAAGTTGGTGATGGAAACAAAGCTTGGGCCGAGTTGATGGACCCACTAGTGGCATACCTACGAGATGGGACCTTACCAGAAGACAAGAGGGAGGCCCACAAGATCAGAACTAAGGCTGTATGATTTTGGCTCTCCCCAGAAGGTAAACTCTATATAAAGTCTTTTCTTGGTCCATACTTATTGTGTGTACATCCAGCATTGGTCCAAAAATTCCTGCATGAAATTCACGCTGGGACGTGTGGGGGACATACGGGAGGACGGTCCATAGCCCACCGAGCAATATCCCAGGGATATTGGTGGCCGTATATGCAAGAGGATGCTAAGTCTTTTGTCAAGACTTGTGAAAAGTGTCAGAGGTATTCACATCTGATCCGAGCACCAGCAGAAGATCTGTCGCCACTGACAAGTCCATGGCCATTTTCACAATGGGGATTGGACATCGTGGGTCCTCTCCCAATGGCAACCGGAAAACGCAAATTCCTACTCATTGGCACAAACTACTTTACTAAGTGGATAGAGGGCGAAGCCCTGGCCAAAATCACTGAGACCATGGTGGAAATGTTTGTCTGGAATAAGATCATAACGAGGTTTGGAGTCCCATATTCTATCATCTCGGATAATGGGTCCCAGTTCGGAAAAAAGTTTAAGGCTTTCTGTGCTCAATACGACATCAGAAATTACTACTCCACCCTAGCCTATTTGCAGAGCAATGGGCAGGCAGAGGCCTCAAACAAGACTATCCTTAAGAGTCTTAAGAAAAAGGGAAAACAAGAAAGGAAAATGGTCGGACGAGCTACCAGCCGTCATTTGGGCATATAGGACCACTCCACGACGATCTATGGGAGAGACGTCGTACTCCCTTGCATATGGGACAGAGGCTGTCATACCACTTGAAGTGGGCCTGCCGAACAACATTGGTAGAATCAGGTGGCAACGACGAAGTCATAGCCGAGCAGCTCGACCTTGCCGAGGAAAAGAGAGAGCGTGCATTGATCACTCTGTCAGCATACCAGGAGCAGCTAGGAAGGAGCTATAATAAGAAAGTGCAGCCAAGGGAATTTAAAGTTGGAGACCTAGTCCTGAGGAAGGTCCTGGCTAACACCAAGGTGTCCTCAGATGGGAAGTTCGGCCCAAACTGGGAAGGCCCATACAAGATCGTTGGGATTGCTGGTATTGGGGCCTATCATTTGGCCGATCTAGGTGGAGACCAAGTTCCACGACCATGGAACGTGTAGAACTTGAGAAAGTTTTTCTAGTAATTAGTTTTTTCTTATGATCACGAATACAATCACGTTTGTTTTAGTATCTAGTTGGGATTACGAATAAAATCACCAACATTTTGTTATGCTTTTTTACTATTAATAAAGTCTTTTACATAATTATCCCTGATTGTGTTAAATACGAACTAAACAAAATGGCTTTTTTTATTCCTATTGGGGAGCAGAGCCTGTATATGCCCTTAGACATTTTAATTCGAATATGAGAAAATTCAGTAAGCTGGATATGAAGAAATTCAGCCCTTTCTAAGTATGAAAGAACTTAGATTTGCAACGATTATTACAATATTCCAAGTACGAAAACACTTTACGAAAATTTCTAAAGTATGAAAAAACTTAGATTTGCAACGATTATTGCAAATATCCAAGTACGAAAACACTTGGTAATACTCCCTAAATATGAATTGCAAATGATCATTGCAAACTTTAAGTACGAGCACAGTTAATACGAAACCCCTAAGTACGAAAAACTTAGGTAAAAGCTGCACTGAAAATTGTCGAGTTAAAAACAGTTAAGAATGAGAATGCTCAAAGACCAACAAGTACGAGTAAACTTAAACCAAAACAAAGAGTACGGGAGACTTAGAGTATCAACAGGCCACAGGCGGCCGAACAAAGCCACACAGGGCTGGGCAGAGTATTAAAACGTTTAAATATAGAGACATAAGCACTCATGCCTTGTCACTGTGCCCTCAAGCAACAGTGGCGAAGTTTGGGTTGGGGACTTTAGAAATGTTACCATCACCTTATTGATGGACGGGGTCAGCAACTTCATCAGCATTTTTAGTCTCAGGATGTTCCAGAATGGGCTCAAGCTGAGCTTGTGTGTCAAGATGGACTTGAGCATTGAGCTGAGCTTCTGCATCCAGTTGAGCTTGAGCAGCTAGGGCAACTTGAGCAGTAGCTTCCATCTCGCTCGGCAACTCCATGTTTGTCCAGTGCGGTGAGGACTTGTCCACTTCAAGCTTTGTGAGCACCTTTGCCAAGCAGTTCCCCAAATAGCATCATTCACTGCTGGCATCTGATTCACAGTCTTGAGTGGCCACGTCTATGCCCCTGTTATATTCAACATCAGCTCGGACATTGGCAGCCTCCAGTTGACGCTTGAGCTCTTCAATCTCTCTCTGAGCAGCTTCTTTCCCCCCCTTTAGTTTATCACTCTCCATTTGAGCCTCACACCACCGCGATGCATGATAAGCATTGTCCCGTTCAGATTTCTCTAGACTATTTTGAAGAGAAGAGATCTCTTTCTTCATATATTTCTCAGTTTCCTTAGCTCGTTCAAAACCAACGGAAACTTTATGCCATGATCTGCATGGAATACAAGACAGCATAAGTACTAAGAAGACGCTAGGCCGAACCAAAATACAAGCCCATTAATCTCGGGAATTGATCGCAGCTTGTGCAACGGCATAAGCAATATCTGGGGAATTGATCTTGTCTGACATGGTGAGAGGAGCCTCGTTTGGACGAGCGATCACGGGAACCCAAGGAGCAGGTTGCGCTATACGCCTAGCAGAAGCTCGGCGGGTGTTAGAACCATCCACCTTCTGCCTTTGAGGAGATGGTTGAAGGGGATCTTCAGGTGAGGCCTCTAGGGCACTCTTCTCCCTTTGGTTGGTTTCAGAATCAGTAGGGGGTGTGATTGTGGTTGAAGGAGAAGCCGTGGATGAAGGAGCAACAGTTGGGGCACCACCAAAACCCAGTATATCCAAGAGCCTAATTGGTCGAGCAGTCATCTCTGCATCATGAGGAGGGGAGGGAGAATAGCCAGATGAGGAGGAATCACTTACGTCAACAAGGGGATTGAATATCAAATGTTGTTTCCCCAAGCGTAGGGCTAGGTATCGCGTAGCATAATAACCGGTAAGACCGGGTCGAATCCACAGGGACCGAACGCACCCGGCGTGAGAGTTGTCTTGCAAGTAAAGGTGTAGCCTTGAAGCGGCAAACTTGTTTTGTGATTTGATTGGTGGAATTCTCTTAACTTCGAGAACGACTCGGAAGATTAAAAACGGCAAATTAAACTAAGGCAAAGTCTAGGGGATTTTAACAACCATAACTTAGGCTAATTCGTTCCTCTCTTGTTGAGATTAGGTTCTTGTAACCATTTGGCAAACATCTAGGTTGACATCGCTCCAAGCATCACACGTGAAAAGGAGAATCAACCCTTAACTACGAGAGATCAAAAAGATTAACAAACCTAGACTTTGGTACATAAAATTGATCCTAACTCTTTGAACTAGAAATGGTGTTCGATAAAGTTTAGGGTTCTTGAGCCAATTAGACAAACTTTTAGATTGACATCGCTCAAAGCGTCACCCGTACCTAGCTGAATTAACCCTCGGCCACGAGAGATCAATGAGATTAACAAACCCAAATTTTGATACTTAAAGATGAACCCGTGACTTTATTAAACAAGAAGTGTTTGCAATTTGGCGAGAAGAACGAATTAAACCTAAGTCATGAAGTGCTAATCACCCCATGACCGAGCCTACTTAAACTACTCACCCATTACACTTGTTAACAAGTCTAGAATATAGAAGAAAACTAAAAACATGCTTAATAAACTTAATAATCGATTTTTTATGGTTAATCCTAGGTTTGCCTACCACATTAACTCTTGAGAAAATCACAAACAACAATTACTAACTTGAGTTTAAGAAGGAAACGACTAGAAAATAGAGAATACAATTTAACCGATAAAAACGTAAACAAACTTGATTTATATAGAGATCCAATGAGTAACTACAACATTAAACAACAAGAAATTAAAGGAAAATGAAGACTTACTTGATTAATCTAGAGAGATAAAACTTAAATGGCTATGGAGTTTTTACTAGAAAAACTAACTAAAGAGGGAGAGGTAGGAGAGAGGAGGGAGGAGGGTATTTATACTAAAAGAATTTTACATTGGCTAATTATCCCAAAAATATACTATAAGTGGAAAGTTTTCATAAATGGAAGATATTAAAGCAACCAAAAATCTGTCAAAAATCGCCAAGAATGAGTCTGGATCGATCCAAACTTGAGGTGGATCGATCCAGAAGTGTCTGTTGAGCTTTTGGGATGAGGTGGATCGATCCAGATTGGTCTGTCCAGGCAGATTTTTTACCCAACTTCGCGGGCACGCCCCGGCTTCATCCGAACTCGGAATGATGCGATTCTTGAACCGTTGGAAAGCTATATGAGTCTACTTTCCAACCCAATTGACCTCATATTCATAGCTTTTGTATCTTGAAAGTAATGAGCCTTTTTCTATTAGTTGGTCAGATTTTCTCGAAGCTCATAACTCCAAATTTCTTGT
Organism: Vaccinium myrtillus; assembly: GCA_016920895.1. Classification (NCBI taxonomy): domain Eukaryota; kingdom Viridiplantae; phylum Streptophyta; class Magnoliopsida; order Ericales; family Ericaceae; genus Vaccinium; species Vaccinium myrtillus. The sequence goes on from CM029276.1 coordinate 6,190,479, forward strand.
TCTTTTGTTTCGGGCCTTCCTTGAACCTTCAAAAGCTTCTTGAATCGACTTCTAAGCTTCAGCGATTGTCCTCCACGGCATTGCGGGACCTTAGGTACTTCCGGATACAACCGGAGATTATTTGGAGCTTTGGACACACCTTTTAGCTCCGATTCTCTGAAACTCATAAAAAACACAACTCGCGCAAAATCAATCGTATAAAGGCACAAAATGCACGTGTGTGTGATCACAACGAGCGAGAAAATGAAGGTCCCACCAGTTTAGGTTTAGGTTCAGGAGCCTATTCAGGGCAAGGGTGCCCATCACAACCCTAACGAAATTAGGGCACAGCTGCACAGGGCACATGTTGCACCTATTGCAAACCTCACGAAAGAAGGGGTCAAAGGGAAGTCTAAGACCACCCTCTACGATGAATATTAGAGGGATATGAATCTTATCTTGGGTCTGACCCTGTTCTCCTAAATCATCTGTATCGTTTAAATGAAAATGGACGTCGTTGGGGATGTTATATTTTTGACAGAATTCTTGGATCTTTTGGGCATTACTGAGCAAGGCCCTATGTTTTCCATTTTGAAACAGTTAGGGTTTCACTGTTGAAACTTGAAACCCGGAGAGACAAAGAAAACGACAGAAATTGTAAGAACACTAACTGGAAAGATGTGGTCTGAAAGAACACTTACGTTAAGGAAAGGAGTTCTCCGACGAGAATAGAGAAAGGTTTCCGACGAAGAACGGAGGCGGCTTGGGAAGTTTCGCAGGATTGATGAAATGGCTTTTCCTCTTTCTCTCTCTGCGTTTCTGTATCTAATGAGGGGAATGAAAAAGAAGGAATGGGTCAGAATCCTAAGGGTTTAAGGGTTTGATAGGGGTGATGATTATCCCGCCCAAAACCCCAAAAAGTAGGACATGACGCATCTAAACACGTCAGTAAAAACGTCCTTTGGGTTTATCTGATGACCAGCGGGTCATTTCGCATTTAATGCGAAATCAATTTTGTTCCCCGCGTAAGGGGGAGGCGTGCAACAACATGTGTTGGAAACCGTTGAAGCTCTGCACACTGCTGATGAGTGACAGGAGAGGGCAGAGCTGGGGAGCAATTGGAGTGGGTAAAACTTGATTACCCTTGGGATAGGCATAGCAAGTGCCTCAAGTGGACACCACGTGAAGGTAGTAAGCTCGGCGAGGTCCCTTGACCATACGCCGATCTGAGTTGACCACGAATAAGGTCAAGACAATAAACTAGATTAATATATCAGGATGTGCTAGCTCGGCGTGAATCACAAGGAGATGCCCCTGACATGGCCGAGTTAGGTAGGCTATGAGTATAGCTTAACAACATTCTAGAATACGTGATTCAGCCCAATGTCAGCTTGGCACGGATGGGCTGAGCTATGTATGAGTTATGTCGAGCTGTGTAGAAGCACGACACCGCTTTAATGTATGAGGCGGTGAGACATTCCAAAATATTCTAAGTCGGTTTCTTATGTGATACGGAGCAGTCCCAAGAATAGAGGGATTGGTGTAAGCACTCCTAATGTGACTAGGAATGTGCTTTATTTAGGGAAAAGTCCCATTAGGAAAGGTTTCCTAAGACAAATAGGAAACAGGGGCAACGTGATGCCCTAATAAACAAGTCGTCTACATCTATAAATACAGCATTATGCCCATGAAAAAAGGTATGCTGTGAATTTCTTTCATACGCATTGAGTGATTTGTGAATTCAAGTACAAGATACTAACATAGGCATTGGAGGGCCTTTGCCGACGATAGGCAAAGGTGCTCTAACCCTTGTCTGTCTTGCAGATTTAAGGTTGCTGCAAAGACGCATGTGATCAAGACCCTACGTGGATTTTATCCCCGTATAGGTATGTTGTGAGTTACATTACGAGATGTGTCTAATCTGAACCTGAACCTCTCCGCACTTGCACATGACCATTGGACTGGAAGGTGAAGTCTCTTTTAATGGTCAAGTTAATTGTGGTACTTCTGATTCTTTTCACCGCCGTAAAAATAAATCGAATAATTTCACTCACCTCTTCCAAGGTTTTTTTTTATATATAAAAAATAGAGACCTCGCCTAAAGTTTCTAAAATGTGACTTTCCTCCCATACTTTACGTGACAATATACAGATTCCCCATTCTACTACTCCATTAAATGACGAAAATACCCTTAAATCTGGTTTTTGCTTGTTTAGCTGAAGTTCACGTTTTATTTCCTCTTTGGCTATATTCGAACCAATTATAGTCAACCCAAGCATAGGAGATTCCATGTTCTCCTCCAAAAAGAAAGAAGAAATTAGGTGCTTTGGAGGATATCAATTGGATTGGGAGGTTAAATAAAGTACATATTTCTTTGTAAGTATATTTCTTGATTCCTTATTTTATATGCTACAAGTAGCCAATGATTTTTGACATCTCAACTAATTAATATCTCCCTCTTTCAAAAAAATTAATTAATATCTCCAAAGCTTTTTGGTAATGTTTCTCTTTCCCCAATTTCTTATTAGCTTGTCTGTTATATTTATTTGAATGTCACCAACATTGCTAAAAAAATTAACACAAAAAACTAACCACCTTGTAAGTAGGTCCATATAGTTGTGGGCTCCATTTTTGAACTTCAGATATTTTTCTTCAGCTTTGCTAATTCAAGTGCTTATGGTTCATGAAGCAAAAACAACTTATAATAGATAAATGTAGAAAAAGCCTAATTTTGTGGGACTCAAACTTGATGCATTGGGGCTTTTAATTTTCCATGATATGCTTTTACCATAAGTTAGCTGCCCAAACACCCTTGTAGGTATTGAAAAACTTCCAAATGAAATAATAGAAAAACTTAGGGAGTTGCTATTTTTACGCATTTTTTTTTTATCTCACTGAGCAAATAAAAAGAGAGTAAAAACCCACAAATGGATAGGGAATTCGAACCCTAACATTTTCACATCTTGATTAAAGTACTCGTGATGAAGTTTAATATGCCTCATTAACTTGGAGGGAAGTTTTCGGGAAATATAAATAATCGATTCTTTAGTCTTACCAACTTTGTTTGAAAATCCAATTAGCATCTTAACAAAGTTGACAAGCCTTGAGCACATTATATTAAGCTAATGATTGGTGCCAAATCATGTGAAGCTTCATTTGGCCACATGCATTTACCTTGTTTATAAACACATACCAACAGAAAACATTGTGTTGGCTTAATTTTATAATTGCTTAATCTTTCCCTTTTTTTTTTCTTTATTCACTTGAAAGTACCAAATTGCCCTTCATATGGGAAAAGTGACTCAAGAGGTAAGGGTAATTTAGTAATTTCAAGGTGAATAAAGACAAAAAAAAGGGAGTGCAAAAGGATAATAGGGGGGGTGTGAAAATCATTTCTCATTTTATAATGAGGATCCAAGAATTTTTGGGGGGAGTGATTTCCACACCCCAAAATTGATATCCACACCTCTTTTTTTTCATTTAGTGAAATTTTATAGTAGCACTTAAGCCCGTTTGGATGACGTATTAGTTTTGGGGGGATTAAATAGTAAGGAGAGATAAAATAGTCGGGGTGATTAAATAAGAAGGGTGGACCCACATTGATGTGACAGTTAAGAAGGGGGATAAAATAGTACGTGGTTTGGATGGATGATTAAATAGGGGAGATAAAGATGGTGGATGATGTAAAAACCTTTCAAAAGACTATTTTGCCCTTGTGAATGTCCATTTTAGATTATGCATTTAAATTATTAGATAAATACAAAAATTAATTGTTTTGCTATATTTGTCAACAATTAAGTTTCAATACTTCATTTTACTATATTTTCATATAAATTAAGAATATTAAATATTGAGAGTTTTTTTTTTCCTCTTTCTAATAGACTACTCCATACCAATACACTTTTTTCCTTTTAACTAATCCATACCAATGCACTTGCCATGCACTTGCAACACCTTGGACTCCATACACTTGGCACACCGAATAAATTCCCTCATTTACACAGTACTTCGTTGTTTACAAGGAAAATAATCAGTTCATCTTCCCCATTTCATTTTCCCCACTTTCCGTCCATTCATCCCTTCGATCTCTCTCTCTCCAGTGGTGGTTACAGATTCCGGCAGGTTTCAGGCGCTCACAGATCTCGTGGCTACGGATTCCGGTAAGATATTGTGTGAGTTTTGTTCAAGATACAGTACAATTTCTGTTCTTCTAATGCACCGGAGCCTTTTTCTTCTTCTTCTATTGGGTCCAGAAATTGGGAATTAGAGAGGGTAGGGTGGTAAAATTGGGGTTGATATCAGCCATGACTAAACATAAGCACCCCCCAGGTGCTTATAATTAGTTAGGCTTCCCCCTGACTATCGGAGAAGCCGGATGAGATATCAGGGGCAGAAAAAATGGTGCCAAACGGTGGATATGGAGGACAACCACGACTAAAATACCCCAACCCAGTCATCCCTCTTCTAAATACACCATCCAAACGAACACTGGACTATAGCTTGAACCCCTACGCTATTGTCCCGTTGCTTGTCCAAGAAAATTTGTTCCATTGCTCGTCCAAGAAAATTGCAATGCATCCTTTTGGAGGTTTTTGGATCTTCGACTTGTGACGGAAGCCTTTTGGCCATGTAGCTTTCATAACCAAAAATTGAATGAATAAGAGCCTCAAGAAATAGCAACCCAATAACAAAAAGTGAATAAACATAGAAAACGGTGAAGAAAAAATGCCAGAGAGACCGACAAAAGAGAGAGAAAAAAAAAAAAAATCCCCATAATCATTAAAGTGAGGGAATTCACAAAAATTTACAAAAGCATGAACATTAAGCAACTATGAATGACAAAGCAAGTTTCATTTTTGATAGAATGGCAAACGAATCTTGAACAGACTTTACAATTACTCTTGCGACGAATATATAGACAGATGAACAATGAGACGGACCACATGTCCAACCAAATAAACAAATTTCATTGTATGGTAATGAATCGCCATCGGTTATGAATGACTTGCTCTTCTTATAAGGGGGAGGGAGGGAGGGAGGGAGGGAGGGAGAGGAGAGGAGGAGAGAGGGAGAGAGAGAGAGAGAGAGAGAGAGAGAGAGAGAGAGAGAGAGAGAGAGAGAGATGCAGGATCTACTTATGAAGGGCTTAGAACTTTTCTATATTATACAATTAACAACATTGATCAGAATATATATAATCTCGTGGAACTTGAGTATGATTTATTATGAGCTTCAATAATTATGCACTTCCTGCTGGAAGATGAACAATGCTCCCGAAGCTGGTGGCAGATTTAGGCCTCCATTCACTTCTTGCCTTAACGATATCGCCCCCATCCTTGAGTCGAAGCAAATGCTGGCACTCGACATGACCTGAATCAACCAAACCACCTACACCGCCACCAGATATGGCAGTGAGGGACTGCACTATGCTATCCCTTCTACATTCCCGCCTGTACTCCAGAGTCATACTGGAAAGCTCATGGCTCTCCAAAATTGGCAGTGGGGCACTCTGAATTTGAAAGCGCAAGGGAATGCCAGAAAAGTCAAATAAGGGGAAAAACAAAAAAGAAGCAGCAAAATAAAGAGATGCGAAATATACACATCCTAGAGTACCGAGGGATGTGGGTAGGAGATACACACATCCCTCCATACCCTACCCACATCCCTCGATACTACATCTGCAATAAATCAGCATTCATTGCATTATAAACTCTCAGCATGCAATAAGCAAACTTTTTTCTGGGGGTGGAAACGAATTAAGTTAATGAACTCTTCAAGGTGCACCATGGAAAAGGAGAAATCAAACTCCAATTCCTAGTTAGTATAGCTCACTTAGCTCATTATAGCAACCTCACGGATCTACCCATTTTTCTCTCTTCTTGTTTTTTTTTTTTTTGACGGACAGGAGTGTCCAGGCTAGCTTACATGCACCTCCACTAATCCCCTCCCAGTCCAGTCACAGGCGGATACGCACTAGGGATTCACAAGAAATCACTTTCTTTCGGCTGATCAATTTTGGGGGGAAGAGAGGTGAAAAGAGATCTCAAAAGAGGTAAAAAGAGATCTCTAAAACAAACAAGATTATTTTCACTAAAAAACCACTGCAAGAACTTAACCATCTACCCTAGAAACTGATGCCAAATGCTCATACCCGAGCATAATTTCAGGCAAATGCAACATTATTACATTATGATGATTCCTCAAGAGGATAAGAAAATTTAAAAGCAAGAGGAAAATCAAATAAATGAAGTGTTGTTTTTTTTACCTCAAGTATCCACCCAACGTATTTCACATTGTTGACATGCTGGTTGACGTCTAAATCACCCCATCTAGGCTGCCAAATTGAAAACACAGCAAAAACAAAACAAAGTGAGGGCCGTGAAACAACTTTATGGTATGTCAAAGAAGGATTTCATAATCTAACAGCTTTAATTTACCGTTAAACCAGTACGAATACAGTCTGCCGTGCTTTCATCAAGTTTGGGTGATTTTCTGTTGTCCTCATCCACCACGGGAGGTGAATCCACAAAATAAGAACCTATTTCCTCCCGAATTTCATTTGGAAGTTTGGATATCCTACGAGTCTCTTTATTCATCATCACCAAAACACTGCAATATGTACAACCAAATAACACGACAAAATTAGCATAAGTTGCTCCTGGCACATCAAAGGACTGGCTTATCATGCCTCGAGAACTCTTGCCCTCCAAATAAACCACTCAAATTTGTACACAGAACAAGTTACAGTGGGCATGTTAACAGTAATCCCTAGATTCTCTACGCCTCCAGAATCCACAAAATATCTTTCATAAGATTAAAAAAGAGATCTTCTATCAAAAGATTTGTACATGATCTTTACGTTTAATGTTGCCTAAGAAGCACGGATACAGATAAACATATGTCTACAAATATGAGCCATAGAAACTCTCAAAAGATAGGGATATGAACGCAGCAGGGACGCACCAAAAAAGAAAGAATACACATCTTCATAGATTTTTAGTAGTTAATCATATGAAATGTCGTATCTATAAACAACCACAACTCCTCTTGTAAGTTTTTTTCTCCTTTTACCTTTGAAATAATGGAATAGAAACAAAAGACTTTTCAGGTTGAAATTGATTTGTATAATTCTTATCTCTTACGTTTCAAGTGTTATAATTTAACCCCAAAAGTAAGTTGTTAAGATTATGCAATCGCCCCCACCATTTTCCCATCAGTGTCTAGAGAAACAAGTTTCTCCGACTTAAAAATTAAGAAAATAAAATGTGGTGTGTCCAATACATGCGTCGTCGTGTCCCCTGGATGTTTGACACATGCATGGCAACAACTCAGTCATGTCAGTGCTTCATAAGTTGCTATTTTTGCTATTTCCGCTACTATTGGATATATTCACTCAAAAGGAACTGAAATTTGCCAATAAACAGATAGCATATTTACCATTATCGAATGAAGTTGCTGATCCACTAAAACTTTGCCAGGAGACAAAAATATAGAGGATAGTTGCATGCTTTTGAAGTGTTAAGTCATGCGACTTTGTAATTAAAAAGATAAGTCCCTACCTGGATGCTCTTGTCAAAACACCCCCGGTCTTCCAGTCACGGACAACCCAATCTCGCCGCACACCATTCTTTCCAGATGGAGCTACCCAAGTGTCTACTTGTACAACATCACCCCTAAAATAATCAAGAAGCGCATTTATTAGTCTTAGTTATCAAGTTGAAATAACATAAAAATAAAATAAAATCTAATTCCCAATCTGGACCAACCCATCATCCAAATAAAATCTCAATTCCCCCACTCAAAAGCAATGCAATACACAGGCCTCCTTATAAGAAGTATTCCAATGTGTTATCTCCGTACCAAGTGCTGGCCCAAACTTCACCCACCTACCTTGAGACTAGAAAATCTCAAGAAGTCGCCTATAATGAAAAGTGTTTCCAAGGCTCCCCCACCCCGAAGGAAGTCAATAACTCCGCAATATTACTATCCTTATTGAAAATATATCCCTCTCGCATAGAAACCTCCACTTCCACTTCGTGGAGAGAGAATAGCATTATATACTCATATCTCCTTCCATTCCAAAGCATTTTATTAAATAATTAAAAAGGTTTTGTTAGTAAGGTGATCCTAAAATTTCCCCATTGTTATCCCTCCTGTCCTGAGATTTACTCCCTATACGAGTCTTTCAAATTGTTAAAGCATCCAACAACCAATTGGCAATGAGCGATTCATATACTAGCTTTGGAGGTTATAATTAACCAATGTGGGACAAAATCCAACACAAATATCTCAAACTACTTCAACTATTGGAATCTAGTGTTCCAAGTTTTCCTCTAGTAGGGTTTGATACAAGAACACGAATGGTTGAAGTGAACATATCTCAGGTTCTATTCTCCTTCCAACCCCTTCACCTCTATTTGGATCCATGTTTATTGATTGACAATAGATATATTATACATCAAAAAAACATATGACCGAGCAACAAAAAAGAAGGCCCTTCACTTTTTAAAGCTAATGGGGTAATCTTCTCATCCACACATTCATGAATATATTAAGTCATCTTAGAAATACTTGAACCTAAAGGATTTAGCTAAGCTTCTATAGCATGATTAGGTCATGAATAAAATTGAATGTGTCAAATGGATATCAAACTAAACAAGATTCGTAGAGACAATTGAAGCATGAGAGCCTCCAAAAAATGTATGATCATCTTTAAATCATAAGAACAAGCAATAAATGCACCCAACACTGCGACTTACCAAGTCGGATAGCGATCTACCACAACTTGCATTTTATTGACCACCCAAATCAGGTTCCTTTTGCACATCTCCGGAGTTGAACCAAAGCCATCACCTAGAAGCCCCACACTCTTCACATGGTTAAGAGCCGTTTCCTGCAAGAAGTGCTTAAGCTTGTGAAAAAACAAAAACTAGACATGTTGATGAAATCTGTGAAATCACCAGTTGTCCTAAAAGCCTAACTTGTTAGGAAATGGGCACACCATTTCTTAAATTATCAAGCTGTTCGACACTCTCCCTCACGTGCAACCCTTTGTGCTTATGGAGATGGAAACATCTATACATAGCGCAAAAGAGAATGCAAAGGGGAGAAGCATATTTCTCATGGGGCATACAAGCAAATAGAGAGACGTGAAACCCAAAAGCACCAATGGTCCAATGGCATAAGCTGTAAGGAAATGGGCGCATGTGTGCAAATGTTTATCAAGGTATCCAACCAAAAAATGAAGTCGTTAGTATTGTACATGCAGTGCATACATTCCTTTATACACAAATGAAGGTTTGATCTACCTGCAAATGATTCATCAGCGTCTCTATAGAGGCAGTCCGATCAGCTCCAATTTCATAGGATCTGATTGAGAAGTTTTGACGGAAAATGAGACCATCCTGAAGCAAACCAAACTGATCAACGAGCATATCAGGGCGCCTTGGCTTCCAATCAAGCATCGTCCATTGCTTCTCAGCTGCCAAGAATATGGTGGTGATAGCAGCAAGAAGCATGCTCCAATCTGGTAATTGATTGATAAAAGTCCTCTGGGCATGTGGCGGTGCGTCATTCTCACTTTTGAGGCCTTCCATTACACCAACTTTGGTACCGTTTACCCTGGTAGGGGCTTGTGCATTGGCCTTAAACTTTAAGCCCCTGGTGGTAGAAGATTTTGATTTAATACCCGCCGTATCCACATTTGTTGGCACTCCTCCAAGCTTGCTGGATGTCTTGGCACCAGATTCAGGTAGAGAAGATGCAACTTGAAATAACGCAGAAGTAGCAACAGGAGCAACCATGATGAAAAATGTATATTGCCACCCCAATCAGAGGTATCAGAGGTTGAAAGAAGTCAAGAACAATCTCTTTAAGTGTACTTTCAGCAAGTTGAAACAAGCAACCAGATGGTATAATTAGGAATGTTCACCGAAATGCGGCAAAGATGGATATGCTGCGTCTGCAACACATGAAAATTACAAGATCAGATTTATAGAACTGAAAATTCAAGAATTTGTTTACCTAATTTTCACTGTCTTCAACTATATTAATCAAGTCAGGTATCAATTCCACACCGCCCGTAAAAAGGGATTCCATTTTCTGTAACTGATAAAGGGAGTTTCATTTTCATTTACTCAAAATAACTATCAGCAACAAAGAAGTTTACCGGACTATGTTAAAACTATGCCAAGTTATTTGGTACAGTATCTGGAAGCTGAAAAAAAAGCTGATTTTTGAGAAATTCTGTTTTGATGTTGTTTAACTTTTGCTTTTCAATGCTCAGTTTTTACTATATAATTTCAGTTGCAACAAACACTCACAAAAAAGTAAGATTATGGTAATTGAATTGGAATCCCCCAAACCTAGATTTTTCAGAGTCATGACCCTAAAGAAGAAACAAATAAACCCCAAAATAAACTAGTAAATAAGCAAATGTTTTCGCTCAGCCTACTACCATATGGTCAGCCCCTCTCCACACCCGTCCAAAAAAAAAAAAGAAGATAGTTTGATACTTTGATCGGCTATCAATAGGCAAGTGAACAAGCTATATTCCATTATCGAAGATGGAAGGAAAATATATCTTGAACTTGAATCGCCCATTTTCCAGAACAAATTAATCTTGTTCACATGCCTATCGATATTCGACCAAACTGATCTATAGCAGATTTGCAGGCCTGTTTTTCTTTGCAGGTTCTACAAGACGAATGGTGTGTATCATGATTATGTACCCTATGTGGCCCACAATTAGGGGTAAGGAGGTGTATGGAGGGGAGCTGATTAGATGAGCCCATATATCACTCTTCTTAATGCTTTTTCAACTACCAGAAATTGGGTAACCCAATAATTCATGAGAACAACGGAATTCTAGAAACCGCTGGAGCGAGGCAGCTAGCTGGAATAATCATCAAGATGTCTAAGGATCGAATGGTGGACCAATGGTCTTCATTCCTCACTCCTTTGAGGAAGCTACACATGGCCTAGGCACGATGATACGGAGACTACATATAGGTAATCACACCGGGCCAAACTCTGTTTGGAACTTGGTGGAAGAAGGAAAGAAGAAGTAAAACAAAAAGAAAGAAAATTGGAGAAAAATTCGATCGTTCTTAATACTCTATTTTGCAATTTTTATTCTCTTTCCTCTCAAATTAGAAAATGAACCCTTCATTTCCCTATGATCCAAATAGAGAAAGAAAAGGAGAGAAAAAACTAGTATTAAGAATGAAAGTACGAGAAAAGTGTGAGAAAAATTATACTGTGCTCCATGCTCTATTTTTCTCTTTTCTATTCTCTTTCTCCTTAAATACCACTATGGAAGATTTTTCCTTTTTAATTTTCCCTTCTCTTCCCAAGTACCAAACAAACCTAATTCCCATCATTACAAAAGCAATGAAATTCTAGAAACGAATCACCATAACGGCAGAAGAAGTTGTGAATGAATTTGGTAAATCAGTTAAACGTGAAACAAACAAAAACATGGATAAAACCTCACAAAACAAACAAGAACAACAAAGCAAAGGAACCAAAACAACAAGAACTTTCGAAAATGCTACAGAATCAGAGAACAGATCTTAAAAGTTCGCAGAAAAACAAAAACGAAACTGTCTAATCAATTCACCATCCCCATTCTGCTCCACTACATTACGTCAAATACCACGCAAAATTATCACCAGCAAAGAACCCACAAAAAATTAGAAGAAAATAACTCAAGTCCGAACCTTAATTTCCAAGCTCAGAAAAACCCAGATAATAAAATTCCATACACGTAGAATTACGCCTAGAAAGTCGACATTTTTGCTCCTTTTCTCGTAGCTTCTGGGTTTTGGGATCACTGTGCTCAACTGTTTTGCGCTTTTTCTCCTTTAGGAGAGAGAGACTATTGGATTTGTGTCGCTTTGTGGACAGACAGCGAATTGGGGTGGTGAAGACTTCTTGTAGAGTGACCACATTTTTATATACTCTCCTCCACACCTCGTTGTAATTTCCAAATTTCCCACCTCGTTTCTACGGACACGGAGTCGTGTGTAAAGCAAGTTGCCCCCTTGACCAAAAACTTTTTGATGTCTTTTACCGGAGAAAATTTTGGGTGCGGATTGGGTAGGAACACGTGGTGCCCGACGCCCAATCCGAGTCGTTCAAAAACGTTTTGGACGGCTCAAATCTGATGGGGTAAATTTGCACCCGAAAATTATATAAATGCCACCCTCGGATTTGAGCCGTCCAAAACGTGTTTGGACGGCGTGAATTGGGTGTCTGGCACCACGTGTCCCTACTTAATCCCGCACCTAAAATTTTCTCCTTTTACCGAGTCTTTCAGTTACTCCTATATTTTTCCACTGAATTCGGATCAAGATTTTAGTTTAAATTTTTATCTGAACGAGAGAAATTGAAATTGAAATTGAAGGAAGTATAAAGTGTAGGTAAAGTTTAAAAAGATTCACTACAATCGAATAAAATTGGAAAAAGACGAAAAAGAGAATCTTTTAGCTTATTTAGTGTCATTTTATATCAATTTTTTTCAACGTTGATCTATGTTTTAATATTTTTTTAATTTTTATTGTCAAGACGAACAATGTAATGTGAAAATTATGCCAAAAAATTAAAAGAAATGTAACTAAAAGTTAAATGATTCAGCTTGTCCTTGACGAGAGTAAATTTAGTCCAAACGCAATCTAGATCTTCTTCTATCCATAAAAATAAATTTGACCGTTTAACTTATCTATTTTTAAATTTTTTTTGAACTCCTTTTTTTATATTACAAATGGTAAGCAAATATCTAAATTACATCAAATCTAATTTAAGTTTATGATCACATTAAGGGGGTGTTTAGTAAACTCAGTTTCAGCTTTTATTTTTTATTTTTTGATTTTTTAGATTATATTCTGAATATATTTTAAATTTGGTTGAGTGTTTGGAAGATATGTGCATAATACATTTTATAGTTTTTTTTTTAATTCAAAATGGAAAAAGTGAAAAATGAGAAGTCAAAAAACTTCTCCCAGCCTACTTTGCTTCTCCTCTCTAATGCAAAAAAAAAAAAAAAACAATATACATTCCAACAAAATGCATTTTTCATTTTTAGCCAAACAAAAGAAACCCAAAATGAAAAAATGAAAAGTAGAAAAGGAAGCATCCAAAGAGGCTCTAAGACCAACTAATAATTGGTCAAACGGTTGTGTGGCTATACTTAGTTGCAGTGAGGTTGAGTTCAACTCTTATGGAAATAATGGGGATTACCCGTTGTGACAAGTCATTACACTCATGTGGTGACCTCAATTGTGGGTCCTCTATAATCTGTATTTGGGAACGAAACCACACAAATTGTTGGGAATGTTGAGTAGATCATTCATGTAAAAAATCAAATTAATTAGATATTCGTAGTCTTATGGTCAGATACCATTTATATGGACGGCTAATATCATTTGGAGAATACAATGTAAGATAAATTTGACTCTATTGTATGTTTACCAATCTCCGATGATTATGATCTTTGGTACTCAAAATGTGCTCAACATTCTTGAAAAAATGAACTGTTCTGATCCCAAATGACTATTTCATAGGACCCACAATTGAAGTCACAACAGGAATGTAGTGACTTGAGTCACTGCGGAAACCCCAAGTCTAAAGAATGGTGATGCTCTTATTCTGGGTGAGTTGAGGCTGGGGTATTGTAGCTTCTTCTAAAATTTGACCCTCAAAAACTATAGTCCTATTGAGAGGAACGAAAAAGTAAACAAAAAGTCTTATTTAGAAAGAAAAAAATCAATATTTTCTGTTTGCAAGTTGACCCTTGGCCTCCCATTTAAAAGTGTGCGAAGGTTGGCCAACTGAATTAATCCCAAGTGATTTTGTTGAGGCTACTTTGATAATTCAAATTGTTTGTTTCTTAGGGCTCGCTAAGAACATTGACAATGTCAAAAATCACTTCTATCGGTTACTGATTGATATGATTTCCAACCTAAGCCGTCTATTTTATAAACAAATGTAGGAGTTATTCAAAATGTTATCACGTTCGATCAAAGTGAAAATTTTCAGAGATGTTCTTCTATATGTGATGTCGAACATCTATACATGATGTAGTACATCAACAGTTTGGTTTCTCAATGAAATTCGAAAATAAGGCCTACAAAGTAAAAGTATGGAGGATTGCAATAGATTGAATTTTAGAGGGAAGTGACTCCCTATGTAATGCGCTAGTACACTGCAGGGATAGATGCATGTTAGTGGTCCATATCAAAAACTCATTTTCATGATTTGAAACATTTGATTTATAGACTTTGTTAAGCACTATATTGAGAAAACAATCAGATTAAGCATACATAAGCATACATTGTTAACTAATAGTTGACATTGATTTATCTTATAACTCATTTTTTAAATAACTCATACGTTGTTTTTATTACGAATGTTGGATTAATGATATCCAATAGAATTAATTTTTTTCCTAAATCATCTACTCGGTCAAGTCATAAACTTAACTGTCCAAAGAATAAGGATGAGATATTAAATAGATTGACTTCTGAAGGGAAGTGACTCCTTGTGGAATGCAATAGTGCACTGCAGGGATAGATGCATGTTAGTGGTCTATATCGAGATCTCATTTTTGTGATCTAAAAATTTAAAAAAAAGGCGAGCAGCCATTGAACAAAAAGGCCATAAGAGGGCTCTTCTTTATATATTACATAAGCCTAAAGTAGGTAGCCCCGAAAGTCGAACTCATTTGATTTATAGACTTTTATTAGGCACTATATTGAGAAAACAATCAGATTAAGCATACATTGTTAACTAATTGTTGACATTAGATTTGTTTTATAGCTCATTTTTTAAATAACCCATCGTTGTTTTTATTACGAATGTTGGATTAATGATATCCAATAGAATTAATTTTTTCCCTCAATCATCTACTCAATCAAGTCGTAAACTTAACAGTCCAGAGTATGAAGATGAGATGTGAAATAGATTGACTTCTGGAAGGAAGTGACGCTATGTGTAATGCGCTAGTGCGTTGTAGGATATATATGCATGTTAGCGGCCTATATCGAGATCTCATTTTTATGATTTGAAACGTTTGATTTGTCGACTGTTTTAGGCACTATATTGAGAAAATAATCAATTAAAGCATACATGGTTAACTAATGGTTGACATTAGATTTTATTACAAATGTTGGATAAATGATATCCAATAGAATTAATTTTTTACCTAAATCATCTACTCGGTGAAATCAAATTTTTAACTGTCCAAAGTATGAAGACGAGATGTGAAATCCTCCTTTGTCCCACATCGCTTATATATGGAAATGTAGGATAGTATATAAGGTAATGCCCGCTAGCTATTATTAATCTTAGTTATAACTTTTGAGTCACATGCTTAGATTAAGAATTAGCCGATCAACTGGTGCAAGTTACATAAGATCTCACTGAAGTCTATTGAGGTACACCACTAGCACCAAACTTCTAGACTGCATTCTCCAAGTCATACAATAGAGGCACAATTTGATAATATGGCCTGAATGTACTATTGAATTCTCATTTTGCATTCTAGGTAAAAGAAAACTCTTCATAATCCATTTTGATGATTACAGATTACTCCCAAACACTACCTTGTTGCAAAATCTATTATACACACATCTCGGAAACACTCTACAAATAATGATCTATTATGAACATAATCCAAAAATCTACAATTCACAATCTAAAAATTGACTTTTTGACCTTTTGGGCTTTTTTTATAATGTTTGCGAGAAAAATGACCTGTCTCGTAAAGCGTGAAAAGCCAAAAAGCCAATGATCCAACTTAGTGGAACATGGCCTATTATTCATATAGAATTTTGATTGCCTATTTTTGTAAGCCAAATGTGTTCCTAGAAAATGCATTCTGAACATAGAATGTGTTCCAAGATAATACATTATTGATTTTTTATGTTAGAGAGCAAAAACCATAAGTTAACCAAATGGAAAAACTAAAACATGAGAAGTCAAAAAGCTTCTCTCCCCATACTTTTGGCTTCTCTTCTCTAATGCAAGAAAACAAAAATGAGTTTTTCCATAACTCAATCAAGGTGACATCTTCCAAATAGCCAAAAATAGAAAAGGTAAAAATGAAAATGTGAAAAAAAAAAGTATCAAACACTATGCTGGGATTCCACCCCGTGTGGGCCGGATGGGCTTAGGCACGGATGGGAGTGATTTCCTATTGCCTTTAGGAGTTCCTATTGCATTTAGGTTTTCCTATTGCATTTAGGATTTCCTATAGGGATTAGGATTCCCTATTGGGTTCTATTTTGTATCTCTATAAATACTCGGATATACCTTGTGTATTATGTGTGGTAGCACAATGTAAAGAGAGAGAGGAAGAGAGTGTGAGAGGGGGAGCCGGTTGTGGCTCTCCCGGAGAGAGAGATACACGAGAGAACTAGTGAGGATTTCATTATTGTGAGATTGAGTGTGTGTGTGTAACACAAGAACACGGATTTTCTCCGGATTATAGTGAAACCCCCTCCCCGTGGATGTAGGTCCGATTTGGCCGAACCACGTATATTGTGTGTCGTGTTTATCTCTTGATTTTACTGTTTCCGTGCGAGAGGTGCGCGTTTGGGCACAACACACTCTTTATGTAGGTTTTTTATATTAACCAAAATGAGAGAAGTTCGTAAAAAATGAGAAGTCAAAAACTCATTTCCTCTTCTTGCTTTTGTTCTCTAAACTCAAAAACCGAAAAGAGAATGAGAGATAGAGCGAGGCGGCGCCTCCCTAGGGTTTTCCTAGCAGCCGATTAACTTCCCCTCCCCCACTGCACCCCTTCCACTCGTCTCCTCTCCTCTTTGACTCTCTGATACTCTATGGTTACGTTTCCTTGGCATTCGGAGACTTCCTGAGCTTGACGTTCCTCTCCGTTCCGGTATGGGCGACCATGCCCGATTTTTGGACCGGGGGAGCCAGATCAAGAACCCCTCGATTTGGGCTTCCGACATCGGCGGCAACGGGTGACAGCGGGGGCGCATGCACTAGCAATTTCTTGTTTCTTCCTTTTCCTTTTCCATTTTTTTTATTTTCAGTTTTTTTTTTGTACGTGTCTGTATTTTGATTAGTAGATTAATGAAATTTTTATCTCTTCGGCCAAAAAAAATATAAAATGAAAATCTCTTATAGCAGAATTCATTTGGGGTGATGAGGCTAAACACCTAAAATTGGTAAAGGCGAAAATGGGAAACTGAGTCATCCAAACACCCTCTACTCCTGTTCCAAAAGACATTCTATTTATATCTTAATTCCAAACAGCCTGTAGATTTATATTACATTCTGGATAATTGAAAAAGCTAAAAACGTAAAAAGAAAAATGCAAAAAGAAAAAAAAAACGAGGTTGGGGGGTATTTGGTAGCCTCGTATTTTTTTTTTTTACGTTTTACATTTTTCTTTTTTATATTGGAAAATGTTTGAGAGATATGTGCAGCTACATTTTATAACATGAGTAGTGTTTGAGAAATATGTGCATAATACATTTTGTAGGTCTTTTATGTTGAAAAGTTAGTGGGTAAAAGTTAGTACATTTCCCACTTTGCCCTTAAAAGTAGATTCCTTTTTGAAAAATTATTGGGTAACGTTTAATAATGATATCTCCATCTAGGGCAAAAGTGGAAAGTGAATGTAAAATTGACGTGAGAGGTGTAATTATAATGCTTTCTTAATAAATTTGAATTACGAAGCTACACACTTAAAAAGGAGCAGAGGGAGTAACCAAAATAGTGAAAGTGAAAAATGAGAAGTCAAAATGTTCCTCTCCCCTTACTTCTGGCTTTTGTTTCCAAAACCAAAAATACATCATAGGAAAATTCCTTTTCAGTGAGGTAAACCAAACACCTATAATTAGAAAAAGTGAAAATAAAAGTGAAAAAATTGGTCATTCAAACACCCTTCTAATATAGTTCTCCCTCTGTCCCAAATTACTAGTCCATTACAAAACTGCGTGCTATTTTTCAATTGCTTAAATATTTTGATTGATAATATTTTTCATGATTTTGAAACTTTTGTATAATGGAGCCAACTGAAATCTATTAAATATAATCTATATTGTATATATTTTGAGATCCATAATGTTTTTCATTATTTTGAAAGTTTTGTATAATAGAGCCAATTGAAATATATTAAATATGATAAATAATCCATATTGTATATATTTTGAAATTCATATTAAATATATAAGTAATTAAAAAATAGCACGCATACACGTAAAGCAAAAGTAATGTGGAAGAGGAATGGCTACATGGATTCATGAAGCCTTTATAGCTGACTCAGGTCTCAAATTGGGACTCCTTGGTAATTAAACTCATTGGACTGGAAAAGTCAGATCCTGTAAAAGTTGGACAACGACACAAAACAAAATTTAAATTTGTGGTGCGCAACTGCGCATATGTAAATTGACTTCGAACAAATTTTGAAGTTTCGTGTAAATTTTGGGATTGCCCACATGTCTTGACTTCAATGTGTTAGTTGAAACATCATGTCCATCGTCTTCATCGTAAACACCAAACGTCATATATACTCACAAATTAATTGATTAGATTTATTACTACTTGAGAGTTTACTCCACAATTATTGGAGAAATTATACATACAAAAAAATAATTGATAATTCTTTCGTAGGAAAGATTTATTGGAAAATTTCAAAAATATGCAGCAATAACGATATCTAAAAAAAAAATTATAAAATGGTTATTCATACACATTATGATACAATAATAAATAAGCAATAGCGACATGATGGTAAAAAACCACCTGTAATCCATTTTAATGATTATACAACCAAACAGTATTTCTGTTGCAAAATGCATTCTGCACATTTCTCTCAAACACTCTACAGATTCATATTATATTATGGTCATAATCCGAAAGGCCAAATATGGTGAGTTTCACGGCACATTTTAACAACGAGAGATTTAACAAAATAATTATCGCAGTAACGAAGTTTAAATCATTAATTTGGCCTGAGGAATACTCATGAGATCATAATGCAATATTACAAGTACAAACCAAGCACATGTGATAATTAAGAGTGACATACAACAAACTGTCACATTACCTCATTTGTTTGGGCCAAATTAAAGAGGGAAATCGTTCACGTAAGGTTTTTCGATTAAAACAAGAATTGTATCAAGTGTTCTTGTGAATCTCGAAGTATCAAGTATTCCCAAGAGAAACAATTTTGTGAGATTAACCAAATTGTGTAATAAAAATAATTAATATTATATGAGAGACTATTTAAAAATAATTATCTGGATCAATTAGAGAAACAGTGAGCTGTAATCGGTTGAAAGAGCTTAAGCTCCGTATATAAAGATCGAGGAGTATAACGATCATTCAACACACTATGGTGATCAAGTTATTACACGGTTTCAGTAAATACGAGTACAGAGATTCCACTCGTTAACGAGGGCCATGAAGTAGTTTCTTACACTCAATTCATAATGACAAATGTATATTCCCTAGCTGCCTAAACTCCGGAGAAAGACGTCCCACCAAAGATCATCTTCCACTAAAATACAACGATCTCTTTCGGTTGTAAAAGACACTTCACCTTTCTCAATTATGATAAAACAATGCATGCTTTTGGGCTTCTTCTTTTGACGTTTGTTCTCTACAAGATTCTTCGCAAACGCCATGATTTGTTGAAAAATCTAATCCATGCTATATATGCATGTTTCTTACGATTCGATACATAAAATCAATAGGTGTTACAAGTTTGAAAAAATCTGTCACTACGCGTATTTTGATACGATACATATCTTCTTATTCAATATGTTTAGAGGTAAAATCGAGGGATAACTCTCTACATGACAAATAAAATATACAAGACAAATAACTCTCTACACGATAAATAAAATAAAATACGAGATGTTTCCTGGTTTAACTACCTTCTTGTACTTTATCAAGGATAAGTTCACAATCTTCAATCGTGACGTCTTTTTTTTCTTTTTTCCTGATCAGCTTCAATTGAGACTTTTACGTAGGGCTACAAACGAATCAAGCAGCTCGTGACTCAGCTCGTTAAAGCTCGGCCCGACTTCTTTATATATAGTAATCGAGCTTGAGTTTTAGGCTTGTTTAGCAAACGAGCTGAACTTAACACACTAAAGTTCGGTGATCAGCTCGCAAAAACTCAGCTCGTTTGTATAGACTCCCTCGTTTAAAGAGGCTCATTAAGTAAATTAACCGGGATTAGCTAGTTAAGAGCTCGGCTCGTTTGTAAACAAGTTGAGTTCGAATACTTCAAAACTCAGTTCAACTCGGCTTATTTGCGCCCTACGTTTCTACAAAGATTGCCTACGCTGGAGCATAAAATTTTGATGTTTGGTTGACAAAAATTGCTACAAGTTATTATACTCCCGGTTTTTGAGAACCAGTTTTGTTAGAAAATAAACAAATATTAGTAGTTGGCAAAACGAGAGAGAAAATATAAAAGAAATTAATTCTGAAAGATTGTGGCACACGATCCCTTTCAGTCAGATTTTGCTTGTGAAGTTGGAAATTTTGACCATTTATATTTATGTAGTATTTGGCATTGTATTTGGTTTTTCTTTTCCTCATGTCAACGCGATGTTGAAGGGTGGCCGACGAATTCGTAGCCTTTGACAAATTATGACTAATTTTGTTATATAATGTATGTAACTAATTATGACTAATTTTGTTATATAATGTAACTAATTATGACTTTATTACTCATTGGTTTAAAAAATACTAACAAAATTTATTCCATAAATGAAACATATAGGTCGTATTTATTCAAATGATATTCTACGTTTTGTCACAGGTGAACTAAATTTCTGCAGCCGCCTCTGTAATTGTGAATTAGAGTCTTCAGAGCTATTTTAATCATGACCGATAAGATTAAGGGGGTGTTCCACTAACAAAAAATAATTTTTTTCAAAATCGAGACAGATCATTCTCTCACAATACATACATCACGTAAAAAAATCGTGAAAAACCAGTTTATTCTAAAAACAGCCTTAGCTGAACACCCCCTAATATTGGCCACAAAATAAATCTTCTTTGGCCAGATTATATAGACATACCAAAAAAAGTCAATTTTCGGTGTGAAAACCATATGTTTTTCTTCGATTTAATTTTTTTTTACTGTCACTTTCTTTTCCCTTGTACTTCAAGATCATTACTACACGTATGACATACTACAAGGCATCTTTTGTTTGATTAGGTAAACATGACACTTTTTGTAAGAAGTTTATGGAACATATACACAAATACAATATTTAAAAGGTAATAAAAAAGACACTAAATATGCCTCTTTTTGTAATAACTTTGTGGGACATGTACAATAGTATTAAATAGAATTGCATATTCTCTGGGATTATATATTCATTTACTATTTATCCCATTAAACAAACTAGTTCTAATTAGAGTACGCTTGAGAAAAATTATATACTCCCTCCGTCCCTTTTTAAGTGATCCATACGGGAATACGTGCAATTTCAAACCCCTAAAAAACATATTTCTCTATATAACTTTTTAATTTGTTTTATACCAAATTAAAGTGCTCATTGAGTACTTTAATTTGGTGCAAAAAAAATTTAAAAACGATAAGCGAAAGTACATTTTTAAACGTTCGCAAAAATACACGTTTCCCAAGTGGATCACTTAAAAAATGACAGAGGGAGTACTATGTAAGTTCATTAATTGAACAGGTTTGCTACAACAAAAAACGCTTGTTGTATAAACTCTTCCACACAGAGTTTGTGAGTCCTTCGTAACGCTTGTTGTTTAAACACAAAGTTTTTACAATTGTATGTACAGGTGCTGGTGCCTATATTAAAAGGAAAGGTGACCTAGAGCATTAACAAATGATGATTTTTATTTTTATTTTATGTACTTGTTCAATTTTTTTCGGGTTTTAGTTTTGCACCAAACTTTTTATGGATTATTGATTACTCTCGACAAGAGGAATAAAAAAAAGTACAAAATTATGATTGAAAGACAAATTTAAAAAAAAAAATCAAGAAAAAGCCCAAAAATACCTGGGGCAATTTTTCAATTAAGACAAAACAAAAAAAGCTTTACTTTTTTTAGGGAAACTAACCCGTGACATGCTCCTCCTCGCCATAGGATGTCGCTAGTTTACATAGTTTTCCGGCAAGATTATCCAATTCTGCTTTTAATCCTCGCTCCATGCTCCCGCTTTCTAATTTTGCTCACTAATTTTACTAATTTGAATTTTTTTTTGAGTCATTTACATGCTCTCGCTCTTACTTTCATTCATACTTATTGCATGTGTAATTGTGTATTATGTGACTCGGTAATGTCGTATTCCAAAATTCGTATAGTATTTAGAATAAAGTGAAAATGGTGAATTATTACATAGAGGGGTACGTAATAATCCAATGTCTAATTTATGTGGATTAGGTACTTTTCATGATTAATAGAGAGATTATTAATGATCTAATCCGAAAATGACATTCCCCTGATTGCAACTTAGCAACCTGTTTTCTGGACGGCACTTGGAAAGTAATTGCAAACCCATTTTTAAAACATGCCCACTGAGAAAAATGGAAAAGCCATTCAACAACTTCCTTTGTTAGATTGTGGGCATTGCATGTGCTCACTTTGAGGTTGTTCACAAGAAAACTCATTTTTAGTAACTTTTATGGGAAGCTATTAACATCAGTCAATTATTAGCATCTCTGAATTTAAATTACACCAAATTCTGGTCATGACTTTAGGTTTAAGCTGGGTTTATGAAAGGGGTAATTAATTAGCGCGGTGGTCAAGGATAATGACTTGTCTCCTACGTCTCGAGTTTGAAACCTCCTCGGTTATAAGTGGAGGCCAGTGATGGAGGATTTTATCCCAACTTGAATCGGCAACCCGTTAGTAGACAGTCGAATTACTCCCTGCATGTATGTATTAGCCGAGGTGTGCAAGTTTGACTGGATTGCCGTACTTATCAAAAGGATTAGATCAAGATCGGATCAGTCTAACTCGAATCTATAGCCCGGTACAGATTTCGAGTCATCTGATCCGACCCAATCTTCAATTAGACGCAGCAGTTTATGAATTTCGCCAAATAGTATACTGAAAGGCACTTGTTACCAAGCCCGAAATCTGTGTTACATTCTTTCAAAAAATAAAATGAATAAGTGCTCTTAGACCCTCTTTGGTTTGCCGGATGGACATGGTCCGAAGTACCATGTTTTTTGACATGTGAATCCACCTTCAGTATAAGTGTACATCTGTGGGGAGAAAATTTTGGGTGCTGAGCGGGTAGGGGCACACATGGTGCCGAGCGTCAATCTCGGCCGTCTAAATTTTGGACGACTGAGATGCGCAACAGATAACGCCACGTGGTACCCATCCGACACCCAAGTTTTTCTTATCTGTTGGACAGCCAGTAGTAGCTTAATTGGATGTTGTGGTACATTTGTTCTTTCTTTTTGTTTTTTTTTTTCAAAAATGAAAGTGCATGTAGATATGGTACTCTGTCACCTCCGCCAAAGAGTATTGCTCATCACACTATATATATCACTATCTGGAAGGACCCTTGCCGCACACTGAAGCTAAGGTCTCGCTACGTGTGCGTGGTGTTAAGAGTATGTTTAACCCCAATAAGGAATGACTCAAACTTGATTTTGTTCAACTAAGTTCAAGGTTCCCAATTAACCACAAAACCAATCCCTCATTGGTGAAAGGGCCGGTGAATATATTATAGGGAGCTTGATGGATAAGATGATTTGGAGGATGGTGTCTCCCTTTCATTGGAGTTTTGATTTTGTTTTTTCTTCTTTTTGAGAGCTATATGTTGCTGTTATGCATGTGATAATTGTCTTTTATGTTGGTTGTTGCACTTGGTTACTGTGCTCGCCGGGGCTTTTCTTTTGGTTGCTTCTATGCTTGGGTTTGCTTTGCCGGGTTGTAATTTGCTTGGTGATGGACTTCAAGGCTCTTATTTTTTTGTGGTTGGTTGTTGCCAGAGCCGGCTTTGGACTAAAGCCCGTGAAGCCACCGCTTTAGACCCCCAAATTTTGACTAATTTTTTGGGCCTCCAATTTTATTGGTTCATATAGTAGGTTATGCTTTCAAATGACTGTAATGACTTATTTATGAACTTTTTTTTTGTTTTCCTTAGTATTTTTAACTATGCTATATTTGAGAGTTGAGGGCCCAATTTGAAAAAATTCGTTTTAGGCCCCATATATCTCAGAGCCGGCCCTGGTTGTTGTGCTTGAATGCAGTGTTTGCCGGGTTTTGTTGGTGTGCTTTGCCGGGATCTAGTTTCCTTGGTGCTGGAGTTCGAGGCTTTTTGGGTTTCTATTGTTTCTTTCTTTTTTTTTCTTTTTTTTTTTGGTGTATGGGTGTTTTTGTTAGGCTCGAGTGGTAGTGTTTTGTTCTTGTTTTTGTGCGTTGTTGTTATCTTTTCTTTTGTTGGCATCTTGCCAATGTCTTTCTTTGGGTCTTAAGTAGCTCTTGTTTGCTCTTATTCTCTTTTAATCTTTGTTTTATTTTCAAAAATTAATAAAATTTCTAAAAACTTAAGCTGTTTGAGAAAAAGGTAATTTTGTTGTTTATATTCTCCACACGCTCCCTCATGTGTATATAGACTCTTCTCCATAAACGGGCTAAACACGTGCAAATATTTAATTATAATCTTGTGGCGGTCAGGGCCGGCCCAAGGTATTTGGGTGCCCTAGGCCTAATTAAAAAAATTGTGCCCTAAAAATTTTCGTGTTCCTCAACCAAACTTTCTACGTTTTTGTTACTACAATATCCCCGTCAAAAGGGTATTAATACAAACTAAATTTAACAACGATGTAGAGCATCTAGAGATCCTGTGCCTTTTTTGAAACAAAATTTGGGTCAAAACTCCTTTATTACGCAAATGCCGAACCCTAGTTTTACCCAAATCTGTTGTTCTTCAAGTAACTGATCTTCTATTAAACAAAACCTAATAAACTAATAATTTGAGTTTTCAACAACATTGAAATTCGAATTAGTGAGGGTCGGTGGTCCCATACATGATACATCCAAATTATCCAAGAATCCAACTATACCCAATACCCCATTCAGTCCATTCCTGATTCCTCCAAAGTAAAATAATAACTAAATAAATTGTAGAATCAACAAAGAATGAAAGATTAAGAAATAAGAACTCACCAGGAAATCTGGAAATGGACTGTGAAATTGGAGCCATGGAGGGTTTTCCATTTTCAGTGGGATTGTGGGAGAGAGAGATGCGAGAGCGGAGGAGTAATTTTCTATTTTCCCTTGTCTGCTGTGCCGATTGTGAAGGTTAAAAGTATTTTTTATTTTTTTATTTTTTTATCAAGGGTCTTTTTTTAGTTTGGGCCTTCTTATTGTTCTTGGGCCTTTTTATTTTGATCACATTGGACCTTTTTATATTTGATTTTGGGCTACAAAAGACCCCTAGTCAAGCCTACCACTTAAAATTCAAGGGGTGCCCCTAATTTGGAGGGTTTTGTGGGTGCCCTAGGCCCAGGCCTTGTGGGCCTTGGGCCTGGGCCGGCCCTGGTGGCGGTGAGGTTCGAATACAGGATGTAATATCTGCTCTAATACAATATAAGATTATTGACCACCAATTTATCTAAAAAAATAAACTGTTTTATAAACAAAATATATTTTCCAACATAAGATTACGAAATTTTATTACTTATATTTTCAACAAACAAATATATTGGCAATGTCTAACTTATATCAAGCTTAGAATCCACAATATTGGTACATGAATTGATATTGAGCTAACACTTTAATACTAGTTGAACAAATATGGCATTAGTTTTGGTACATAGGACCACCTAATTACTTTTGCCTAACTTTGGTTATTAACTTAAGGGGTGTTCCACTAATTAGGGGGTTTTTTTCACGCTTTTTGAGACAGGTCATATATTAACTAAAAACCCTAAAAAGTTAAAAAAAAAAAAATCAAAAAAGTCGGTGGAATCATTGTTTAGGAGAGGACAACGTAAGATATCAAATTAGGGAGTTTACTTTGATGGGAATCTATCCCATGAAATTAGGGAGTCTAACATCAAATGTAGAAATTTCAATTTGATTTGATGAAGTTGGAGAAATTAAGTTTGAAACTTGACAGTGACTTATTTCTGACTTTGTATATACAACTTTGGGTATTCTATACGGCGTAGAAAAATAAACTTTATTGAAAATATATGTCATGTACGAGGGACACTCTAGCTAGGTAAGGATAGTTATATACTTGCTCAGTGTATTTTAATTTACTCGTATATCTTATTGTGTGTTTGAGGGGTGACATTTCCGGCGACCAGCAGAATTGAAAGGTGGTTGGTGGGCGCACTTATTTTCAAGGGATGGGGCATTTGGTGGCCGCACCTTTTTCCTCGGGCAACGCAAAGACTTGAGGACATTGGGAACATCTTATTTTTGTTGGCACCTTGTCAACAATGGGGTTGTAATTTCTTTTTTATCCCTTGGAGGCACGTCGGAATTGTATTTGTGAGTTGCGGTAGTAGAAGTCTTCGAACCTCTCTCAATGCATACTAATTTAATATTTGGCTCCTTTAGGACTAATGAAATTTTTCTTTGCAGTTCAAAAAATATTTTGTGTGTGCGCGACTGAGCTCAAATTTGGCTTAGCTCCACCCAATTGGCTTATTTTTGTTTTTCTAAAATTTTGTTAGATTTGAATATTTTTTTTAATCCTTTAAGGCTTGAGTGGCAATTTCGTACTGGCTTTCCATGATTGGTCCATATCATTATTTTTTGGATTATTCATTATTTTTACGTACCAATATTAATTCCAAAAAGCAAAACAAAAAAAAGAGAGGTTTTTTAGGACGTTGTATCGCAATGTTGGCTTTCTTTTTCGATAAGAGTTTGATTTTTCCTTTAGGTTAGAGATTTGTCGATGATGCTGGAGAAAATTAATTTGGTTTACTTATTACTAAACGTAACTTGTTAATGGTATCCTGCAGCCTGTAGGGGCGGAGGCAATAAGGAAGTGGCCGGGGTGGCACGTGTCACCGCCGGGTCAATAAACACAAAACCTACTTCTATTTTGCAAAAACATCATTATTCTGTAGTACAAATTATATCACCTGGCATACTTTTGGAACACAATTTATGTTTAAAAAAGAGTTTTTTATTAAAAGTTTCAATATTTACTTTTTTAAACGTTAGTAAGTTTTAAAACAAATCCATCAATCTCCGATGAACATGACTTTTAGCATGTATGAGTATGATGTTATCAACAAGTTCTAAGAGGTAAATACAGCCGGTTATCACAATAAAGCCTAAAAGGACAGGAGATCCTCCGTTCCGGATTTTTCTCTGTGCCGAGGGATTTCCGGCCGTTGGATCACTTGGAAATAAAATTAAAAAAATAAAAAATAAAAATATACAAAACAGCCCAAACTCCCTCGGTATAGAGGCACATAGAATTTGGGAACAGGTGCTCTTGCACCGCCTAAAAGGCCCACAAAAGGGCCACTAGGCAGTCCAATCCCGATTGAGACGAGCTAATTCCAATAATAAAAAAATGTAATTTTTACTTTTACAGTGGCTCCAGAAAAGTCCAGAAGGCCAGAACTCGGCTATGTTAATGGTGATCCCAACTTATATTTTGAGAGCAATGCCATACTCATTTCAAATCGGTAAACCATAATTGTTATATTTGGACACTTTGAACACTATAGCAAGTTAAAACTTACTTTCTAAATGTCATTTTGGCACCAACGGGTATAGCGTGTTACACTCAAATTGGAGTGATATTTTTATGAAGGTACGCGAAATACAATTTTGAAGATGTTTCAAATCCCCACGAACTGTATTAGTAGAACGAAATTAGGGAAATTCCAAAATAACCCCTGACCTTTTCACTCAATGTCACAGAGACACCTGAGCTTTGTAAAATACAAACGCCCCCCCGACCTTTGCCCTCCGTTACCAATTAAACCCCCACCCCCATTTTCCGTCCAAAAACTAACGGAAAAGCTGATGTGGCACTTGCCTGGCATAAAACTTAAGTTTGAGGATAATATTTGGCATGCCAACTCAGCACTGGGCCCTACACACTCTCTCTCTCTCTTCTCAAACATCACATCTTTACCCCCATTCCTACGACAACTAAATCCTTTTGCCTTTGAAGTAAATGGTCGATTAAATCTCTCTCTCTCTCTCTCTCTCTCTCGACCCTTTCGGTCTCTTGAACACCCAAATGACAATCGGATTCCCTTTGGATCTTCACAATCGATGCCTGAAGACAAATAGTGGTTGTTTGCGCGTGAAAGTATTCCGATGATTGTTTCAATCAACGAGCAAATCAAGTGGGTTTTGATTTCTTTGCCGTAAATCCATCTTTATTTGTGTGTTTTTTTTATATGGTTTTCTTTAATCATGTATCGCTTACTTAATTTTGTGGGAATCACGTGATTGTCCCTCAATTTTGGTTTCATTTTGGTTTCTATTATTTTGGTGGTAATCGACTTGTTGAGTACAATCTCGACTTGATTACAAATTAAATAGTACAAATGTGGACCTCAATCATCACCAGTGGTGGTGGGTGCTAGGGTTCGCCTGAATGATGAGATGGAGAAGATGAGTAAAGAGAGAAACAGGGTTTGTAATTGTGTTTGGCACCAAATTTTGCTAGAACGTCCATGTCATTGCCAAATATTAGCCCAGGTGTCTCAAAGTATCCAAATAAAAGCCACATCAGCTTTTCCGTTAGTTTTTGGACGGAAAATGGGGGTGGGGGTTTAATTGGTAACGGAGGGCAAAGGTCAGGGAGGGCGTTTGTATTTTACAAAGCTCAGGTGTCTCTGTGACATTGAGTGAAAAGGTCAGGGGTTATTTTGGAATTTTCCCACGAAATTAACATTAACCTTCAACAGGTAGATGATGGTTCAAGCATTTTTTTTTTTTTTCCAAATATTAGTAGAACAGAGCTAATATTGTGTATTGTAACGGTCAAAGACAAACATCGAGAGTTGACCAACAATTTGAGACGAAATTAATATTGCTTTTTTTTTCTTTTCTCATATCACATCTTTTTTTTTTTTTGGTAAGTCATATCACATCTTTATTCTTCCTACGCAATTCTGAAGATGACTTGGCTGAAGTAAATGGTCGATTAAATTGAGAGTTGACCTAACAAAATGAGACAGAACTACTGTTAGTTTTCGTTAGGCTGAAGACAAATAGCAATTAGAGTATTGTTTTACATCACATCTCTACCTAACTTGTGGTAACCTTCCTATCTCTTAAATTCAATCGTTGGGCTTGTTTTATAACACAGATTCAGCACTTAAAACTAAATCAATTATAAGTAATAAGTGATTAAGTAGGTTTGATAACCATATTTTATAGTATTACTTAACAGATTAAGTGTTACTTAAAATGTAGGCTAAAAAGTTGATAAAAATTAAATAGTAGCTTTGAGCTACTTAATTGTTGCTGAATTTTTATGTGCTTACAATCAATCATCACACCACCGCCGCAATCGCTGTCACCACAACACCCACCACCACAACTGCCAAGCCACCACTCCGCCGCCGTCGCCGCCGCCACAACCACACCACCGTTGCCACGCCGCTGCCACCACAACCACCACTACTACCACCACCACCACCACTGCCACACCGTCACCACTATCAATATTACCCATATACCACTACCATTATTGCCATGCCACCGCCACCACTCCACCGCCACTACCACACCACAACCATCACATTACCACCATTATACCACCACCATTGCACCACTATCATTGCACTGCCACCACAACTCCCCATCATTACTCCACTGCCACCCCTACCACCCCCACCACCTCCTAATCACCAATTCACCACTACCACAAATACATGATGACTATGAGTAAAATTAAGAGACAATTAAAACAATATTTTTTTTTAATTCAGTGTTTAATATGTTTTATCAAACAGTTTTTTAGCTTAAGAAATTCAACATTCAGTTTTCAGAACTTAATTTTTCAGCTTTCAGTTTTTAATTTTATCAAACAGCCCCTTAGTATTCAATTTTTTTTTTCTTTTGCAATTTGTCAACTTTTCTGATCGCTTTACGATTAATATTGTATGAAATAATTGCACTATTTAAGCAAATGTGATCTACTTGGTTTCTGGTTTCAAAATTGAGGTTTGAAACTTTGATTTATGCGTTTAGCCCAATCTAGTGGTGGATTTTTATTTTTTTTTATTAATGACAAATTTTAATTTTTGTTTGGTGTCTAAGAATTTACCGGAGGCAAACAAACAACGAAAAATAAAATTCGAAGTGTTTTAAAGGCCACTCATAAACTGACCCAACCATTACCTCGTATGGACCTAACTAATGGGCTGGACTTCTGCTACGCATTTTATATATAGACTGAAGTCGACCTATCCGGCCCATTAAATGAAAAAGTCCATGAGCAGAAGCCCGTGAAATAGAATATGGTAACAATTTTTTGAGCTTTCCTGACCCACAACAATAAATACTTAAATAGATACACGGAAATGGCTACAATACATACCCATTAAAAGTGTGCATCACACGCACTTATTGTATGATTCAGATTGTGCCACCTCATTGACAATCGTAACAGTTTTTAGTTTTTCTAACTTTTCAACAACATGATTTGTAACATTTTGGTAAAAAAAATTGTAACTTTTATAAGGAGTGTGTATTGTAGCCTTTTCATTAACGGAATTTGGCTTTTACCAATTGGTGCTAAAAACAGGAAAACATAGATTTACTATGAGTTTCTTGTTTGAAAGCTTTTAGCACCCTCAACTCCCATTTGCTAAAAGTACCGAGGTGATTTTAGCAACTTGCTTTTAACATTAGGAATATGTGAGAGAAAATTGCTTTTAAGCAACTTAATTTTTAGCTAATGGGAAACGAAAGTGATTTTAGCAACCAAGCTAAACTCAACTTTTATGAGAAAACTCATTTTTAGCAAATGTGAAATAGCAATAACAAAACTCACATCAAGGTGTGTAGAGAAAAACTAAAAACTGTGAAAAAATCATTCAAGGTCATCGAGTGAACCTGAATCGAAACAAAATATCAAATATTAACACAAGTTTTAATTGAAAAAAAGAAAATTTTCACTCGATTTCCCCTTATCCCAAGTGGTTTGGTCAAATGGGCACGAGAAAACAACTAAATTGCTTGCCACCCAAGAGGTCGCAACTTCGAATCTCACGAAGGAAAAACATTTCAATCATGAGAGTGGAGGTTTGTGTGGTTGTCAACTTCAGGGTCCAGAATTGCAAGGCAAGAAAATTAGACCAGACCAGACAGTTGTGCAAAAGCGTTTACAAACATAAAAAACAGAGGCAATTTATGCTATGTAATTGAACAAACCAAAGAAGAGAGGGAGAGAAAGAGCAATCGCAAAGAACACAGAGATTTTACGTGGTTGGGCAATGAATAACTACTCCACGGGCAGTCAGATAATTGGGGGTTTCACTAATTAGAAGAGAATCAGATGCCTGAAGGCTACAGATGAGCTCAAAGAGTCTCTCTCTCTCTCTCTCTCTCTCTCTCTCTCTCTCTCTCTCTCTCTCTCTCTCTCTCTCTCTCTCTCTCTCTCTCTCTCTCTCTCTCTCTCTCTCTCTCTCTCTGAATCTCACAAAAAACCAGATGTGAAATTAATCCCTGACAAGAAAACTCTAAAAAATAATAATAATAATAGTAAATTATAGGGCTGCTATACATCACCAAGGTCAAAGAGTCTCTCTCTCTCTTTGCCTCTCACAAAAAACAAGATGTGAAAGCAATCCCTTACAAGAAAAATAAAAAAAAATTATAGGGCTGTTATACATCACCAAGGTCCGGACCAAGCCCCTGTGGGTCCGGACCTTGCCTCGCAGCGCCAAAACATGCAACCAGGACCCTTGGTTTGGACCTCACCTTTCCAAAGTCCGGACCAACACGGTTGCAAGGTAGAAAACGCTCAGAATTGCTTGGTCTAGGCCCGAGGAGTCTTGGTTCGGACCAGAGATGCTGCAAACGTGGAAATCGAGCCAAAAACCAACACAGACATCCGGTAATCAAAACAAAACACATGAAAATAACTAGTTTATTGGTAATAATATTGTTGGAGGGAATATTTCACATTTCTAACAACTATCTATGGTGAGGAATCTTGAATTACTTTAAAAGAACCTTGATGATTCATAAAGGTGTCAATGACAATGCCCATCTCAATTGAAAAAAAGAAAGAAAGAAAGAACGATTCCAAAAAATTGTTCTTCCAAATCTCGAAGGAATGAACCAATAAAATTGAAACGAGTAACTTAGGATTACAAGGCAGGTATGCTACCTTCACCATGAGCATTGTTAGCCACCCTCAAAAATAATTGTTGCAAGACAATTTGTTTTCATAATGATCTTCCCGATGGAAGTCATGTCTAAAGTTTCAGCAGTAATTTCAAGTTACCAAAACTTCAAAGAAGACAGAGAGATAAAAGCGTGATACATATGATGATTGAAGCACTACGAGAAGGTTGAGATTCCCCAACGGCCAAAAGCGTTGGTAAAGGTGCCTCAAAACACTGCTATAGATACATAATTCATTTTTTATTAGAAAACTAATAATCCTTACGAAATACCACAAGTAGATAAGGCATAGTTCCATAACCTTGTCAACATTCAAAAATAGATCAAATGTTCATTATCGTGCGAAAATACAATAATCCAAAAATACATAGGCTAAACTAAGTGGAACAAAAAAGTAATCAAAAGTTCACGATGCCATCCTTAACAAAATCTTCATGAAAGAGACGGGTTGAAATCATGCTTTTGGCTAGACCATCCTATCACCTGCAATGGAAATGACGAAGAATAAGAACCAAGTTATTTTATCTTCCAACTCCCACGACATTTGGAAAAACACAAAATAGGTATACAGAGAAGCCTATAACAAATAACTTTATTCGAATAGCAATATGTCTTAGAGATGTTTGGGCTTGTCACGCCTGCCCCTAGGTGAAACTATTGCGGTATAGTTTTTGGCTTCACAACTTTCTCTCCAACCCCTCAATTATAATTGGACATAAGTTGGGTCCTACAGATGATCACAAAAATGGGGGCCTATAATATTATGTTCATGAAGAGCAAAAACAGAGAAGAATATTCTTGTCCAAAGAAGTACTTGAACAAAGCTAATACTCCTACTAGTAAACAAAACCAACGAGTTGCAGGAAACGGGCAGGTTTTTTTTTTTTTGGTTTTGTTCTGAATTAAGATGCACAAGCAAGACAGTTGGGGGTGAGCACGGGTCGGATCGGATCGGGTTGGCGGGTCAGGCGGGTTTTTGCTCACCTTGCAGCCAACATCACACTTGCAGAAGGCCCTGTGCTAATTAAGAAAAAGCAAAGATAAAAGGACACGACTTGTTCAATTGTACAGCTTCACGATCAAATGCAGTGTCCCCGTGCAAACTATCCGATCTTCTCTACTAGTCCAAGAAATTCCTAATTCAGACTTCCTTCTGTGTAAGTCTGGTAGAGGACTAAACGTTTTTTGCAGGATTAAAATCTCCTGTTGCAGGATTAAAAACAGGTCCAAAGCCTCCCTCCCCAAGTTTGTTTGCAGGACTGTTGCAGCCTTTAATTCAGCATAACTAAAAGTGTAAGGCCTAGAACCGATCCCTAGGAGCTCTGCAAGTTCACTACATTACTACTTGGTTGTGAATTTAACCCAACTTCCACGTGTAGTAAGAAAAATACGGTAATTATAATTCTGTGGCACATTCATCAATGAAAGATAACAGATCATATAAGGAAATGTTCTAACATAAACATAGTAATCTGTTGGGGGAAACTAAGGGCAGTGCCAACAAGCGTTACTTTGATGAGGCTTTTAACTTTGTTACGGTATTTTCTGACAGGGAAGAAAGAGGGAGGGAGGGGGGTGTTTAGTAGTGAATTGCTGGCTGGGGAGAACAGCTGATAGTGTTTAACATAACATTTACCAAAACATTCCTCATGTCTAAAGACTAAAGCCATTCTATGAATCACACAAATAACATTCAGCAGTCCTGATGTTTCTAAGAACAGTAGGACACACATACAGCATTGGAAAACAAAATATCTGAGGTGCATTTTACCTTCAGCGTTCTTCCTGTGTAGCCTCTTTTATCGTCGAACCAAGCAAAATAGCATAAGGTACAGATAGACAGCTTACAACTCCAACAGGAACAAAAACGCCCACAATCATACCAATCTTAAGCTTTTTGCTGGTTGGAGGGTTGTTGAAATCTGTATCATATCATAGTTTTTATCATATCATTGTTGTTAAAAAATTGCTATCAACCTCCTAAAACATCCGACTAAAA